>OX465258.1:11022099-11623762 GCA_949987775.1 Aproaerema taeniolella | reverse complement strand
TTAATGCCCCCACCTCAGTAATAAAACCGAAGAGCAGTTACACTTAGTTTTAGCCGGTTACAACTAAGAAGGTTTCAGTTAGGTACAACTTGTATATCTCGTAGTATAGAAACTTTTGAATATAAATTAATGGGATGTTTTTTGGGGTGACTAAGTTAGTTAGCGAAACTTTATGGGGTATTTCTACCTATAAAACTGATTAACTTTTCCCAAGAAACCTATAAAAAAGTGAAAAAGAGTGAAATAAACTTAATTGGCTGCAATCAGCTGTTGCAGCTGGCTTTAATCACAACTGATCTAATCCACAGGTTAGGTAGTTGTAGATCTCCCGAGGGGCATAAGACTTCGTGTCGAAGTGGCGGTCAGAACACCAGTTTCTGGATAGATTGGTTTTTTAAAATTTATTTCTGACTTCAAACTGTTCTAATAATCTAAGAATTTTTTTATTGTGCTAGCTAATATTTACTCGTCAGTTTACTCAATGTTTACCTACACTTAATTTTTCCAAAGGCTAGATTTCTCACATATGTTTAATGACGGACAGACAAACGTACTAAAGCGATACAGACGATTTAGTCCTTTTTACAGTAAATTATAGTCTGCCTGTCAGGTCTAGGGTCATTACATTACTCTAGCATTTTTTAATTTTGAAATGGACTCAGAAACTAAAGTATGGAGAAAGTGATTTCAGTCAATTTGATTAAATGTTAATATGTTACAGATTTTGGTGTCCTGATTTAAAAGGGTTCCGAGTTCTTACTGAGCTACGACCGATGATGTTCCACATAAAAAATGTTCTATGTACGTACGTACACCCCCTTGCATCCTGCTGCCGGCGCCCATGAACCCGTACTTTCCACAATTTTACAGCTTCGAGTAGGTGTTATGTTCTTTCCCAAGGTTTAATCTGTCTCTGTACCAAGTTTCATCAAGATCGGTCCAGTGGTTTTTAATGTTTGTTCGTTATATGCTGAAATACAAACCTTTACTCTTTGGAATATTAGTGTAGATTCTTTTAGATTTGCGTGATTCATGTTGAATGTTATCCTTCTCTCATTTCTTTTAAGTTATTGTTAAAATTACTTGTTGTTGAATTTAAAAAGTTGATTCCAGTTTTTACTGCAGATTAAGCCTGTTTGCAGAACCAAGTTGTACGTTAGTTAATTTATATTGATAGTAAACTGTTGTGTACGTCTTTGGAATAAAAAATATAAAAAAATAAAGGTGTAGGGTAGCTAGATAAAATGTCGCACGACTTAAGTACTATACATTCACACCTATAGTCCCTTTCGGGGTAGGCAGAACGTCATTTGGTTCTGGAAACACTTGACGCCACATTTGACATTCATTTTATGGGTCATTAGATGATGGAATATGAATATAATGGTGATAGGTTGTCAGCCTTTCGCCCACAGTACAGCAAAAAGCCCTCAGGTCCCCACTTAATGGTTTCTACAGTATGCCTGGGAAAAGTTGGCAACTGGCACATTCTTTCACTTCCAGTCCAGCGCAGACATTTTTCTTTAACTCCCAGTCGAGCATGGAAGTCTACTATTATACTTACTACTACGACAAAATGTCTATGATAGAGAGTTGATGATCTGTCGTTTATTTTTCCGGAAAAGGCGATCGGCGAAAGGAAGACTCACGCGCATTAAGAATGGATTTATAGCAGTTCTCTTCACTTCCCATCTGTTACACTTAGAGAAAATTGAAGAGTGGGTACTTTATTATCAGTGCTTTTATTTTGTTCGAAAGGTCAGGTGAAAGTAAAACGTCCAGAAGACAGAAATTGATCAGAAGCAAAAACCCTCGCGCGATTTTTGCACACCCGTGTGTGCACGATTTGTATCGCACGCGCCGTAAACAAGCGCGCGCGCGACGAGTAAAGAGGAAAGGAAGCTAAGTTGCCAGAGAATTAAAAAAAACTCGCTATTGGTTTGCGAAATCTATTTTAATTTCAAATTCTGATCCATTGTTGCATAAAAGGTACATGATTAAATTAATTCTACCCACGAAAGTCGTAAATAGTGGGATGTATTTAACTAACTACGATTTGCTTACCATGAAATACTAACACTACACACTAAAAAAATACAAATAGGTACTTCGATAGCAGTGTACTTTATGGGTAACAAACCTATGATACGGTAATAAATTAATTATAATGTAAGTCTTATAATAATTAATAAGGAAGCATTATTTTTGATAACAAAATACATTGTGTCGAATACATGCATAAAAAGTAAATTTAATGAAACATTAGCAATATGCATGTATTCAATACAATGTATTTTGATATGAATAAAAAACTTGAACTTGGTTGGATAACGCTGTCAGAAAGGCCGAATTCGAAGCAAATCACAGAAAGGGAATTCTTTAATTCGAAGTAAATTATAGAATTCCCTTTCTGTGATTTTTATTCTCCTGCTATGCTAGCATATGCACGTGAAGTACTTTTGTCATGATAGCTATATGTTTCTCGCTCCAAGGTATATGACATGACAAAATTAGCTCATACGCGTGTGCCCTGCTGAATTAGGTAAGATCTAAAAGTGCCTATTAACGCCGCCTTCTGGGAATCTGCTGGCCACGAACCATCTCTACTGCAAGGCTGTGGGAGTAATAACCAAAAACCCATTGGCAAGGATTCTTTTAGAAAAATGGCGCTGAATTGGCCAGACCCGATAACCACCAATCCAAACAAAGCCTAATATGGCAAGTTTGTGGCCATATATAAGAAAGCCAAGCCGTCCTCTTACCTGCATAGCTAACAGAGACGCGTGATATAATTTTGACGTATATTCCGACTGTATCGCATAGCGTCAGTACGAAACGGGCAGAAAGACATCGACATAACATAATTATAACACGCGTCTACCCAGTAGGAGGTTACATCAACTGATTTAAGTATGACTGGAAGGAAATCGGAGCTGCCTCACAAAACCGATAAGATTGAGAATCCTTTCTGTGAGCCCTGTCCCTGATAATGGACTCCAGGTAATAAATGCCATGATGTCATGTGCAAGGAGCCAGATGGCACGAGTTTCAAAATGTATTGATGTCGAATTCATTGAAAACGTCAAAATGTTAAAACGATCTAATGTAGGAATGCAGTGACGACAGAAATCACTGACGCAATTGTTTAGAGTTTCAAAATGTACAAGTGTTGGAATGCAGTGATGGATGCCAGAAATCACAAACGCAATATTGCCTGACAAAATGTATACGTTGGTTAGATAAATCACCCTTCCTCCCTCTTAAAGGTTTTCCAAGAGTTATGCCTTGAGACTAGTATCAGACCTCCGCCAACCAGGACGTTAATAAATAAATTTGCATATGAGGAATACGAATCTCAGAGACAAGTACCAGGGTCTCGAATCTTCAACCCACATCCTACCCTTCACTCACAGCATATTTTGTCATGTGGACATTTTGACACTCGTGATCTCTGGCTCAATGGCATTTAGTACCTCGCTGGTTATGACTTCAGCGTATTTGGTCATGTGAACATTCTGACACTCGTACCATCTGGCTCCTTGCACATCATTGACATCATGGCATTTAGTACCCGGAGTCTGATAAGGGATAACAGGATTACATCATCATTATATAAAAGAGTATATTACCTACTGTAGCATTGAGCATTGCAAACACAATATAAATAAATCCCTATGAGCACTAAGAGGATAGCATATTAACATCTGTAGGTATTAATGTTTTGATAATAAATAGAACATAAAATTAAGTATAAGTTTAAAGACTGAGCAGGAAAATAAAAAAAACTGAAGGGGTGTGTGTGGTGATAACATCTTAGTGCTCCAAAATCGTAATCTTCGCACGCTAGCGGTGCACTCTGCTGATCAAAGGACAAGGCTTTGACGTGGTTACAACCCGTTAAGGGTTTCTTTACTTTAACTTGGCGATTTCGCCATTCTGTATTTTAATTTTGATTAAACTATGAGTAGTTTAATCGAAATTAAAATACGCCTTGCCAAAATGCTAAATTAATTGTGCCATTGATTGAAAAGAGTGTAGCACCCTCAATTCAGTTTTTTCTTAAAGAAAAAAAAACTGAATAGAGGGTGCTTCAAGTTTTCCCAACTTGAAGTTTTGAAAAGATGTTCCATAATGACGAGGGACATCTATTTTTTTTAAGATAGCTGGTATTTCTCTCAGTATCTAACATAAAGATTTTTTTCAAATATTTTTAACATAAAGAGAAAAAAAAAACGAAACTGGGTGAAAAATTTCAAAAAATCATTAAATGTGTAATAACTTCTAAACTAGAAAAAATCGCGGAACATACATGGGGGTGATCTGAATGCCCCCTGGAACGGACATCCAAATTTTTCTTTAGGACGTCGCCCGCTGGGCCACCCTGTATATTTAAAAACAATATAATTAACTATATTGTTGACGGGCTGGGCGTTGACGAGTTAGTGAGTCAGGACCTACAATTACATATTGTATGAAAACCCCTATGAAAATGCCATGGAGCGAATTTATTTATTTTCTTGCTCAGTCTTTTACCTCATACATTTCAAAGACTCCATGTAGCCCTACTACTCGATCCGGCTTCGGGCATTGCTTGTTTTCCCCATCCGATATAAACAAAGACAGTAGAATACGAATACATGAGGTCTGGATGCTTAGTGTCATGCTTCTGCCTTTTAGCGAGGTGCGGCGGCTGAGGAGGCGAGGGACGAGGCGGGTGGTTGACTCCTAGCTCCCCGTTGCCATAGCAACCGATGATGCGAGTATTAGGGAACTCCATTCTAAAGTAGTCAGATTCCAACAAGTGCTTCCTATCGCGACCGACGCAAGACAACTTAAGAGCTATGCTGTTTTCAAATTGCGGCACCTTTTTGGCGAACTGCAAAGAAAATTAAGATTAAATGCTGTACCTTTGACATAGTTGGAAATGCTAGTAACACAGAAGACTGCATCTTTGCGAATAGGCGTAGAGTTACAATAACTATAACTACTTTGCCTTTTCCTTTTCTTACTAATATTCCTACTCTTAATCTTGTTTTTCTTTGTTTATTCTTCGAAGTGCGCGTATATTTTTAAAGGCACTGACAGAATATCAGCGTTGTGGCTCCAACCACAACACTATGCTGAGTCAGGACCTCTTCCTTGACCAGCGTTTCACATCACGATTCCCCTTGATGTTTTTTTCTTTGTTTATATTTGTGTATTGTGTGAAGTTGCTTGTTTTATGTTTATGTCAAAGTTGCTGGTCATTGAATAAACGTATTCTCTATCTATCTATCTATCCACTACTTTGCCTTTTTTTTAGTAACGCCCTAAATGTTCTATGGAACAAAGCTATTTCGGGTATGACTTTGATAATTTTAAAATGGTTTCAATCCACAAGGAAGGTAGTGTGTGGGTTTTAAATTTTTTAAAGCCTAACAGAGCTTCAATGTGCTAACGCGCACGCGCGCGTTAGTGCGTATGCGGTCTTAAAACAATCTGTGGCCACATACAAAGTTCTATAAAAATCCATGAAAAAGTTTTTAAATATTTATAGTCTCAAAAATTATGTTTGTAGATAAACGATGGCTTAAGTGATTATAAACATTTACCTCTTTAATATTATCCTGTATCTTTTCTTCAGTCCAATCAGTCGATTCAATCACCAAGGAAAACATTTCAAAGTTACAGTCTCTCTGGTCTGTGAGATCAGAGTTCTTTGGTACAGTAAACACTCCAATAGAAATGAGGTTCTCACTCACAAAGTCATGCATTTTGCAGACTTGCTCCATCAATACGTCCATGTCTTTCTGGCCATACATTGTATCTTCTACAATACAGCCTCCCAGAGCGTAAGGTATGTCTGGTTGACTGGAAAATGATGAATTATTATTAATAGTGTATTAAAGCAACTTTATACATGTCTTTCAGTTTAAGAAGAGTTTTGATTTTAATCAGAAATTATTTTTTAGGAGAAATTGAACTGGGTGTGATAATTATGTCAACTTTTCTTACAACTTAATTTAAACTATATTTATAAATATTTCCGCCCGGGACTTCGTTCCTGTACGGATTATGAAGGCTATGAGTTATTCTGATGTCGAAGCATTATTATTTCTAAGTTTCATAAAATCCATACTGTAGTTTTTAAGTGAAGGAGTAACAAACCCATCCATCCTCAAAAACTTTTAAGTTAATAATATTATTTCAAAGTCCTAGGTATGTTAGTTATTTAGTATTCATGTGTGGTACCTTTTTACAATTCAAAAATCAAGCAATACTTACACTTCTTTAAAATATTTGAGCAGCTTTATATCATCAACAGACTGCAAAATGTATTTGTCAGTCACAAAAACTAAAACCCCTTTAAATATATTATCTTGAGCTAACTTCTCCACCACATCATAGAAGTCTTCTCTTAAGTCCATTCCATTCTTTTCTCTCTGTCTAATATTAAGTGCATGAAATTGGACACCAGGGATTTTTGGGATGGTCACTCCACAATAGTATGGTTGCCGGGGCATAGCAACAGGAAGACTATTCTTATCAGTCTCAGAGGTGTCGAGGGGTCTGAAAGTAAGTCCTGCAGTGATAATATTCAGCATACAATTCTTTGGAGCGCATACTTGCTGATATATCATATCCATGACTGAAAAAAGAAACATAAATAGTTATAAAGTATTCTTACTGACTCGCTGCAGACGCGGTCATAAATCATAACAGATAAAGGGTTGGGAGCAGCGCAACGTCGTTATCGATATGTGTGAGTCATCGACTCAGGTAGCAAAATACCCTAACTTGCTACGTAATTAGGTAATCTGTTTCCTAATGAGAGTATTATAAATACAAAAACCTTCACGGAGTGGTTTAAAAAGATCCTGCTGAGTCTTGAAGAACCGTCCGTCATAATAATGAACAACGCAAGCTACCACTCACAGCTAATTAACAGGACGCCAACCACTGCTGCTAATAAAAGTGAAATCAAGACATGGCTTCGAGAGCACGGTGTCGATTTCAGTGAAAATGAATTAAAGTCGGACCTCTTAGAAAAGGTATGTTTAATCTTGTTTTAAGTAGTCTGTACAAAAATTAAAAAATTTATTAGTAATCTGTAAACAATTGTTAAATTTTATTTACCTATAATTTATAAAAGTAATAATTATTTTTCACAGGTGGATCAACATCGACCAAAAAAGGAATATTATTTGGATCGGTTGGCGATGGAGTGGGGACATGAGGTTATCCGTTTACCTCCTTACCACTGCCAATACAACCCGATCGAGCTAGTGTGGGCTCAAGTAAAAAATGTAATCGCCACCAAAAATAAGACATTTAAGATTGCTGATGTAGAAAAGTTGTTGCACAAGGCAATTTCAAATGTTACCAAGAAAAACTGAGAGGATTGTTTAAGACACGCAGAAAACTTCCAGGAGGAAGACCTAAGGCGCATTTTTGCGAAGAGTTTATTATTAGTGTTGATGACGATGACGATTATGACGATGAGGACCACTAAATAACCATCATAATTGTCTAAATAACCATCATGTTGTATTTGTGTTACGTTCGAAATTATACATTAATGTTTTGACTTTTTGTTTAAATATTGCAATTTTTATTTATAAATATATTGTTCTATCTTAGTATATTCATTTAATAAAGTAATAGATAAGTGTCTCAGTAACTATATTTTATTGTAACTAACCTCAATATTCACAAAAATGATTTTCTATCGATATCAACTATCGACATGAAAACAACGCGGAACTAGGCCAGCCCATAAGATCCATAAGTGGGAGCGAGATAGAAACACTGATAACGATTTATGACCGCGTCTGCAGCGAGTCGGTAAAAATACTATAGTTCAATTTTTTTCTCTATAATTGATGTGTCAGGGCGAAAAAGCTCTTTTCGGGTGAAACTAGAGAAAAAAGTATAACTTGGTGATAGTCATTGAGGTTCGAAATTATAGTTATTACCTTTATAAATCGCTCTTGTTGACTACCAGACAACTGTCTGGGTTTTATAAAGGTAACCTTTCCATTTTCACAGTCCCATTTAATAGAGTATGCTGTAAACCTTCCGTTAAAAACTACAAAGATGTCAAAAGAAAATCCTACTCACCACTATGAGAAACATCTTGACAAGGCGGCACACAGATTCGAGGAAATATTTTCCTACATTCCATTGTTACATTAATTGCTTGAAAATTAAGAAATGTAAATACCACTAATGGTTCATTATTAAAAATGTCAGACTTTTTGAAAGTATTATTAGAAATTACCACAGCTGGTCGACTTTGATCATATACAAAGTCGACTGGTATCAATCTCTCACGGGCTAAGTGATTTACAGCTGAATGCCAAGTGGTGCATACATGCTTGCACAGTAATTTATCCTGCCAACTCAAGTTGCTGAGTATTTTCTTAGCTATTATATAGTTGGACATGACCTTTTCAAGCAAGCTGCTGTCACAGGCAATGGGTTCCATATCACGGTCTAGTTCCCGCCCCTCCAAATATGCAGCTAGGTGTTCAGGGAGCCTTAGTTTCACACAGCTAACTTGACCCTCTGACCCACTTTCCACTTCTTCATCTTCCTTACTGCTACTGGAACCCTCACTCGATTCACCATCATGCTGATTCACACATTCCATTTTGATTGCTTAGATTTCCATTTCTTTGGTTACAAATTCATAATCAGACGATTGCTTGACAGGATTACCTTTTAATATCGCCAGTATACAGCAGTAGAGGTAAATGAAAAAACAGATTAGATAGTAACCAATACTACTCATGATATTCTTAAAGTGTTTCTTAAGCTGACCTCTGTTGTGGATCTCAGCCGGATCATAAGCACCTAAATTGCCAGAAGGTACTGTGAAGTACTCATATGTCAACCAAATAAACACAGGCAGGTTCAAGAAAAACAGCCAAATATACCAATGTAACAGAAATAGTCCTGTTATAAACCCATGGATGAGGTATTTTGGCAACATCCAATAGTTCAGCTTCTCACAACACTCTTGTGCATTTAAATAGTCACACTCTAAATCGGAGAGAGTGATTATGTAGTAAACCAGAAGGAACAAAACAGCACCACAGCTAACCAAACATATTATAAACAACAAAGTTTCAGCCAATACCATAACTAAGGTCAAGTTACACTTATCAGGTCGATTATTTCTGCTCCTTAGATGACCTGAGATGATTATAGTATCACAAAATGCAAATATTTCGTTCGATAATAATATTACAAAGCGTCCAACCTAGGAGAATCACAGGGAAAGAGGAATGAGGGGCGGGCGGGGCAGGGTGCGCCATTTTTTTTCGATTTATTTTAATGTCTCTAGAGGAAGGCAAAAGAATCTATATCCATACAGCCATGTCTTTAACGTATTTCTTCTAGAAAAGCTCTTCCCGCGCGTTCTCCGAAAACTGAGTTTTGTTTACGGACAACTATGGCGGTAAAAAGCAGGGATCTTTTTACTACATGAAATTGGCACAAAGTCTAAAAACTATGGACAGTGGAGCAGATACACTGTTCAATTAAATTATTTTGCAGGGAGCGCCAATGCCGGTCACACTGCTTATACATATTTTGCATGTCTTCAATTTTTTTTAAATTTTATAATAAAGACAGTTTTGAAAATTACCTACACACTGAAAGAGAGAATATAAACACTAGCTAGCGTTTTACCCAGTCACTGTCCCCCAAGATAAAGATCTTGAAATGTGACGAAACTTGACCCCCTCCCATTACTTGTCACACTTCGTCGACCCCCTTCCCCCCTTCACACTCCTTGACGTGTGACGTAATTTATGGATGGTCCCCTTATGGTCCCAGGGTAAGTGGATAGTTTAAAAAAGTACTCTATATATGTAGATAGTGAAATAAAACAAACTTCACTTTTGTGTCAAAAACTTTTTATTTTAACATTCTTCTCTTAGATACTAATAAAGGCTTGGTAAATATTTACAAGGCTTCATTACAGGGCAAGGTAAAAAACTATCCAATTACGCTTTTGATACCGACTCCTGTGGATATCACATTGTGTTATTGAATACTTGGCTCGTCGGCGGCTTATAGCCACCATCATTCACTACTCAAATATATCGATTCATATAGCGATAAATACGTTGTTACTCATTTAGAATAGATGAGATTAAATACAAATTCGAAGCCACCAGATTAGCTACATATAAAACTTATTCTGCAGAGAGCTAAAACGTATTTAAGTCAGCACAATGTATCACTTCGGAATAAAATCTAAGTTATAAAACAAGTATTAAAACTCTCCTAAAATAATTACAACAATTAACAAATATGCATATAATACGCTATTTATCAAAACATTAATCTCACTTAGTATCTCGTTAAATACTTTAAATACACTCATAAAGAGAAATACAAAGCTATATAACACACTAGGCCTGCTATAAGTTGTTTTTGGAAAGTATCCATTAGATGACTCGAATATTTGGCTAAATATGGGTAAATTTTGGATAATGAGCAAATAGAATTGAATTAAACATTAAAATCTAAAGAATAAGATTCAATATAATTTACTTAGACAATGGAATATTACTTAGTTTACGTTCTAAACGAAGCAAATTTTGGTTATTATTTGCAGTTTGGAGAACTGACCGTATTAGATTTCGGACAGTTCGTTTGGAACAACCTAACCTAATAATTGTTAATATAATTATTTTTTAAATATTAAGAGTCACACTTGTTATGATCAGCAGTTACGACAGTAGTGAGATGTTAATTACTTTTATCAATCTTAACTTACTAAGTAGCACCAGACCAAACCATATGCGAGTGTACTTTAAAATACAAAAAAACTTTCTAAAGTACATCCACACAACCACCAATTTCCATTTATATGTATATTCATACATGATCGTACTTTTGACATTTTCCTAATTATTGCTTTTACCATAAGAATTTTCTGTTGGAGACATCAGCTAATTAATGCGCCATGTCTGCTCGATCACGACAGCAGTAAATAAAATTGGCACGTCGACCGCAGTTCGGCCTTATTCGTTGTGGAGACAAGTATTTAAACATTAATTATATAAATGCAAATAATGGCAATTTGTTCGTGATAATAAATAAAATCTTATTTTTGTAATATTCCTGCTACATCGAAATTCGCGACGTATCGCCATACCTAGTCACACAATAACATTAGTGAAAACACTCACACATAGTAATGAATACAACTGAACAAAAACAGAAGGTACACTTAAAGTGACACAAAAAAATAAATTATACATAATTTCACTCAAACGATTATGCAAACTAACCACGAGATATGTTCGATTCACATTACTTGATAATACAGAAATCAAAATAGAAACTTATTGATAACGATGCACCTATCCTACACTTTAGACATACATTGGAATGATACATTTTCAAGAATGTTTTGTTTACAACATGCATAAAGGAAGATAATTATTATGCTTTAAGAAAAGCATCAGTTACACCACTACTTATACCAAATCTAGGGTCTTGTATTGGTGAGCGATTGAAGGGGATTGGAATGTTTGCATAACCGTTTGTGTGCGAGGAGCCGGCTCCAAACATTACCTAAATGAATTCGTATCTAACATTGTTCCCGAGCTGGTCCCACCCATGACGATGGCTTGTTAATGTGCAACTTGCCTCTTCTAGCGGCTAACTATTGCGGAACAAAACGTTTTATAGTCAATTCAAGTTGCCCTGAATACCAATGTAAAAACGTCCAGCTAGAGAGATCTAAAGCTGGTAGTGCAACATTGTGCACTTCAACAAGACTGGAATGTCACTTACTGAATTGGGAAATGGCCGCCCGTGAGATAGGGACAGCGAAAACGGACTTTAGCTTATGACACAACACCAATAGCATTATATTATAGCCTCACCAGAATAAAACGTCATAATTGACTTTTAAATAGCAACAGCTTCAAAGTAGGTGTTTACATTTCTGGAGAGGCCTTCGATTAGACTACTGTAAGTACGCTGAACACCGGGTGTTTCGTGGATTGATTGTTCATGTCTCATTAACAATATTTCTTACGATAATTTTTCCCTAAGTTTTAGTCATCGGGCGGAATGCAGAAATCCACAACTATGTTGAGTATTATTAAATAATAATTTCAATATATACATAAGTAGATACGCCTATAAATAGTAAATAAAATGGATTAATTACAATATGTGAGCCAAGTATGTTCCGCGTGCTTGCAGGCGCCGCGCATTTTATCGCACTCACTAAATTTAACTATATTAATATAACTAGCGATACAAACAATCGTACAACTATTAAGTACTGTATCAAATATGATAATGATAAACTATGTGTCCTATATCGATGTTAACACTTTGTGTTTCACAACATGAACCGACGCTGCGTTCGGTTTTAAAGTCCTGTAAGAACGAGTCACTGACAAGAGACTAGTGTATTAGACCTGCTACTCGGTAGCGGTGGATAATATATTTTTTTAATAATAATTTTCTATTAGTAATTCTGCACCAATGACGAAGGTCATACAGCCGCGAATGGAGACGATTGCGCACGATAGCAGTGAGTTATTAAGCATTGAAATGTAATTTACTATGCATGAGCAGCAAAAAAATTTATAGTAAGTTCCTCAATGACATCTGTGACTGTATAAATATATTCTTTTAAAATATATATTTATACAGTCACAGATGTCTAGAAAAACATCTGTGTAAATGAAAGCTAGTATTGAGATTTTTTAAAACTTTTGATATGGCAACAATAAATAAGTTTACTACAGCTGACAAAATTAAGCTATAATTTGCGATACCACATCTAGATTTTTAATTTCTCGCGCTTTTTCAACATTTTTAGCCTGTTCAACAGATCTTTACAAAATTTTGAAACACTGAATGTGTGACACATCTAATTAAATACGTAGTAAATTATATTTCAATGCAAGTACTAGATACGCGCGGAGAGATCAAAGTGTCAGCACTGTGAGAGAGCGAACACGCGACGGGTAGTGGGGGGTTTATATGGCCGAAGGGGGGGTCAAGTGGCGTCAAATTCGATTTTATCCCACGAATAGTGCTTACTGGCGGGCCTTGGCGCTGGTCGCGATAAGACCCCCCCTAAAAGCGGATCACAAGGCGGCACATGCCCACGACCGAAATGATTCGGTATTATCTCCGCGTCCATATAATCGTACGCGTCACTATCAACGTTCATATTCGACCCCAGATCCGTCACAAAATCCTTGATATCGAAATCGCATGGCCGTTCTTCGAAACTGAAGTTTTGCCGCGTGTCTTCATTCTGGAAAGAAGGGAGCGATAAGTCTTCCATGTCGTCGAAACCGGGGCGAGGTTGGTCGAGGATATCGCCATTGGTGAGTGTTATGGGTTGGTCTTCGCCGATGTCCATGGCGACGTGTGACCTCTCATCTCTATCCCCGGATAGGAGGCTACGGAAGAAATCATCGTGGTCTGATGTAGGGTCAGTGTTTCCGAAGTCATGAAACTCGTCGTTGGCGAGTAGATCGACGCTCAGGTCGGCGTCGATCTCGTCGGTGCGGTCAGGGCGGGTAGCGTCGGCCGCGTGCGTCATAATCTCCTGCTGTATATCATCTAATTCCCGCTGTAAATCAGCCGCTGCTAGAGAATCCCGCACTTGCGATTCACATAACACTTCCGGTGAGAACGTGTCGTCTGAAAGGTAGCTGGGTAGTGATGGGTTTTGTTCGGAAACGGCTGAAGGAGGTAGCTCGCCGTTTTCGACGAGGATTTCTAGGACGTCATCCATAATTTGAGAGTCTTCGGTTTGGTCGTGTATGGGTGGGAGGGGTGGTGGGGGCGGAGGGGGAGGGGGAGGGGGCGGTGCTTGTTCGGGTTCGTACGGTAGTATAGCGATGGGGACCATCTTGACGCCGTTGAGGATGTAGGCGGGGTTAGGGGCGGGCGCGGGGGCGGGGGTAGGCTTCGGCGGGGGGGTCACGGCTAGCAGCCTCGCATCGGCTAACAACAGGCGGGGAGGCGGGGCCGATTGTAACGCGTCTAACTGAGCTCTCAACTGCGACACGCAAATATGTGCTTGTAACAACCGCCGGCTTTGATCGGACGCGGCCGCTCCTGCCGCCTCGCGCCTGACGCTTTCCAACTGCAATCTACTCGCTTCTAACTTCCTTTCTAACTCGGAAATCTGTCTTCTCTGCGACTGTACTATGTCTTCAGCTTCGTCTGGCTCCGAGGCGACCGACGCGACCGATGCGATCGACGCGATGGAGGCGACCGACGCGGGCGAGCGAGGCGCCTCCTCTTGTTTCTCTGCGAGGAAGGGCCGCAGTCGATCGATGAGCTGCGGCTTCGGTCCCGATACTCGAAGGTTGCGACGCTTGCACTCAGCGCGGAGATCTGATACCTGGAATAAATAAAAGGGTTTGATTGACTTGAAAATACACACATCAACGCGGTCTAGTGATATTGAACGATTTTTCATACAAAAGAGGTCTGTTTGAGAAGCTACAAAAGCATACTCGAGCGAGATACATGAACGGCTATAATTTTCAGACGAGCAAGTGCTTAACCTGAATTTTCAATTCTAGTCAATAAATTTTGTTTAACTTGAAAATTGTGAAAACGTGACGGAAACGAAAACGAAAATGCACTTTTTGTATGAAAATGGTCGAATTTACGCATTTTTCATTTTTATCACGTTTTCACAAATTTCAAGTAAAACAAAATTTATTGACTAGAATTGAAAATTCAGGTTTAGCACTTGCTCGTCTAAAAATTATAGCGCTCCATGTATCTCGAGTATGCTTTTGTAGCTCCTCAAACAGACCTCTTTTGTATGAAAAATCGTGCAATATCCCTAGACCGTTTTGATGTGTATACTTAACTAGGAATATTTTAAATTAATACAATTTTACGATGTGTCACCGGATAATCTGAGATATTACAATTTGCCCAGTATAAAAATTCATGAAATTAGGATAGGTTAGGCGTTTTGAGACTCGGTTAAGTTAGGTTGCATTAATCTGTGTATGTAAAAAAAAAAACATAAAAAGTCCGTATATGTAAAAAAAATCGAGGCAGTTCACAAAGTACCGAGTGATGATAATCTAAGTAAAATTACAATATTGCGGGTTTGAAAATTTTACGGTGACAGATATAAAGTATGAGCGGACGTCGAACTAGTCTATAGTGTTTAGTAGTCTGACCATGAACCTATTATAGTTAACACAGGCCCTATAACTATGAAAAATTTGTTACATTTGGATTTAGGAAAATTAACTTTATTCTAAACAGAATATTGTATTTTTCATTGCGCCTTATACAGAGGCAAATATACGAGCAGATAGAGATAGGGAGGCCGTGTGTCTCGTTTTCTTATCTTGCCAATCTAAAAAAATGTCGTTGATTTAAAATGTTGACTCACTTCACTTCACTTTTTGTTTGGTTTGGCAAGCGGTAAAATTTTGACTCAAAAATCATATCTAAAAATGTATCCCTTCAAAGTGTCATAGTGTCACGGTGACATTAGTGTCATAGTGTCACCTCGTTAGAAAGGGACACAGCCTCTCTACTGCATATCTCGCTCGGCTCATTTTTCAGCTATAAGTACTCTGTCCTTACACATACGCTCACGACTATAATCCCTAACGGGGTAGGCAGAGCGTCAGTGGTTCTAGAGCCAATAGATGCCACTTTTGACACAAATTATGAGGGTTATCTCTCCTTGCCATAGTAATATATTAAGTTCACGGTGTAGTAGCGTACCTTCATATCCTCAAAGCGCGCCGCAGGCTGCGGCGGCGGCGGCGGCGGGTACACATCCGAGCCGTCGGACGCGGCCGACGCGACCGACGCGGCCGGCGACGGCGGCAGCATCAGCTGTAGCAGCAGCTGCTGTTGCTGCAGCAGCAACTCGTACGGGGTCTCCGAGCTGCCGGGGGGAGATGACGCCTTCTGCGCGTTTGGTGGACCTAGAAGCAAGGACGTTGAAGGTGTTTATTTGGTGTCATCTCATTTATTCAAAACTAATTATAGCTAACAGCAAGAGCCAAGGCCCTATAACAGTAATTTGTATTGCGGATACATCACAAATGAATAATAGTAAAGATACATTTATAATTAATTAAATGTCAAAAATTTTATTTCAAAATCGTCGTGTCGTCATATGGTTATTTATTTTTGTCTGATTCAAGATATTCTAATTTAGGTATCAGCTGCGCTGCAGACTCTGTTATACAAACATTTATAGCTAGCATTATAAATATTAGGTAATAACGATATCAGAAGAAGATAAGTATTTAATCAGACAAGGGCACGGACATCACATCCGTGCCCTTGTCTAATTGATGAGTAGGTGTTTAAATAAATTAATTAATAAAAATAACATAGATATCAAGTATAACTATGATGAGAAATAGAGGAATAACAATTGTTTATTTAATATTATTCGCCATTACGAGAATGATAAAACCTTTCTAGTCTTAGGCTGCTGCTTTTGCTTGCTTTTCTTGCGGTTCTTGTCGTTGCCGGCGACAGTGTCGATAGCATGCAATATACTAGAAATACGTACCTTTATACTCATGGGACTTGAACCTTGCCTTGGGCTGCTGTTTCTGTTTGCTTTTCTTGCGGTTCTTGTCTTGTCGACGACGGTGACGGAGATGATAACACCTTACATCAAACATGCAATACACTGGAAATACGTACCTTTATACTCATGAAACTTGAACCGTGCCTTGGGCTGCTGTTTCTGTTTGCTTTTCTTGCGGTTCTTGTCTTTGCCGGGCGCGGGGTGTTGCGGCGGTGACGCCACGCTCGCCGGCGACAGCGTCGACGGCGGCGACGGGGATGGTGACACCTATACAACAACGCAATGTTAGGAGACGCAAGTCTTGATCTTATACTTAAGTATTACGATAATAATAAACGTTACACACTCAAAAGCCCACATTAAGGTTTTCCCTTGAGTCGTGGGTCCCTCGGAACACACATAAAGACAAACACAAATACCCATGACCCGAGAACAAACATTTGCTTTTCTTCTTCTTCTTATCGTGTAGGTATAGTCAAGTTTGTGGCGAACTTGGCTAACCCTGGTGTCAGAGTTTTCAAACCGCACAATGGCCTCCGACTTGGTTTTAACGACTGTAGTCAATCGACAACAGCCGGGACCGACAGCTTAACGTGCCCTCCGAAGCACGGAAACGCTCGAGATAAATTGCCACTTTGGTCACCCATCAGGTTCCCTGCCTCTGTGTACGTTGCTTAACCTCACTGATCGGTTGAGATCAGCGAGAGCCACTGGGCTACGAACGCTTCTTTGCTTTTTACACAAATATTTGCCCCGACTGGGAATCGAACCCAGGACCCGTCGATCAAGAGGCAGTGCCACTACCACTAGACCAAACTGGTATTGATTGTCTCTTTCTCGAGTCAATATAAATTAATTAAAGAAACGTTAAAATATATATCTTCGTACAATCTAAACTGTGGTCTATGTATACCGTGTAAAAATAGAGACTGAACTTGAAAACTATTTTGACAATTAAATGTCACATTAATCACTTAAGGACAGAACCAAAATTGATCGAAAAACGAAATACAATAGTTTAAAAAATATATATCCATCTCTCGAGAGACAACAATTTTTTTTAAGCCACTATGATATCGGATCAACAAATCTGGAGCCCTTTAACTTGGTCAATCATACTTATGGTATTTAAAAAATCTTTTTTTTTATCAAGACTGAATAAGTAAACTTAGTATATGAGCTCTATTGCTAGTTTAGTACACAGCATATGTGATTGATCTGTGGTCTGTGCAAGTCAAGAGAATGTAAGATTAAACTCTCAATTAAATCTTATGATATATTCCTTTTGTATTGGTGCAAGTAGAGGGAGAAAGCGAAATTGATCTCTAAATCAATAAAGATCCTGAAAAAAAACCTAGAATGTATTCCTAGCATTATTAGGGCATTAAACTTACCTCATCTGGCGGCCCGCAATATGAAGACGGGTGCTGAGGCCGTCCCGAGGCGCCCTCACTTGTCGCTTTAAATGCTAATACTCCGCTTTTAACAGCAGTTTCTATATTCTCTTCAGTGTGTAGGATGTTCTTCTTAATGAGCTCAAGCGGGCCCGGTCTGTGGGATAGTTGGTCATTCAGTTGGTCGGCGAGACGAGCCTTCTTCAGCATTCGCTGCTTCTCCGCTAGGCTTGGGTCTACATGGCTCTCCTGGAAAATGAAAATAAGTACTTAAATTATAAACCTAACAAGTAACGATTTCTTTTAATATGGACATTTGTTTTTATAATTATTTCGTTAACCTGTTGTCCCTTATTGTTAATGTTTAATTAACTTATGATGCATGTACTTTTTCGACGAGACTAGCATGCGAAAGTAAGTTTGTTTGTTCCATTTTCAGGCCTCAACGACTAAATGGATTTGGATGCTATTTGGTGTATAGATAGATCAGGCATTGAGCTAAGTCGCGGACGGACGAAAAGTTAGTAGAAAATATAAAACAAATAAGAAAAAGTTAAAGCTGAATAAATAATCGCTTATAAGAGTCAGAAAATATGAGATATCTGGCTTGAAGTTCTAAAATAAACAAAGAGTAAAAATATAAGACAAAAGTTATTTGTTGTTTTAAAGAGCAGAGTCATCGTGTATTCATGTACTACATTGTGTACTAAACGGCCAAACAAACAAACAGGTGACATGTACTTGTGAGCGCGGAACATTGTGAGTTATCAACAGGATAAAACCACAACTAAATACACATCCGATGTCTTTTGGACAGCATGGCATAACGCCAGATCGAGTCTGAGATAAAATTACAGGAATTCAAATGTAACCATTGTTTAAATTGAATTTGGCGATCAAATGTTTCGTGGAGTTTATTTGTTTATACCTGTTCCAAAATATGTCTTCGTTCGAGCTCTTGCCGGTCTGGTCGCCTTTGTATCTTTGCTTTTAGTAAGTCTCCGGTCTTCGCTCTTTCCAGTTGCTTGCATTGTTCAAAGTACGCGGGCGGCGTTTTCAATGCTAGAACATAAATAAAATTTGAACTAAATAAATCAACTCCTCCAACATGTGTCCGCTTAACGAACGATCTCAGATTTTCATAAGTAAAATAGAATTAGGTCAAACGCATTAGTCATTTAGGTACACCCGTGTAATTCTCATTTGAGATTCTATTTGTTTTCAACGCTCATCAAACAATAACATTTCCTGTTTTTTTTTTTCAACAATAAAAACAGAAAACAACTTATAGTTTCGAGCATGTTTCGAGGACATACATATTTATTGATTAATGAGCCTTTCAAAGAGAAGACGGTTTTATGACAGGCCAATAAAATTGATTTAACGTAATATGTTAACATTTTGAAGCTAGATGATGTGTTGAATATTGGCAAGTTAGAAATCCTCATTAGCGGTGGGCCGGTGGCATTCGGATCGTAAATAAAATTCTTTCACCCACGCGCGCGCGGCCAGCGGCGCCTCCCTCCCGCTTCGTTAGCGCGGTGCTAATTGCTCGCACAGAGCACATTTAGCCACCGCTACCGCTGAGATAACACCTCTTAAACTAACATAATATTTGGCTATACTCACGTGGCATGATACCCTGCGCCACCAGCTGGTTGATTGGCCGCCGCATCATCAACTTCACCTTCAATGCTGTTTAACAAAACATTCAGTTTGATAACAAAATTACTGTAAAATCCTACACATTTGTAATTAATAAAGCTTACAGTTAATTTTATTTTCCTCAACTCCAATATCGTTTTCCGTGACCGGCTACAGAAGAGTGTATTGTGAGAAAACAAAAACATGTACTGCATCGAGTGTCCAATGAGCATATTCCGATTAAAATGCCGACAACAATGAGTGGTGATTGAATAGCTGGCGCGTTACAAGAATACGGTGTTATGACGCCAGGTGACGAACTTTGACGTAGTGGATCGAGTATTGGAACGACGTGATCGATACGTCGATGGCGCTCTCTGATTATATCGATAAAGTCGGCAGATGAGATGAGCGTAGGCGAAAAGCTCTATATTCTTGTTTGCGTGTAGACTGGCGGACAACGCTGGCCTGAAGCCAACATAAATAAACACTGCACAAGGAAACTAGTGTTATGCCGCGACCGTATTACAGACGAAACATTCACTACCACTGGGCCGAATATTGTGGGTTACTGGGCGTCGCTACTTTACTCCAGCCTCGCTGCTACCCATTCGCTTTACAGTTACATCTTCCAAGCACTTACATTTACATTTTAGGCTTGTAAGACTACGAACTAACATGTGATTTATGTGAAAATTATTGTTAGAGGATATTCGGGCGATTGTTAATAAAACGCGTCAAGAAATTTCTTATACACACCCACGTGCCATTTTATGATTAGTCGCTTCAAAGTCTCAAACCGATGAAGGACTTTTATAAATATCTAGGGTAATTTACAGAATCACTTTAGTTATCGTGAACACGTAGAATACATCGACAGGATGTCCGTGTTTTTCTGGGCTCTGGTAATGTAGTGTTTGACGTATGGTGCGCTGACAAGGGCTTTGAAAGTTTGTTTATTCGCAAGGCGCGAACCGACGAGTAGCGCGATACGGGCCGGAAGTGCGTACAAAGTGAGAATTCTGATGTGCTATCAGACTAGACGCGGACTACCGAATAACCAAAGCATGAGAGACATCGACCTTCTAAGGTAAACCTAGGTCATCAACCCGCCAACTATAATCTGATAAGTACGGTCATTATAAAGAAAAACATTGAAACTTAGCAATAAACAATATTATGGAGAGGTTATTTGAGAAATGTTACAGACGCGGTCTAATCGACGGTTCTGGTTTAAATTTGTGTAAACAGCAGAAATGTTTGGTTCTTTGTGTGTCCCAAAGGACTCCCTTTTTATAAGAAAACTTACTGGGACTAAGCGAGTGGAATTTACAAAAAACTCGAATGGAAGGTAAACTATTAAGAGTTAAAAGTGAAAGTAAATAGGTACACAAGTAAATACGGTATCATTTCCCAGAGATGTCTAGAGTAGTAAATTAAGAACGTTTCACACGCGAGCGCTCATTCTCACTCGTCAATTTTTCATTCTTGGTCTAATGTACACGGGGAGATTAAGTTTATTAAACGTTTTCAAACTTTCGTAAAGTTATTAATTGGGTTTGGTTAATGTTTGGATTTATTGCAATCTCGACAAAGATGAAGAAAAATGTTATTTATGCCATTTGAAAGCTTTTAATTTCAATATCAGATTTTATCATTTTTGTATTACATTATTTTTAAATAGCGTACTTATAAAAGAAACAAAAAAAATCGCTTCTTGGTGCTTCTTGCTGCTGGATGATAAATGAAATAAACAATGTTATTTACAAATATTATACACCGTGTTTAAGTTGTTTAGATTAAGTTGCATATCTTCAGGAATACGGTGTATGGAAGATCAATTGAAAGGTAACTTTCGTGCGAATAGTGACTATGATAATACGACGGACAAAAGTTCGTTGTACGAGTGTAAAGATGTATGTCTTGACTGTAAACTGGAGTTAATAGCACGCAGATGTAAAATGGTTCAGTGAAAATTGGTTCTAGGCATAGCGGTATTGTTTTCAGAACAGACATCTCACCACAGATTTCGCATAAATGGCTTCTGTTTATGTACATAATTAATGGTCTATTTTATGACACGCTTTATGTAGTTCCATTATTACCATATACACTGCTAACTTGCTTTGATAAACTAATTAAAAGTTAACGTTTGTTTTGAAATTATAATTAGACTTTCTTGAAAATGAGGACAGCGGCTGCCGCGATTCGCAGAAAAACGTTTTTTTTTATTAAAACCTGTGTCTGTGACATCGCGAGGTACGTCTGGAAATTAAGATTCTAGGTCATATCAAGATCTAAATAACCGTAAAAATTAGTTCCATTTCCACATTGGAAAGTTTTTTATGGCATTTCAGGGACGATTAAAAATTTTCCAGTAAGTACTACAATGGTCGTGAGTCGTGACGGGTTCCTTTTTTTCAAACTTTTTTATTTGGTTTTCTTTTACGATTATAATTTGTATGATCTGCTTATTTTTCTTATCGAAACGGCCAAATTCCGAGCAGAGGTTCACTGTAAGACGAATTCATAGGCTTGTCGGAATCCGACTAAATAACATTTGTTATGCATTTTTTAATCCGCCATTTCTGTGCGTTTTACATGTGTATAGGTTGTTTCTAGTGCTGTGCTTTAGTTTGATATGGTGTCAAAGGCCTATGATGTTAATTCAACGGGCGATTAATTACGATAGCCTGCCGGAGTTAACAGAGTAGTAATCATGCAATTAAGAGCACTTAAGAAAAATAAACTACGTCCTAAAAGGTAACAAACCGCAGTAGGTACTTTTGGACAATGTGACATTTAGAAGTCTGTCTCAAATCGACATTTGCATCATTGGCTGACATTTACTGACAGTGCTATCATTAGGAACCGAAACAAAGCACTAAAACTTCGTGTTCATCGTTTAGGAGGTAACAATAGAACGTTAGAGTGCAGCAGTAAAGGACATGGTAGCGGCTTATGTCCGGCGGTTGGTAAACAAATAGAACTAATGAGTGCTTTATGGGTATTCGTTACAAGGACGCAGGTGAAGTTTCACTTTTCAGTGATACACTTTTTTACTGCTTGAATAGTAATAAATTTCGAACGATAATAAGTCAATGTTATTGAGATATTCACATTTCCACTTTAAGTGTGAACATAGGTTTCAATTTCAAGTCATTTTCCTAATATTCAGTATTCTATTAGAATTTTCAACCTGGCTATTTTTGATCAAAATTAGTTCAGCCGTTTATGAGTTACTTTAAGCGATGAATGTCGGGGGTGATACAATTTTTTTCATTTTACAGTTATCTGATCACTCCCGCGAGCGTCAAATTGTAAATACATAAGTCTAAAATAAATAAAAATATATCAACCCATACATTCGATTGCTTATAAGCTTATAATTTTTAAAGAGCTGAACCAATTTTCACCAAATATAGCTAAGAACTATCTCGGTTACGCCAGATTTCAAACAACAAAAAACGCATCGAAATCGGTCAATTCGTTTAGGAGCTACGATACCATAGACGGACACACAGATACACACGTCAGACTTATAACACCTCTCTTTTTATCGGGGGTTCTATCTATCTATAGAGGGAACGCCTACCAGGCACAGGCGGGTGATCAGTCCACTTATTTGGGACCTTTTCACCCTTATAAAGAATGTTTAAAATCTTTAGAACATGGAATCTTCACTTTTGAATGGTTATATGGAAAGCTATGGAAAGAGCTATGCTCGGTGTTTCTAGGGATCGAATTCGAAATGAAATAATCCGCCCGAAAATCAAAGTCACCGACATAGCCAGGCGAATTAGCAAGCTTAAGTGGCAGTGGGCTGGTGATATCTGTCGCAGAACCAATGGGTGGGGTGTCGATATTCGTCAGGTAGCGGGTAGTGGATGGAGGAGGAGAGCAGACGACCGAGCTCAGTGGCGTGGCATAGGAGACGCCTATGTCCAGCAGTGGACTGACACAGGCTAATGATGATGATGATGAATGGTTATAAAAACACAAATGGTACTAACATTCCTTATGCTTGCCCATGGCCGGCTGCAGCGGGCTATCGTCGACCACCACCTTGGGCGGCGACACTCGCGGCGAGCTCGGCGGCTCGCTGGCCCCGCTGCCGCTCGCTTCACGACTCGCCATCTCTTCCGCGCCCGAGCTGTAACAATCATACAAGTTATGTTAATAGATATAGTTCATTGATACTAATTTTTAGACATTTATCAGAGACCCTGTAGACTATCAAATGTACTCGGTAGAGATCTATAAAATAATAGATATAACCCGTAATAGTTAACTTGAGACCTGGGCTGACAACGTCATCTTCGGTGTACGGTGTGCGGAATGATAAAATATCAAAAGAGAGTCGAGACACGTACTCGTCACAAAGATGCTATTTCTTTTTCGATATTTCATCATTTTGCAAACTGTACATATAAGGTGACGTCGTCGGCCCAGGTCTCAACTCAAGTTAACTTGTACGAGATATACTTACATATAAACTACCTGCCTAAGTTACTGAACCTACAACTACTTCACTGTATTGTAATTTGTACTACGCTATAGGACTGCACTGGTTAAAATTGTAAATAAACCATTAAATACTAATTGTTTTTCATGATGCAGTAGGAAGAGTGTGGTTATCAACTATTTATTCCGCCTAAATAACAATAAGGCAATGTTTTTGACTATTAAGGCGATTAGATCCCTCAATTTCCGAATATTGAGCATTTTGTAAAGCTTACTTCTCATTTATGACTGGCCAGGGAAAGTTGAAAAATAAATATGTGAAACATCTGTTCAAGGACTACATGTGGAACGTCAGTATTTTTTTTTACGTCTTTGTATTGTATTTTTAAAAAAATACCACGAGACATCGATTTTTGACTTAAATTCCTTACTGCTCCTAAACGGCTATGATATATGGAAATATTCTTATACTAATTAATTAAGAATCCCTTTTTCTTGAAACACAACGTTTAAATTTTTTAAATCGAACAATATTTTCATTCAAAAGTTACGAAAAACGGAAATCCGAACGTTTAGTTGCAGAGGGTGGTCTGCGCTGGCATTCCGACGGGACGGCTGTGTCACTCGTATCCAAACTTTTACGAGCGATAAAGCGTATTTTCTGTTTGCCTGTGTGCGTTGACACAGTATATTTATGTATTAGTGTGCTTAGAGAGTAGTGCAGTCAGACGATATTATTGTGTTACGGTATAGCTCGCGCGTGGACGCTAATTGTACCTACTATTATAAGTTTGTAATCTAGTTGTAATATTTGATTATTTTGCGCTTATAGACGTTTGACGAAATTTAATTGTATTAAGTACTTATGCGGATCTAAATCTATATGATTGAATATATATAATATGTATAGGGTGTTAAGTAATTCGATCTTATCCTCTCAGGTGGTGAATCAGCCCATGACACTGAACAATTTTCGAAAATTCGCTTGCCACACCCGGAATCGAACCAGCTAACATCCAAAAAAGCACCCTGTACTTTAATAGTATTGATCGATAGGGTCAATCGTAAGGATAAATCTCCCTAACAAACATAGTAAATTAAGTGAAAGGAAGACCATTAAATCTAAGCTTACAAATTTGATGGGACGTGTTAAAGCACTTTTACTTAAGGGTCCCTTCGTTAGGTTTTATGTAGTTTAATGGTTCTCTTTTCATCTAATTTACCATGTTTGTTAGAGACATTTGATCTTTACGATTGACCCTATCGATCGATACCATAAAAGTACAGGGTGTTATTTTTTTGAATTTAAGCCGGTTCGATTCCCGGGTGTGGCAAGCGAAATTTCGAAAATCCTTGAATGCTGTTTTGTTTCTTATAGAGCGGGACCTATTCGTAAAAAAGTCTTCAAATAACGATTTTCGTGGGACTTACCTCCGCCATACGAACTACTGGTATGTACTTATTCGGAATATTTTCCTGAACACAAAAAGTGCGGTAGTCACTTTCTAAGGGTATGGAGGGGGTAGCTATGACGTGACGTATTTTATTTACGCTATATTTAGATAACTACTGGACAGATTTACTTAAATAGGGTCTCAAATGAAAGATAATTTAATGAACATTGTTTTATTCAATGATTCATTAGTGTAAACCTAGTAACAAAATAAATATTTTCAAAAAACGACATTATGTAAAATTAAACTTTTTTTACTGTGTGAAAAGAACAGAAACCGTTAGGATTACGGTAATTTAGCTCATTATAGAAAAATAGCTACACTTATCAGTATTCTAATGAACCTAAAAACGTTTAAGTCGAGCTATAAACAACGGAACTGCAGTCGTCTAAGTGAGCGTGTGGGTAGCGCCGAACTGACTACGGTACTTAAATTTGGTACGAATAATCTTGAAAATAACGTGACAAAACGGGTAGAATCACAGCAAAATGAAAAAGTATTATGAACAGGCATAATTTTTATTAACAGGCATTTTTTTTTGTCAAAAAATTTTCTTCATTTTGTTACGAACTATTTACAAAATTCTCGTAACCAAAATAATGCTTCGTATCGTATCGAAATAAAACTCTTCATACTTGCACGTACTTGCGTTATATTTTAAAACAAAGGACTCAATGGTACTGGTCTGTACTGATGGGTATGAGAGTGTAAACGTACGCACTCGAGGCAGAGGCAGGTCGCTGGCGTGCGAGAGTGTACAGCCGCCATTATATTTTTTACATCGGCAACACTGAGATTCATTCGGAGGAATCCCTGCACCGTGCTGCGACGTGAACTTTGGCACTTGTCGCTTCATTCATTTGAAATCATTTGGTCAGGCCTATGACACTGTTAGTACCAATAGCTGCGAAATTGCGCTGCTATCGCCTTTTAAAACTAAAAAAAATAGTTGATGTTTGATATGGGTTCCTATAAAAAAAGTTCTTTAGCTTTATGAGGAGCCCTAAATTTTGCCAGTTTAAAAGCATTAATAAAGCTTTTTTTATTTGAATCTTTGGCCCATTTTAATAAATCATACATGAATCGAAACAGACTCTTGAGTAACTGTTGCCTTTATGTTGTTGCTACGTAACAGCTACTAGTTTGGTACACTCTAAGTTTAACTTTTTGCCTGTTCTTGGAGGATGATTGCACATTAAACAGACATAGTTAAAAATTCTAATGCAATTGTTTTAAGCATCTCCTTTTCAGATAACTAGATTATGTAATATGACATGCTATGGTTAAAGTTACATTACACGAATCAAATGTTTTTGACCCTGATTGATTTGTTAAATACATAGTTTCATTAAATAATAAAATAAGATAATAGATACATATCCAATCGCAGGGAATATTTTGTTATGTTGTTTGTGGTATTATCTAGATATGACTAAATAAACCAGAACATTAATGAAAATAAATCTCTGACATGCTGCTAGGTAGTAATAAGTAACATTTTATACATTTAAAAGCAGTAGGTACAGTTTTAAAGTACAGTGGGTAATAAATATGCCTATTGGGTTTCTTCATGGGACAGACTGTCAGCCGACTCACCCTGCACTAGGAATAAATCTGTATTGCAGTGGTAAGATATCTAGTCAGTTCACGAGAGGTAAGGTTATGGTACTTATAGTTGAGTTGTTTTACAAGTGAATAGGTACTTCGCTAAAGGCTTAACCAATTTCCAGAACTAGTAAATAAAAGTGAATAGATAGATTCTCAAATATAGACCCATATGTGTTGCCACAATTCCGTCAATATCATGTAGCGCAGAACACTTTACTTTATAATAAATGGTAATCAGCCATTTTGTGAAAAAAATGTGGATAAGAACTTTTTTGAGTTACACCCAGGTGACAATTTTTGACACTCTCATGTTTTCAAAATGGTTCAATCATAATCAATGGAAAAGTAAAAGAATAAAAAATTTTTTTCAATGACTATAATCATTGAAAAAATTTGATAGCTATCAACGTCTGACCCTTTTGGCGGGGGCTGTCAGACAACTTGAAAGACTCCTATAATTATTGAATTGTTATCTTTTTTGGTAACCCCAGTGTCGTTACACGGTTACACATTACTCTCTCTGCTCTTTGTGGTGGAAAGTTTTGAATTTGAAAATTTAAATAATAGGTACAGTGTGTCCAATTAAGAATAATGCGTAACAGATTTTATGGACTTCCCTACTTTACTCAGTGGTTCGCCCAGAGCAATTCCGTATTCAGTTAAGAGACATGGGTAAGAAAATCGAATTCTCTTGCCTGCTTCATCGAATTGGGTTTTGTCAAAATAAACGCTACGCTACACACTCAAAGGCCCACACTAAGGTTTTCTCTTGTGTCGTGGGTCCCTTGGAATACACACAAAGACAAACACCCATGACCCGAGAACAAATATCTGCTTTTTACACAAATGGTTTGATTTAAAGACACCAACTGGCTGTGTTTAAGAAGCTGTTTGTCATTAAAATCTTTGGTCACATTTGACCCACAAAAATTTGCATAGACTTACTGTTGATACGAATGCATTATATTCATAATTAATTAACTTCAAATTAATTGAAAAAGTTTTATAAGAAAAATATTTTATAGAAATGAGAAGCGACCAAAATTGGTGCCATTTGTTATCATTGTCAAACACAAACACTGACCAAGAATTTGTAAATAAAAAAAAATATCTCATTCCTATATTCTGTCCCTGCTACTTCAGCTTTCTCCGAAAGAATTTTTTCAGTCATTAAAACTAAATGGAGAGACGACAGAAACAAAGCCATGTTAAATTTAATTAAAAATTAACTCTTAATATGTTCAATTATAATTTTGACTGTATCGAGGCAGATAAAAGTTTTAAAAAGACAACAAGTTAATAAAATATGCAAAAAGTTCAAAAAAACATGTATTTAAGTAAAACAATAACGAATGCTGTTTTATTTTATCTAATACCTTTTTTTTTACCTTCTCCCACCTTAATATACTTTATTTCATGAAAAAAAGTTGGTAACCCTAGCGTGCACTTAACTCAGTGACAAGACGCCATCATGACAGTTTGAGGTTATCTTGACATACAGCATGACGTCACAAGATGGCGAATTAAAGACGATAGCAGCGCCATTTCGCAGCTATTGGTACTAACAGTGTCATAGGCCTGACCAAATGATTTCAAATGAATGAAGCGACAAGTGCCAAAATTCACGGCGCAGCACGGTGCAGGGATTCCTCGGAATGAATCTCAGTGTTGCCGATGTAAAAAATATAATGGCGGCTGTCCACTCTCGCACGTCAGCGACCTACTTCTGCCCCGAGTGCGTACGTTTACACTCTCATGTCCATCAGTACAGACCAGTACCATTGAGTCATTTGTTTTGAAATATAACGCAAGTACGTGCAAGTATGAAGAGTTTTATTTCGATACGATACGAAACGTTATTTTTGTTACGAGAATTTTTGAAAATAGTTCGTAACAAAATGAAGAAAATTTTTTGACAAAAAAAATGATGCCTGTTAAAAAAAATGATGCCTGTTCATAATACTTTTTCATTTTGCTGTGATTCTACCCGTTTTGTCACGTTATTTTCAAGATTATTCGTACCAAAATCTAAGTACCGTAGTCAGTTCGGCGCTACCCACGCTTACTTAGACGACTGCAGTTCCGTTGTTTATAGCTCGACTTAAACTTTTTTAGGTTCATTAGAATGCTGATAAGTGTAGCAATTTTTTTATAATGAGCTAAATTACCGTAATCCTAACGGTTTCTGTTCTTTTCACACAGTAAAAAAAGTTTAATTTTACATAATGTCGTTTTTTGAAAATATTTATTTTGTTACTAGGTTTACACTAATGAATCTTTGGAATAAAACAATAATCATTAAATTATCTTTCATTTGAGACCCTATTTAAGTAAATCTGTCCAGTAGTTATCTAAATATAGCGTAAATAAAATACATCACGTCATAGCTACCATACTCTTAGAAAGTGACTACCGCACTTTTTGTGTTCAGGAAAATATGCCGAATAAGTACATACCAGTAGTTCGTATGGCGGAGGTAAGTCCCACGGAAATGAACTTTATTCTCCTTGGGTCCCGCTCTATTATTAAAAATAAAGGAATATTTCCTTTGAGTAAAATTTTCTATCTATAGTATTTACAATACGCAATACAATACAATATTCTTTATTGCACACATAGGATTACAGAATATGTTTATACAGCGAATTTGAAATAATGTATACAAAAAGGCGGCCTTATTGCTTAACAGCAATTTCTTCCAGGCAACCTTATGGTATAGGAGTTATAGATTGAAATGCGGGAAAGGCGCAAATATTAATTAAATAATAATTATAAATAAGTTGACTATTTATGCACTAAAAATATATCACAAATATATATTTATTAAGATTTATATATATTTATTATATATATTTAGAGTACTTTCCCTCCAGGAGACGTTAAAAAATTCCACCCTGTATATCTGCGACCGGTGAGAATGCCAGAATTGTCGAATAATAGCATTACGTCGATTGCGGCAATCAAAATAATTCAACTTAGATTAAGTATAATTACTTACATACACAGACATCTTTTGTTATTAGAAGTACCAAGTTAGATTCATCAATACAAACTCAAGTGATAGGCAGTAATGTATGGAGTGCGCTTCTGTACATTCTACGCCTGTGTATTCTTTGACCGGTGTTTTCTTGCGGGGTGCGGGTTGTGGCGCGCGGGGCAGAGGGCTCAAACGTCAAGGTCATTGACGACTCTAATCGCCTTAATTATAGTTTTAACCCAGACACATTTTTATTTTACGTATCTTATGTTTCTTAGACCGTGTCATTTTTAACACGGCTTGTTTGTACTAGCAGCATGATTTTTAAGACAGCTAGCCGGAATGCAATACGGCGAAATATACAATCTGACTGCGACATATACATGAGCTTTATTATACACAAACAACAACATTATAGCAAAGTCATAGCTACAAACAAGTCGCGCTAGTTACAGCATGTGTGTAATGTATAAGATTTTCATTTCAACCAGCCAAGGTTACCTTAAAGCAAAACATGTTGCCGAGTACTCCGAGTAGACCGTATACATGCACAAGCTGAATAATAAACACCGCTTTATTCAATAAATACCATTCTTGTAGAATTCCTTGCAAATTTTTCTAGCGCCTACTGCCTTAGTTACCATAAATCTTAACAAATGTTACAAGTACTTGATTGAATTATAAAAGAGTAAACTCTTGAGTTAACTTAGTTTTGTGATTGCTAATCTGAATAAAACAAAGTCGGTATTCGCGCTTGTCCTCGTCCAGCATTTATTGCATCTCAATTATTTCGTCTAAAGCATAAGCACGTGACTGTTTTACGTTTATTGGGGAGAAAGATGTAAAGTCAGCACAGATAAAGAATGAAATTTGCTCCCGGCGGCGTCTATATTTTGAGTTCATAACTGTAAAAATCGAGCGAAGAAGACTGAGAGAGCTCGCTGCATTCACGAACATACTTTTGCCCCAAAGTTATTGTCAAGAACAATCCTATTTTTCTAAACTAATTTTATAAAGAGGAAAGATTTGATTGTTTGATTGCATTAAATAGGCTTCGAAACTACTGGACCGATTTGAAAAGTTCTTTTACCATTAGAATGCTACATTATCTCTGAGTAACACAGGCTACATTATTTTCCCGAATTCCCACGGGAACGAAGTCCAGGGCGGAATGCTAGTTTATAGTGTTAAGAGAAAATCTATCGAGTGGTACAGCACTACCAGTCCATGCGGTGTGGAACAGCACTAGGCGGCCGCTTTTAACAAATCGTTTTTCGCATATGTGTTTTACATAGTAATTACTAAATATCGAATTAAAAGGACTGTACAACTAAGTAAACGGTGTTTTTGATCTAACAATAGTAAAGTGTTTCAAGAGAAGGATGTAAGTAGGTTATACCTGAATGTATCGTCTTCGGGCGGTGTGCGCGGCGAGGCGGGGGAGGGCGCGCGGTGCTGCGGCTTGAACCACTCGGGGTAGATGGCGCTGAGGGTCTCCACCAGGTCGTGGTCCAGCGTCACGCGCCACGATGCGCGCTCCTCCGACCCCTCCGACCCGCCGCCTCCGCCGCACGACGAACGTGACTCTACATACACAAAAAACATTATTAATGAAAAGAAACAATAGTTACCAATGATCCTACAAGCCAATGATCCTACGAGATTAATCAAAGAGCCAAAATACAATACAATACAATATACAATACAATACAAATCATTTAAACACAAATACAATACAAAAAATGAATTTTGTGTCAGTGTTTTACTGTTTCTTTGTTTTAGGTGGAAACGCGCTACCCGACAAAAATGTTTTTTTCAAATGCGAAAAAACCAATTCTTGTCTATAAAATGTATATTTGTAAATAAAAAATTACAATTAAAGCTTGGCAAATCCACTTTTCCGTGTCAAAGAGCGATAACAGCTTACACTACGCGAGTTGGATGGGAAATAGGAAGTGCGTACGCGCTTGAATGAGGTGGGCGCGGTGGATGATGGGCGAGGCTCTGTCATAAATCTAAAGCGACCTGGTTCGATTGTCTTGGGTCCTTGGATGCGATTGCGTGATTTGCGTGTTGCTAAGGCAAGGAGCGCTTTTCATGAGGAATAGTCGAGTGCAAAACGTCTACTTTAACTGCCAACGATGTGTACAAAACAATCAATATGTTTTCTTTACTGTGAAACAATGTAATACTTATACCACGCTGCTGTGTAAAGAAATAATAGTCCATTGAAATGTTACATTTTTTAGGCCTTACCTTGCGTTTTTTAGAGGACGCAATTTTATTTTTTTGATGTGTAGGGGGGGTCAGTGTAAAGCTAAAACCGAGTTTGTGGGGTCGCCACCCTTGTACCACGGCCGCCATCTTGAAAATAGGGGTTGAAATGGTTTTTACGGTATATCTCTTAAACTATTTATTTAAAAAAAAAATTGTTAACATTTTTTGTTGCAAATTAAATTCTCTACAACTTTGGTCCAGTAACTTTTTGTCGTAGAACTATAAATAAAAAAGTTATAAGCGAAAATCTTCAGAAATTCGAGAAAAAAATTTATATTTTTCGATGTCACTTTTTTTTTATCATTTTACGAAAAAATGATGTCAGACCATTTTTGTAGATCGTTTTTTGAGGAACAACTTTTATCTGCATCATTTTTTCATTAAGTCAATAGCTAAGGTTTTACAGCGCTCCGAAGTGAGTACTATTTTTCAGTACTCTTAACTATACCTATATTATACATGTGTACTAATAATATGTCATCAGTTATTGTTTTTTTTTTATTTTTTTTACTTTATTATAATTTTTTTCATTAAAAATTTTGCAATTTTATTAAAAATTAATTATTGACTCTTTTTCACTCCATAACAGAATTTAACAATTATTGATTTTTAAAATAATTTAAAACCTGGCTTGGTAACTTAAGTTACCAAGCCAAGGTGGGCTGGCTTAAAATGTGGCTTGGTAATTATAATGATCCTGAAGACTGGGGCTGGAAAAAATGTGGAAAATTATTGATGCCAGTGCAGAACTCAAAACCTCCAGCACCCCCTGAGCTTCTAAAATTGATTTTTTGCAAATGCAAAGGAAACTGTGGAGCGATGTGTGGATGTCGAAAAGCAGGACTGAAATGTTCTGCAGTGTGCTTCCATTGTTCTGGAGAGACTTGCAGCAACGTAATAGAACTCTCAGAATTAATTGATGAAAATGACTTTGATGATGAACCGCCAACATTAACACCCCTTCCTTCGCCAGTTCTCCCACTGGTATTTAATTTAGAAAGCCGATCAGATGCTGAGCCGCAGCCTGGTCCATCGAAACGACTGAGGACGGAGTAGTTGTAATTTAGAAAATCACCGTGGATTAGGCCTATCGGGGATACCACGTAAAAAAAAAACCGCGCCTCTAGACTCTACCTCGTGGGTGGTGGGGAAAAGAGTCAATAATTAATTTTTAATAAAATTGCAAAATTTTTAATTAAAAAAATTATAATAAAGTAAAAAAAATTAAAAAAATAAAAAAATAAAAACAATAACTGATGACATATTATTAGTACACATGTATAATATAGGTATAGTTAAGAGTACTGAAAAATAGTACTCACTTCGGAGCGCTGTAAAACCTTAGCTATTGACTTAATGAAAAAATGATGCAAATAAAAGTTGTTCCTCAAAAAACGATCTACAAAAATGGTCTGATATCATTTTTTCATAAAAATGATTTTCATTAATTTCTGAAGATTTTCGCTTATAACTTTTTTATTTATAGTTATACGACAAAAAGTTACTGGACCAAAGTTGTAGAGAATTTAATTTGCAACAAAAAATGTTAACAAATTTTTTTTATAAAATAAATAGTTTAAGAGATATACCGTAAAAACCATTTCAACCCCTATTTTCAAGATGGCGGCCGTGGGACAAGGGTGGCGACCCCACAAACTTGGTTTTAGCTTTACACTGACCCCCCCTACACATCAAAAAAATAAAATTGCGTCCTCTAAAAAACGCAACCCCAAATGTAACTTTTCAATGGACTATAAACCTGAACGCCATAGCTGAAAAGAATAAAGATGTTTTTCCTTGTTTCCAGCAGCGCGCGAAGATACGACGCATTACGTAATGTTTAAAACTCGCAATAAAGCCAAAAATACGAGAGGAATAATAAATAAAACATCTGTCCGCTCATGTGAGTTATGTATTAAAACTGGAGGATAGGTAAACAGTTGCAAACTTCAAAAAGTTCGTATATTTTGCGGAAATAACTGCAGCAGCAAACGCTTAAGATTTTAACGCAGTATAAGTGAATTGAATAAGGCCAGTTACTGGAGTGTAACCAACCACTATTATATTAGGGCTTTGGAGAGTCACCTTGAGCACGTACTTACTGATATATTACACAAGTTAAGTTGTAAGTCTGTTACACATCTTTACGTAGTTATTACAGAACACAATTGTAAACAAACTCGCGCACGTGCGTGCGGCTGACTCATTACAAAGTTTGCAGCGAATTATGATGGCAGATGTACATCATAAGGCCCACTGCCAATTAATCTTGTAAATATACCTTTAAAAACGTTGTATACCGGATGGAACATCTTTAAATTTTTGTACTCATTCACCGTTCACTCTCAATTATACTTTCCGTAGAAGGAAATTCAACAAGAGTAAAATTTTCAATAGGTATGTGCCGATAGCGCACTAGTTTTAAAAGAATAACCGATGAAGACTTTTTGTGAGTTTCTTTGAATTCATATAGTTTTCAACAACAGGGAATATAGCCGGCATAAGTATACTCCATCAACACCAGTAATGCCAAGCCGTAAATATATTTAGAAATTAGAGAAACTGAATATAATATGGGAGCTCACTCTATTCTAAACTAGGTTACCACACCGCTAAAGAGTAATTAGTGGCTATAAGTGAATAAGATAAGACGGTCTTAGTATATCAACACATTAGTCTCGGATCAGGTATTTACAATTTTAAATATTACTACTAGATAGAGGCACACTTATTTGAAAAATTGTGGACTTTGTGTCACATTAAAATCTCCGAAAGTACTTCAAAGATATTTAGAGTATGGAAGCAGATTTAAAGGCATTATTCACAGATAAAATGAGTAATGTAGCTTTAGTCGTAAAATAGGTGGTTGAATCTGCCAAGGAATATTTCTGCATCTCCAAAGACCTTGAGACGATCATGCAATGAGTGGGAAAGTACGTGTTTGTTCGAAGCGTGCATGTGTTTCTATGCGCTTCGCTCGGTTGTTTGTCTGTCACAGCGGTAGTCATCAGTGCTGATTCGTCCGTAGTCGGCGCCCACGCACCTTGTATCACAGCTTTGGCATCACGCGAGAACTCGGTTACTTAGTCAATCGGTCAATGGATAGAGTCACCTTGCCTCCAGAATGTTTTATAACAAAACAATTCTTATATCGTAATAAAAACAAACTCTGTCAGTCGATGTTAGAACTCATAGACTTACATAACTTTTGTTTGTTAAGTAGGTCAAGGCTTTGTCGTCTGATGTGAACGTTTACGCGCTTGGCGGAGAAAGAAGATAAAATAAAAAGTGTGCGACGCGCAGTGGTCGCATGCGCATGACACATCAATCAGAGTGTCACTCCCGAGACGAGACGCGGCAGTCTACTCACAGTACTCACTGCCGGCAACATGTGAACTCTGATTTAAGATCGTGTTTGTCGCATTAAACATACGCTATTCCCTTTTCAGATTTATGACGACCAGTTTGGTCTAGTGGTAGTGGCGCTGCCTCTTGATCGATGGGTCCTGGGTTCGATTCCCAGTCGGGGCAAATATTTGTGTAAAAAGCAATGGGTATTTGTGTTTGTCTTTATGTGTGTTCCGAGGGACCCACGACACAAGGGAAAACCTTAATGTGGGCCTTTGAGTGTGTAACGTTTATTATTATTATTATGAATGAAAGTCTACATAGGTTATCTCTTTAAAGTTCGCGTAAGTAGGTTTCTTCTACATCCTCGACCACATCTTGGCCCAGAGCTAATTTGTGGTCAAGAGTGAACCTATGCGTTAAAAAAAAGGTATGACTTTGTTTATCTGCGTTATGAAAGTCTAGAGGTACATTATTTAATTGTAGTACAACTTGTTCTCTGCATATTGAACTACAGCCTTTGTGGATTAAGCCAAAGCCATTAAGCAGAGACGCTTACATTTATTATGAGAGAGACCCAGATGACCGAATTTTCGACTCTTAAGACCTGTTTCGTATTCCTGAACTCTTATTCGGTCTCCAATCTCGTTTTTTTTTCTACTGATTTGGTCAAACTCTTCCATAGCTTTTACTCGATACATTTTACATTCTAAGAAAACAATTTTTGACACATTACCGGTTAAATAGTTTAAAAACATAGAAGGATACCTTGAGATTTCTCAAATGTCAAACGCAAATTAGAAGAGAAAATTGCCTATCCTACAGAATCACGAAAGAAACGTCGCTGATGTCTTTTATCAAAACTTAAACTATAATCGGTGACTTATCTGTAGTTGCAACCGAATAACGTAGGATTAGACCGTCTACCGTGAGTACCGTGACATTATCGTGTGTAGGCAGCCTTTGTGAATGGCAGAATAGTAAATGTTTACGTCAGGAACCTTATTAATAAAACAATCGAAAATTGCTATGATATACGTATACGTATTTTTATTTCTTCGGAGGGCACGTTCACCCGGCGGCGCGGCTGTCCCGGCTGTAGTCGATTGACTACAATCGTTAAACCGGAGTTCTCTGACACCCGGGTAAGTTTAGTTCGCCACACATTATTATCAACACGATAAGAAGAAGGGCATAAAATAACCATGTGTCTTACTTAAACTAATGTTTTTACTTCTCTCACAATATTAAGGTGAAAAATACAATATAGAGTACGTACGTACTTATTACGATGTAATTATTATTGATGAGAGACTGGTGGCTGTGATAGGCAATAAGCCTGTAGTTGAAACCACTAGGCCAGGGTTTCTGAAAGTGGGGTACGCGAACCCCTTGGGGTTCACCATTCGTCGGTAGGGGGTTCACAGCAAGATTTACGTGATGGCGGCGGCTTGAAGACTGGCGGGCACGTACGGCACTTTATCCAAAATTACTCCTAAGATTGACCTATTTTGAGACAAGAAACACCCATCACATTAATTATTAAAAAGATATTTCTTTTGACACTGTATTTGTTACCTTTGGTTAGTCAAGGGGTTCGCTGTCATCTGGAAACTTTCAACAGGGGTTCGTGGAGCCAAAAGTTTGAGAAACCCTGCACTAGGCTATTTATACCTATTCAACCAATTTGATATTCAGTCGTAGTCTGTTTTCTCTACAGTTGATTTTTTTGTTTATTCAGATTCATGCTATCATATCCTAATCAATTTAATTTAATTATTTTATAACTATGAATCCGTAATTATTGGTACTTTTAAATCAGGTGGGCTGTTAACGATTAATTTGAAATCGCATGGTTTATAATAATTGCCCAGGAGGCTGCGGTGGTGACGTCAGGGTGCACACGGCACTGCTGCGTAGGCGCACCACCTGCCCTGCCCACGCAGAGAATTGTTTACAACCTCAACCATGACGCTATCTATCGATAATTACGAAGAAGGAATTAATTAGTAACACTATTTTTTTAAACGCTAACTATCGGAAGCGAATTGGTTAGGTGCAATTAGTTACTGGTTTTTGGATCGACAGTCTATGTTAAGTAGACGTGCTTTGCCTGCAGTTTTAAAATTTGTTTGAGTTATTATAATTATAATGAACGAATATGTTTGTATGTATTTAGTGTAACTTTGACTTATTTTAAGTAACATCCTGAAAGTTCTATACAATAAAGCAGTTTTGAATTTGAATTAGGGGCCATCCACATATTACGTCACGCAAAATTTCAAATTTTTGAACCCCTCCCCCCCTATGTCACGCTTTTTTGGTATCCCTCTAACATGTATGGTCACGTTTGGTATGACCCCCTCCCTCCCCCATACGCTGTGACGTAATATATGGATGACCCCTTAGAAATAAAACTTTTTACACCTGAATGCAACAGATTTGATTTGAATGAATGAATAAATAATCTATATTGTAAAAAATTACTGGTACAACAGAAAAACACTAACATCAGCAAAGGCGGTCTTCCCTTAAGGGATTCATTCTACCTACAGTCTACCTTAGATGATATGTTCATACGAATTGTATAGTATGTGTAGTTTCTAATAGCGGAAAAACTGGTTTTAGCTTTAAGAGATATTGAAACAGACTTCAATTCAGAAGCAATAAGACATTTCAAATTTTGATTTTACAACGCGACAGAAACAAGAAAATTTTTTTAAATAGGTCGTCGTCGTGGCTTACAAGTATCGTGTGCCGCTTTCATTAAGGCGTCAAGTCTATTCCAAGACAAACAAAATAGTTACAATTCCCATAGTGAAAAGCTAAATATGATTTGTGTGCCGTTGGAAGGGACGTGGCAACTGCCGGTGACCTGGTTACGGTAAGTCATGGCAGTCCGCCACATGTCACTCTGGACCCTATGATCTTCTGTTAAAACTCGCAAACATACTAACCGACTAAGTAACCGAGTTGGCTTATTTTCTACTTAAAAATACCGTTTATTTTTCCTAAATAAAAAGTTTTAAAATTGTAGTTGACTTTCAGCATACTGCTGTTTAGCGAGTAGCTAATTTCCTTCGTTTTTTAACACTATTTTAGGTTATCAAATAACATATTCAAACATTAGACAAGGTCCTAAGTGTAGCAGCCTTATGTTATAAATGAAAAAGGATTTAATTTTTTAATTTTTAGTTAGAATAATAATTATCTCAATTAATTACTATACAAACTATACATGAAACTTTATTTGAAGTTCAAAAATCTGTACTGCAATGGAGGCCATTAAGTTGTTCGTTGAAAGAAAAATAACTCAGTAAAACATTCAAACTGTGATATGAATCCCTACTAATATTATAAATGCGAAAGTAACTCTGTCTGTCTGTCTGTCTGTTACCTTTTCACGCCTAAACCGCTGAACCGATTTTGATGAATTTTGGTACAGAGATAGATTAGAGCCTGGGAAAGGACATAGGCTACATTTTATCCCACAGTTGGGCACGATATAACCTGTAGTCCACGCGGGCGGAGCCGCGGGCGGAAAGCTAGTAAAGTATAAATAGCGTGGTAACAAGTTAACCATTCGGTAGAGAGGGATAAATCTTCCAGTAAATGTGACTCATTGTTTGGATGGATTAGACGCGCATTTCGGCAAAAATCAACAATCTTGCTTGTTATGTTTATCTCGAAGCATTGCGTATTGCATTAAAACCAAAGGCGTATAGGTATGTTCACTGTTTAGCATTGGAAAAACCTCCATCTGAAGCGCTAAGCAAATGTTACAAAATAATTTATTGACCGAGCGAGTAGCGCGAAGCGCGAACGAAGCGTCTCGGTTTCAGCGTATAGGCAAAAATGCTTCTTTATGTCTATTCGGGGTTTACAACTTCAAAAAATAAAATTTCAAGCAAATCGAAAAAAGTTGACTTACGAGGTCTACAGCTCACAGTGCCACTAGTTTTAGTAATTTACGATATGCAAGTTCAAAGAGCCTGTGGTATGCAAAATTTGCATAAGCAGAAATAGTGTTGAAAATAGCTAAGACTGTGTGTCATGTCTGCAAATGTGTGTCACAGAAAGTGGATGATATTAATTGCGACGCGACGGTGACCGCAGCAGAATTTTGCCTGCAAATAAAGCGTATCCCGCATGATAATTTCCGTATCATAACATTCAAAATTCATAAGCCGAAGTGAGATCGTGAAAGAAAACTGCAATTGACTGCTCATAAAACAGCATTAAATGTCTTGACCTGGAAAAACCAACAAGAGGCATGCGTTCGAAATAAAATGATACAAACATCAGAATTGGGCAAATGGATTTAACCACCATAGACGCCTGTCGACCAGCGGTTGCTTGCACAACGCCTATTTGGCTTACCACGCTAGGCTAAATTCGGATCTAACTCAATTGATTTTCGTAAGCCGATGAATGAATCGCCAAACGACTCGCAGTTTCCTTCCCGAGCTGCCGACTGAAACTGTTAAATACATAACATAAGCTCACGCCTTTGTCCCATTGGGGTAGGCAGATACCATTAAAATTGCCTGGCAACTGTAAAATAACGGCAACCTAAACAATTTAAATACTAGATTATGAGATACACTGTTGTTATATTAATATCAAATAGGTTTATGTTCTTATTAAACGATAAACACACGAGCCTCGTAAAATATTGCTGCGCTTCGCTGCATTTAGCAAAAATATTATTAGTTATTACACAAGAAGGCGAGCGCTGCAAAATAGTTCGTAGATATTTTATAAAATTTTGTGAATTTTAATTTGGTAAAACAACGGTTGTCTTAGATTAATTTTGGTTCACAAAAATACCAGCGTTTTGAAGCAGCCATAGCGGGCGGATGACGTAAAAGGATGTTTTCAGCGGGTTAGTAACGGCGTCTGTTTATTGTCGGAGCACAGTTAGAGCTACACCTAGCCCGGGCCTATTCCGAACTGCAGCTGTAAAAACACGCGGAATTGCCCACTCTATCGTCTGCAATAAATGAGCGCGCATACATTGTGATAACCGATGCCCGTTGCGTAATGTAGCACATAGAACACCCACACATTGCAAACTCGTTGTACGAGAAAAATCTAAGGCATTATAATTTTGTTGCACTATGTAACTACTAGTAAATTTAATTCCTAACGGAACAGATAACTCGGTACAATGGTTCAGGAACGTGTGAATTAATAGTGTCAATTCTATGATACTTGGAAATGGTGCCAAAAATCCGAAAATAATTAAATGGCAATTGCAGCTGGTCTGGCCACTGAGTGACGGATGAATTCAACTGGTCCGGGCAGTTGAATGAAATGAAAATTCTTGTTCAAAAAATGTAACTAAAAATCAAATTGCGTAAAAATATACTTTTAACATTTTCTCTTTCCATACGGCAAGATTTTTCTTTCAGCGACGATATTAGGTATAACTCTAAAAGCAAAAAATTTCTTATAATTCTTAAACGGCTAAAACAATTTTGATCAAATATAGCTATGAACTATCTCGATGACGTTAACTTTCAAACAAAAAACCGGATTGATAGCGGTCCATTCGTTCAGAAGCAACGATACCATAGACAGACACATAGATACACACGTCAGACTTCTAACACCCCTTTTTTTGTCAAGGTTTAAAAACTAGAAAAAAGTAAGAAAACTATAATACAAGCGAATCAGAAAATTTCCATGACAATTATGTTTAAATTAATGTCGGAAAAATAAAGGAATTTCGGATTAACCTTGAAAAATGTGTTGCGTCATATTCTGGAGCCATTTCCAGTAGGCGTAGGAGAAAAGTATTAACATTTCTACGCTACTATAATGTTATAACATTCACAGAAATTATTACCATGGCGAGTCGCGCCTCCGCTCTTCTTAATTTAATAGCGTCACCGATCATTCGGAACACACGTTCAAATCACCACACGTCTGTGTAGGAAATAGACTTAACTGGATTTTTCCAAAAAAAAATTTCCTGAGATGCTTAAAAATAAATTTTATGTTTTTTTTTCTTCTTATCTTATCTTTGTGTCCCACTGCTGGGCAAAGGCCTCCCTCGCCTTTTTTCTTAAAGAACAAATTGACTGAAGTAAAATTTAGTAGATTTGGTAAAAAAAACACTACTTGTCGCTGAGTGTCATAATATTGTAAACTAAGCTGATATTTTTTTATAGTAACTATTGTTACCTATGGCTGGCTAGGCTACAATATGGGCACACAATAATATCTCCTGCTAGAAAAGCGGTGATCCAGACCACATCTTAGTAAAAAACTGGACTTAAGACCACGTTTAGACCACTGGACTTATATAGTTTATTTGGAGACTTCCTTATGTAGTTTTTCTAGGAGACTTCGCCATGGTTAGTCTGAAAAAGCTAGCTTTCACCTGGTACTTACACGATACATGCATGAATTTCTAATGTATGACACTATCTGCGCTTTAGGTATGATATCTTCTTCTTTCTAGATCGTTATACATTCAATTCAGAGTATGCTTGACCATAAGAGATTAAGTAGACTTGACAGAACATGTGATTAATAGATTACAATGGAGGAGTGATTGACTTTGATTAGCCCTACTAAGAAGGGAACCTAACCAATTTGGATCATAGTTATACGAGTATGTACATAAAATGTCATGCAGTATTCTGAATGTGCGGATATGCCCACGATGTTTTCCCTCTCCGTCAAATTGATATCTTAAAGCAATTTTATTAAATTTCACCCACGTATGATAGGTACTTATTGTAAGAATAGGATTTTTTTTCGTGTGTTTTTTCAGACAAAAATTGGCACGTTTCTGATCGCGTGAGCAGAAGAGATGCCGCTACAATGGCTCTACATCGGTGGTATTTCGATCGGTGGCCGGTCTCCGGGCAAATTAATTTCTTTACGCACACCGAGCACGACTACCAGAGTTCTTTCACTTAGGCTTATTTTAGCGCAAATATTTCATTTGACTCAAAATAAAACGAACACCTAGACATTTCTAAACTCTGACGCAAGTCTTTGAAAGTAAATCATCTTAAATGCATACTAATTTTCTTCACAGTTCAAAGCCAATGATAGCACAACAGTTTTTACATTATTTTAGAAATAATCGCCATTATTTCTCTTTTCTGGTGTGTCAAATTTTAAAATAGACTATATAGTTTTATTTTCTTTTTTATCTCTACAGATCTTGTTATTTATATTTTTGGAAGTCAGAATTTAGACAACAGTTCGAGCGCATAAAAATGACATTAAAAATTTATTTCTAACTGAAGCTGAACAGCTGTTTACAGTGAAGATAATGCTGTAGTATAAACTTGCTTCGAACCGCAACCTTGACTCGCGCGCAGCAATAGCGGCCGAGACAATATCGTTCACTGATTAACTAAATTTATAGGCATTGGCACCCGGGCGGAACTCAGACGACAATTAACTAAAATATTCGTTAAACGTCCTCTCGATTCGCTTGAAATCACTAGTTCTCTTCACGCTATCGCATGCTACTTGTTCGTTCAACATTATTCTTTGGCAACGCGCGACAGTTCGTCTACGAACTTAACCACACCAGAAACCACAACAAGACAAACGAAACGCGTTCATCAAAAACTTATTGAACATTAATAAAAGTGCCACAAACTGACTAGATCGATATATTTCCGCCGGATTGCTTACGAAAGTATATTCACATTTATCATCGAGCGATGAACTTCTGATTGCGTTGCGTACTAATTATTTTTGACACCAAAATTGTTTGTTTTTGCCTAGACTTAGATAGTAGCGTGCACGAAGAATGTTAGGTCTGACAAATAGAGCGTTAGAGAGTGCATAAACAATGGTTAAAGCGAATTTAGTGTTTTAGGTTGACATTTAGCGAGCTTTCATTCTTGTTAATTTATGTTGGTCGAGAAGTGACAGAATATAATTCGGAGGGTAATATAACGTGGCGTGGTGGGAATGGGTGGTGGAGCGAGAGGCACGTGCTACCTCCCATTCATCCGTCACGATCCACGTGTGAGCCGTGGCTGGCACGGTGCCGCGTGACGATCACCAAGCACACTTGGTGGAAAACATCGTAGGATTGTAAAAAAATATTGTTTACCTCCTAAACACCTTAACGTTCTCGCTATTATTAAGAAATGACTCCTGTACAGTTCATCCCACGTACATTCTTAAATAGCATCCCTTTGCGACCAAAATGGACCAAAACTAAAGCATCGCTTGGTGCATAATCGCGGCAATCGATAAATCAATGGGGAGTGAGCTAAGGCTAATACCGTTTGGGCAATACATCTAAAGCATGACGGCGGGCTAGTCGGCCACGCGAATAACAAACGAGCAAAGCAAGCTCTGTTTTAGGTCAACGTTGAACAAATACCAAACGGGTCGGTCGGACGCTTCCGTGGTCTATTTCTGAACGCAGGACTGTTACTGTCGCCAGTTTTGCGACGTCATCCTGTGGCGAGAGAGTAGCGACAATCTGATATAAACCACAGTTTTTCAAATTACTTCAGAGATTTTATTTAATCGTCCTTATTATTATTTTTTTGCTCTGGATTATGTATCTACCAAATTGCACCGAGGTGACAGTTACTAGGTTAGGCACCAAACGCAATTAATATGTCGCTGCAAATATTGCAGGAAATGTCGTAATGGTTATTAAAATGTCTAGTACGTAGAGATCTGATTCGAAGATGGATGGTTTCAGCGCACATTGCGGAAGCTATCATTCGTATTTCGCGAAGCTGGGCGGCCCGATTGCGTCGATCGTCTCCATTCCTATATCTAAATAAGGAGCAAAAGTTCAACGGCCGACTGACTAGGAAGAAACCGCCCAGAGACATATGTTGTTCCATATCACGGATCTGTCCACTTTTTTCTATTATTATTTAGAGAAACCTGAAAAATCACTGCCGAAACGTGCGCTGACGTGAATTATAAGACAGAAAGCCAAATTATGTGTTTGTAATGGTTATTTCATTAAACCATATTTGCCGTAAGTGTAATCCCTAGTATCTGTTCACTTAGAAAGCAATAACCTAGTCTAACCAAATTGAAAAATGAAAAAGAGAAATTAAGTTAGTTGTCTCGTTTACGATGTTACATGAATAAAACATCATAAATTCAACACTTATACCAGAACATCGTGATTACCTACTAATTAACTAGGTCATTATACCTGCCGTCACCTGCTACACACATTTTTGTTGATCGCATGTGTGTAGTTGTCTTCTCACGAGAATTTGGTCCTAAAGACCTTATGGCTGGAGAACACTTTCCCCTAGCAGTGACGATGACATAGCGTGTGACGTCGACCCTTGGCAAGCTCCAAGGCGTGAGACAGAAATTGCGTAAAGGTGTCGTGAACACTTCATTCTAACTGTCTCTGGGAACTTTTCACGACAACGAAAGTACAGAAATACCATCACCGTCTGTCATCAATGGTAGAAATAGCCATACGTTTAAAATAATGGTCACCGAACAATAGTTTATCAGCAAAAACAAATGTGTATCATAGGTACCTACTAATTTAGAACTGCGGGCTCATAATTTTAGTCGAACCACTTAACTGATCTAATGACACATTTTTGACAAATCTGTTTATTGCAATTTCTACAAGTTTAATATATTAATTATATTACTACCATTATTTCTAGCAAATAGCCAATTAGCGTCTTTTTAAGCTCCAACTTCTAAGGCATTGTTTATTAACGATACACGTACGGTAAATATTTAATTACGAGAAAAAACAAGACCACCAAACGTTTCAGTATCGTAGAACATTTTAGATGCATTATGCGTCAAAATAAAATATAGCAATATATCTCATTCAATATCACTAGAAACGTATTTAATTAAAAAAACTTCAGCTTCTTTCTTGCTTCTTTGATTGAGTGTGTCCGATTAAAACAAAACACAAAACTTCAAATATATTATTAAAATATTTTGAAATCGCAGGCACGCGTCGTGAATGCGTGTTTTTCTTTTCAATTTCAACAATAAAAAGGTTTTAGAAATGAAAACGCGAGTTTACTTTATGGATAAAAACAATTTAAGACTGGCGTCTCAATTTGAAGCGCGCGCAATTTAGGTTCTTGAGGATTTTCCTGCTGTTTTGCTGCCGGAACGGTTTTGACGAAATAGAGTTGCAACTTACTAAATGATAAGTTTTATTTCCAAAATTGTGTTCGGGCGTCAACGTTTTCCTAGCCCAATCTTAATGAAAGCCTCTTCATAAGCGGCTTTCATTAAGAAGACGTATCGCTTCTTATGAAGATACATAAGAATACATAAGACGTATTCTTATGGACCTTCATAAGCGGCTTTCATTAAGAAGACGTATCGCTTCTTATGAAGATACATAAGAATACATAAGACGTATTCTTATGGACCTTCATAAGCGGCTTTGATTAAGAAGACGTATCGCTTCTTCACATGTTAAGTAGTAATACATTTTGTCAAAAAAGTAGTACAATTCTAGAAAAAGCAAAACATAGGGATCTAGTTTATACGCTTATGAAGCGATACGTCTTCTTAATGAAAGCCGCGCTTATGAAGATACATAAGAATAAATAAGACATATTATGTATTACACATTTTATACTTTTTGACAATTGTACTAGCTTCCGAAATGTGCGCTGAAACCAACATGTGAAGAAGCGATACGTCTTTTTAATGAAAGCCCAATCTTAATGAAAGCCGCTTATGAAGGTTCATAACGTCTTATGTATTCTTATGTATCTTCATAAGAAGCGATACGTCTTCTTAAAACGTATCGCTTCTTATGGGCTAGGAAAACGTTGACGCCCAAACACAATTTTGGAAATAAAACTTATCATTTAGTAAGTTGCAACTCTATTTCGTCAAAACCGTTCCGGCAGCAAAACAGCAGGAAAATCCTTATGAAGATACATAGAATACGTCGTATGTATTCTTATGTATCTTCATAAGCGGCTTTCATTAAGAAGACGTATCGCTTCATGAGCGTACAAACTAGATCCCTATGTTTTGCTTTTTCTAGAATTGTACTACTTTTTTGACAAATTGTACTACTACTTAACATGTGAAAAACGTACACTTTATACGTACTTAGTATCTATAACGGCTTAAAATAAAGTCAGTAAAATATATTATATAAAAATAAACAGGGATTTTGCGAGTGTATAACTGCATTTAAATTGCATACCATCATACAGCGAACTAGGGCGGACAACACGAATTGGTTGAAAAATAATGAACTAAACTACGAAACCTAAACGTGGAAAAAATCTTGGACAAGCTCCAAGCAGCTGATTGATGAGGATGGTCATTTTGAACACGGCCAATCCCGAGCTTTTTCTTATTATTTAGCAAAGTAGTGGTCGAGTCTATTTCTGTGACGCGAAAAACAAGCAGCCACAAAATATGCCATCCACTTACAAAAAAACTGAATCGTAGATTTTTAACACCGGTATTACATTTTATTAGTGAAGTCTATACGCGCGGCGGGATATTTTGAAATACATAAATACGTGCGGAAATAAAACTTCAGGGGACAGCAGCGTTTTTATGTCGATAGTTTGCCAAAAAAACTGGTGAAATATTTGCCATTAGTCAAGCGGGATGCTTAACCATAGTAGCTGCTATCTACGTCAATTAAAAACAACGTGATCATGATCAGCAACCGCATTACTTACCTGAAACGGTGTCACATACATTAATTTAATAGTAATCAATAATTAATTAATTAATGAATTATTATCGAAATTATTATTGTAATCGCCATTAATTAATATTACATGCCCTCATTTTACCTTAGTTACATTATTTTCTACGATTGTAATGAATATTATTAGCCATGTATTGGATGGGAGTGCGCCCGCACACAGCAGCGGCTTTTCCACCGATGTAATCAAGTAAAATAGCGGCCGCCGCCGCCGCCGAGACAAATTAAGATTTCATACCAAATTAAAGAAACGTGGAAAACATTTCAAAGTAAGTATACTGTCGAAATTCTGGAACGAACGTTTAGAAAAAAATTAAAAACATAAAAGCGGCTCATTTTATGTTTGCACTAGATTCAGATAATAATGCGAAAGTGGAGGCGTACGAATGCGCTTGGTAACGAGATGAATAAAGCTAAATGCTCTAGATAGTGTAGAGCTACAAAAATAAATTGCACTGGGACAATAAAGCAGCTATTGAGTATAGCATAGAGCAGGGGTCACCAATTAGTAGTTCGGGGTCCGTTTTAAGAAATGAAATGACCATCGCGGTCCGCACAACATTTTATAGAAAAATATTTATTAAACAAATGTAATTACGGAAATTAAAAAAGTATTTTTTTACATGTCAATTGTTTTAAGTGATATCCTGAATGTCTTATAAAATAAAGATTTTTTATTCTATTCTATTCTAATGTCATTTTTTGTTGCGGACTATATCTCGCTTGTTAGCTCGTTACTTCGGCGCCGTTTTCGAATTGACGTCAACAAAGATAATGCGGGGGATACATTTTTATTAAATTATTAGCTCTTCGTCCGGGACTTCGTTCCCGTGCGGATTTTTCCGTAAACTTTTCAGTGTTTTCAATAATTATTCTGCTATTCGGGAAGGAGACAAATACAACAAATCAAAAACCATGAAAATCGGTCCAGCCGTTCTCGAGTTATAAGTGTTCGAACAAACCCGACTTTGTTTTATATATTAAGTAAGATGTACTCTGTAGTGCAGGGCTTGAAACGGTTAAGGGATAACGGTATGGTACAGGTATAAAATTTCAATACCATATCAATTTAAAGGTAGAGTCAAAACGGTTAAGAATTACGGTTACGCTACCGGTAAAAAAACCCTAAAACGATACCTTTATCATTTTACATTAATTTTATACCTTTATTTTTATCGCTACCGTAACTGAAATTATTTCGGTACCGAAAAAATACCAGCGCAACGTTGCTGGCAGCGGTGGGGAGGAGTAAAGAAAACTTTTATTTAATCATTTATGTACCACAAAAAATAACGATACCGTTACTTAGCGCTACAAAATAATTTCGCTTCCGAAATTTTTAGCTACCGGAAAAGAACGGTACTGTTATTTACGAGTACTTAAAATTTAAAGGTATGACGTTATACCGCTAACCGTTTTAACCGATATTTTTTCGGTTATTCAAGCCCTGCTGTAGTGCAAGTTGCTGTGTTCTCGCGGTCCGCACAAAATGGGTCGGCGGTCCGCGGTCCGCTATTTGGTGACCCCTGGCATAGAGTCTATGCCATGACTATTATTGTTTGCATTTGCAAAGTTTGAGCCACCGGTTTCGTTTTATGCACTCTATGGGAAATGACGGAGAAATGAATATTTGGCAGGTGAAGCTAACAATGAGCGTTCAGACCCGGCGCTAGCCAAACATTCCGGAATCTCTTCATTTTGGATACCGTACAAACCTTGAGGTTGCATAAAGACTTACGTTACGCAGTTGGTAGTTTAGTGTGCGCGACTAATTATTAGATGTTTGTCCCGGACTCACCGAAATATTGTGGATTTGCCAAACATTTAGCTGTTCAGAATGGGAGAACTTGAAGGTTAATTACCTGAAAATATAAAACAAACAATTAGTACTGGTGCCGAGGGAAACATAAAATTAAAACAGTTCAAAAACAAATTTACAATATGTAAACAATCGTTAAGATTGTAACTCATGTACCGTAAACGTAGGTTACTTTGTCCCAAAATAGGGAATCTTTTTACGTTTCTCCTGATTTCTTGGCCTCTAATGGACACATGGATATTGCACAGCCTTAGATCATTTGACAAGGATATAAGTAACTAATTTAAGTAAAAAATATATTCCATAGGTATATATTGAAAACTATTTTTTTATTTTTTTTATTTTTTGGGCCAAAGTTGTACTTTGGAGGTTGTTTCATTGACCCACACCCTTTTTTAGAGCTTAAACATAATATAATTTCATTTAGGGCTAAAGTAGACTGCAGGGATAAGAGCAGAGGATTTAAACTACTATAATACATGAAATTTGGTTTATTTTTCAAAGAAAATTATTCATAACATCAAGTTTTTTTGAAAATCTCAGTAAAAAAATATTTTTTTACTACAAAATCAACATTTTGCTTTGGAAACTACTTATTTGTATAGACTTATATTATGAGTTTAACCTTAGTACCTAAAAAGTTGTTATAAAATATTAAAAAACAACAAAAACCATATTTTTCTTAGCAAAATTAACATCGATTCAGTCTGTTTTATTATTTTTTATATTTTTATTTGAAATTTAACGTGCTGCGAGGAATGCCATATAGCTCAGCAGCAGCTCTTTGTGTTAGTGTTTTGGATCGTATCCTGGCCAAACATTGTGAGAGTTGCTCCTTGGAATAATCCACGTATTTACGATTTCCTACTTTTTTTTTGTAGTGTCTTGGCATGTTGACTTCTTTACCATATCACCATATCCAAATTTTAGAATCTGAAAAGGAAAAGAAACTTATTTTAAGACGATAATCAAGAAATTATATGAAATTTTATAACTTCAGGTTACTTTGGCCCATGGGCTAAAGATACCTACACTTGCGGGTCAAAGTACCCTGCAGTTTTATTTCTGCAATTTCAATACCAAAAAGTTCGTAAAACTGGACAATATCTAGCATTTACGCATCTCCTTTACATATTTGATACAACCAACTACAAAAAGACAGCCAGACTTACCTTTAAATTTAGTTCCGATACAAAGTTTGCACACCCAAAATTCTTGCACTTTGCAGGTCACAACTTGTCAACACTATTAACCGTTAAAAACGAACAAATTAGCTATCAGAAACTGTTTACCGACACGCCTATATCGCCATCTATGAATTGTAGTACAAACTACTTCGGTATCTGTCCCTCCAAAATAAAGGTGGGAAATCAAAATCTTTTCTTGATTTGGGCCATAATAACCCCTAAGGGTTAAAGTAACCTACGTTTACGGTAGAGTTTCAGTAACAAATTCGGTAACGGTTTTGTTAACAAATTGAATAAAATGTATGACTAGCCAAACGTAGAAATTAACTGTTAATTAGTTTCGAAATAGAATTTGAGAATTAATCACGGGTGATTGCGTTGGCAGAATGTTAAAACGATTGGCGCCAGCGAGAGGTGGTTGTCAAAAATCTGTAATTGGCTGGGCATTAAAATAGACAAAGCCCAGTAAACAAGTGGGTAATGTGCGTGCACTCCTACGCGCATTGTTCTTCGTCCAATATCTCAGGAAATGTATAAATGTACTATAGTTGTCTGTGTACTTAGTTATCGATATATACGTTTAAAAGTATTGCAAAGTCTGCAGAAGTAAAATAAACTGACAAGTGCTATTTTATCATAGGCATCAATTAATTAGTCTAATTTCAAACATTTTTTTTTCCGAAACTTCAACCAAAATATATCAAGTAGTAGTAAAATTCCAGTTTAGAGATACCATCTTTGTTTTTTATATCAAAATGATCCGCCATAGGGAAAGATCAATGATCAAATACTGTTTCACTGACTTTCCATTCAATTTATAACAGTGTTCATCAGCCTTTCGTTCCATTCATCCAATCAAACCAGATTTACGAATACTCAATTAAAATTCGATTGGGATGTTGGAAAAAATACAAACCAATGCTTCGCTGGTCAAGATCGGTATAAAATGAGCACAATTTATAACTGGCCGACTAGATAGAGAAGAATGCGTCTAATTCTAGGTTTACCTGCACCTGCTTTATAGGTCAGGCGGCTGAAGTTCGTTAATCTCTGAACTGACATTATTTTCACCGACGGTGCATTGCGACTAGTGTATCGACAAGCCAAAAGGATCGGTCGTTCTGGCGGTGTACCAAGGAACGCGATCGTGTGGCTAACTAATGTGCATTTCGCGACCCAAGTTGGCATTTTGCTTCACTGCGTAAGAACTTTCATGAAAGTTCATGAAACCTGTTCGGACCAATTGCACGTCGTTATTTTGCTTTGACTAGGAAATGGAAGTCGTTAATTGCTGTTTACTTCCCCTTTGTTTAGGCAAGTCAGGTCATCTAACCTAACAGCAAGCAGAATAGCACGTATGTACAATATTGTTTGTGGTTTTGCATTAACGTTTAAAGGTAAAATGTGAATATAGACAATTTGATTTGAGTTCCGTTAATGTGTATTTTATTTTGCTAAGACCCAATATTTCTCGTTTGAACACAATGATTCACAAATTCAGTTAAAAGAAAATTATGAGTGAAAGATCAAAGTTACTCCGATAACTGAGGAGGAGCGGACACTCCCGCCACAGGTAACTTTGTTGCCCACTGGGAGTGCCCAACAAATGATATGCTAATGTACAACATTTAAAGAAATAAAGATTTTTTTTTTTGATAACCTAATGTAATGTTGGGTAGGTACATTTATTATTTCACTTCGATGTTAATTAGACCATGACTCAATTTAAATCGCATATTTATCTTAGTTGGCGCCGCCAGCAGTGCTGTCCACACAAAACCTAGACAAATGAAGTTGATGAGGCAAAGGCACGTACAATAGATAGCAGTTAATCATGGTGCTTGGCACTAGGAATGTGTAGCAAAGAGTTGTATTAATTAGGTTTATGTCTAGCCAATATTGTACTGTACGAGAACTAATACCTTGTTGATCTTGGATGTGGCCCGCTGACAGGTGCGACGATTTTCAACTAGTAATCTTAACCTACTCACAAATGATTACATGTGTCATATATAATGGCTAAATGAACATTAAATATTACTTCAGACTCACTTTTAGAGCAATTTTGAACGATTCTGTTACCAATGTACCTACAATACAAACACCGCAACACGATAAAGTGATTACGGTAGAATGTATGAAACCATTGCAACGAATGAAACAATTTATCAGTTTCGCAAACACTTATGGCCCGTATTTCCATCGGCGGGCGAGCATCCGAAGTGTTACGAAATTCGCGACAACAAGCGCCAAGCGCATTAACCGGCTGCCCATGCCACCGGCGCGGGCGCAGAGGATGACGCCCCGAGATGACACCACCGGCCCATGTACACCGAAATAAATCTGCAAGCTAAACAAATCTGGCATTTCCGCCGACACGCGCCTCACAATTAACTCCCCGAATAAACTAACTGAATTCTCATAGCACGATCAAAGCTTCCAAGTTTAGTTTTTGGCGACAATACGCCATGAATGGGCATAATGTTACGCAAGTTGGCATTGGACGGCACACTGACTCACTAATACAGAATTAACACGTCCACAGCGCACTGGAGCCCCCGCAGCTGCATCACATATTTCATAACTGCGGGAATACACAAATACGAGTTTGTAATTTAATTGAATCAGGTGCTTTGCTATTCCGAAATAATATCAAATACGCTGTGAAACGCCACTTCACAGGCTAAATGTATCATACTAAAAGCTCGTAATTTTGCAGTTGAAATGCGATTAATAATTAATTTTCTATGACAACGTGCCAAGTGTTTGTTTAGAAAAATATTAGTTGTGTCGATACAACTGTTGGTAGTAGTGGAGCGTAATAAGTTTGGCCGGTGGTATTTGATTCAGACGAATAAGTCAGCGAGTAGCGTGCCGGTGTCGCCTCTCGTAGATTGGCAGCATTTCACGGGATCTATTTCCACGCAAATTATCCTCTTGCATGAGTTATGGGCGCAGCATGACGACCGATTTACATGTTTGCCAAAACTAGGATTATTACCGACCTGCCTAATCTAGGCAGCCGTCACTGATCAAGAACTTGTGGATTAAACCTTGAGGGTTACATTTCCTTGTAAATGTAAGTATGTAACGGAAAGTGAGCGTGACGCACATTATGATTGATTAATGCCTAACAGTTTAGTTCAGGGGTTCCCAACGTTTTAACCTATGCGCCTCACCTAACGTTGAGCTAAAATCCTACGCCCCCTCTAGGGGCTGAAATTGGGAGTTTATATAAGAAAATTAAACAAACAATGATAAAGTGATAAAAATGAGGGTGTTTATTTTTATTCATATGACAATTTTTTTTAATAAATGTACCTTTTATTTTTACGAGTATATGCAGTTAACCTGAACCGTTTCTTCTCTATTATTTTATGACTCGTAGCGTGGAGAACGGATACAACAAAAATTAACCAATTGAGTTTAGTAAAAAATTTTAATAGGCAGAAATCAGGGACCTCTGCGCCCCCCTTGGAACCGCTCGACGCCCCCCAAGGGGGGCGCGCCTCACTGGTTGGGAAACCCTGGTTTAGTTCATTTATTCATTAAATAATTTACATTGTGTTTAAACTTAATAAAGGTTTTAAGCAATTCACAAATATTTAATTAATTAAAACTAGTTCATATTATTTCATATGTCAAATATAAAAGCTAATATTGCATTTGTCTTAATCATAAAACTGTAAGTGTCAAGTTTTTAAAATAAATATTTATTTTCAGTTTACATACATTCGAATCATTTAGGACTCAATAAACATATTTTTATTTTGCGTAATAAATAATATATAGGAAAAATACCTACAGGTAGGCGAAAGCTTGATCAAAGAAAGCGAAAAAATTTTGAATTTATGCAAATATGAAGAAAATATGTTTCAAAGCTGCAAAGAAAAATATTGAATTACACCACATGAAGAGAACGAAACAGGAAAAGGAACTGAAATTTTTAAAATATTAAGGAGCATCTACAATTTCAAAGTCTGATTCAGTGAGCACGCACCACTTCTTGCATTTTTAAATTTGGCAATTTGGCAAAAACTAAGCAAATCTATTAAGCATCGAGAGGACAGACAATTCCTCATCTTTTCTCAAAAGCAATCGAATGCAAGAAAAATAAAAGAAAAAACTATCAAACTATATATCAGTGGTTAAGGAGAGGCAACTATATATAAACTTAGGGTTAACAACAATAAAGCGCTACAAGTATTTAAATACGACAAGAATTATAACAGCTGGTTTAGCGTGACACGGACCGGATAGACAAATCCTTACTATAACCGTATCCAATCGTAGCGTGTGAAGCATTCTTTATTTTTGAATATATTTAGAGATGCTTAACGTTGGACGCAGCGTAACACATTAATTCTAGAGACTTGTCGTATGAAATTCCATAAAATAGTGCTACTGCCTACGTTACCAGATTCAAACACAACGTAATATTTATATAGCATCACATTTTAAGCATTTTACAAACACAATATTTCTTGCGTATACCGCGATGATTCTGTCTTTAAGATACGATATAACTGATGGTCACTGCGCAATGATAAAGTGTGAAGCAAGGGCTAGATGATAAAAAGTAAATGACTGCTCGTAAACAAACAATCTAAAAATATTTTTATATTCCACAATAACACGTTAGCGGGAAAATGTATCATGTCGAAATTCCAAATTATTCCAGAGAAGTGTTTTGAAAGCGACCGAGATATGTCCCCGCGATACATAGCAAAGGATGTCACAATATAACCCCGTCCTATTTCAAAAGTCATTCGTACTCGTTAAGAAAACATGAATGTCCATTTATCTAAACATGTAATTTTAGCTGTTTTTTTTTCAAAATAGGGGACGTGTGGTCTCGATAAGGAGCAGGTAATTAGAAATTGAAAGTGGTTTGTCAGCGTCCAGTTGACACGGGTCCAAGATGCTGTCGACAGATAACGGTAATATGGTACGTGTGGTCGCACCTCGCGCTAATCGTCTTCGACGACACCCTAGCGTTAATCATAATACACATTTGAGAGCCAAAATACTCGAGCACAAGTTCCTGAATGTATTGATGAATTTAATGGCAGGCCACTACCATTTGCCTAGGACAAGCAAGCACTCATGGTGTGGTGTGAAAATACAATCAATCAAAAATTTACTCTCTGTAAAACTCCTTGTTTCGTCGTCGAAGTATATAAAAGTCAAGTAAATCAATAATCTAACACAGTTTTGTGTTCATAATGTCGCTTGAAATTTATGGGAGCTAGTTAAGAAATGATCCACCTGTTATTTTACGAGATAGACATAATACGAGTATGTCGAAGAAACTGTAAAAACTGGACAGTGCGCTGTAAAGCAGCGCGGTCAAGGTGGAAATTAGGACGAGGACATGCCCGCTAATTACTGCCTCGATTTTGTTGAAAACTATATTTATGTTTCAGGCACGAACACATTAATAATCTCTAACTAGGATAAGAAACCTTTCTCTGGCCACAAGGAAACATTCTAACTGCAACAGCTTATCACAGGCAGCCATGGGAATGAACTGCTCAGCTCTAGAGTTATTTCAGATTTAGTTAAAATTAGTAAATGAGAAAAATTGTAATGCGATTTAAAAGAGCAACCTCAGAGTTTCTTGCCTGTTCTTCTCTGAGGAAGACTGCACCTTTGCGAATAGGCGTAGAGTCAGTAGGATCAAAAGAACGAATGCGTATGTATGTATTTAAATAATTTAATGTATGTTTGTATGTATTTCATTGTAATCTTGACTTGTTTTAAGTGACATCCTGAATGTCCTATAAAATAAAGATTTTTCTATTCTATTCTATTCTATCACCGCACAATTTAAAGCTTGGTGCAAAGGGAGCTTTTAAAAGTTATATTCCTTACTAATACTTTTAAAGGCAACCAAAAAATATAACCCAGCATCACCTCAAAGATCTACACTACAACGCAAATGATAAAGATCTACACTATACACTTGAAAATACTTGTTAGGTATACCTCTCCCCAGCCCAAACTAAATTAATAAAATAATGAAGATGGGCATTCAGGCTATAGGTACCAGTTTGTGCAGAGTGAACAAATAGTTTAGAGTCAACAAGTAGTTTATAGTGAATTACACAACCAGAGACAGTCAGTGCCAAAATTCTATTTGTGCCACAAACCGAGACGGGTATATTTAACTGCCACCCATAAACTGTCGAATACTGTCTCTGACAACGCCGCCTGACTGCTGTAACAGACACAATAATTCCAAACTATACTTTATATCGTTTACTTTATCCTCGAAATCACAATAAAGCATTTCAGAAAAGGTTTTCAGCCATCATTTTAAAATCAACACACTCTTCTTAAAGTCTGGATACGTTGGAGTTCCCAAAACAAAAGTTCACATATTCTTCTTTCTTAGTGGGGTTTCCAACAATCAGTATATAATTGGCCCAATAATGAAGAAGTCTACGAATCGTGAAGTAGCCCAATAAATAACAGTTTAAACAGTCATTTTATGAAGAAAAGAACATCGTGATATACGCAAAGGAGCTGGCTGAATCAATCAACTGCTCCCATGACAGCAATCTTTGGTATAAACTTTATGGCCCGCCGACTTTATACCACACTTTGTTCAGTATCGAGGAGTTTCATTTCAAGTCTAACTAACCACATTTCCTCGAGATAACACTTGGGTAACTGCACATTGTAAGCGATTTGTTCTCAGAATAATTACGAGTTTGTACGCGATTCTTCAAACAAACATTCCGTTCTTATGTGCGACAGAATTAACTACCTATATTACAACCGAAACGCCAACGCTTGCTGCATAAATAGACCGAGTTCTTGGATGGAAATTCACGACTTTTATTTTAGGGTCGCCATCAAACCCGTGGAAATGTTGTCATAGTCACAGTCTATTTATGTCGTGAAAAACAAAATGACGTTCACTCCAAACTATGTAACTGCATTCTAAGCCAATAAAGAAGCAGCGCGAATGCATTTGGAAAACATTCGGGAAATCAAGATTTCGTTCCAAGTTTGGAATTTTGATTGCATAGCAAATATTTGATTTGGTGACGAAGATAAACATTTAGAAGTATGCTTTTAACAGTTTTTACGACTTTATTACTCTGTATAAGTTAGTGAGATCTACGAGATTTACGAAAATATGTAGAGTACATACTTTTTGTGACCAATATTGAATGCGCAAGGGCATGTGGGCGGGCACAGGGCCTAATCAACGCGAAAACAAAACCAATAAATGTATCCCTGTATTTAATCGCTATCCGATGAGTAATAAAAAATCAATAATAAAAAATAGATGCGAGAGCTGGTATTAACCTGTAGCGCTGTAATCTATATGATGCTGTTTAAGCTACTACCATGACCACAAGATACTTGTTTATCCTAATATAAAAAAAATAAGATCCTGACTCATTGAATCTTCAACGCCCAGCCTACCTAGAAAACTAAAATTAGGTCCAAGGGTTCCTTTTACAATACAATACAATATACTTTATTTGCACCCAGAGACATACAGTACTGTGGTATGCAGACCTTCACGGAGGATCGGGCATAACGCAACTTCTTTCTCATTCGATCATTTCGAAGAAGATAATTCGAATATCAATTTCAAAGGTTTGAAATGGTATTCGATGTCAAGATTCGAAATGATTGAAGATCTGGTCTTGCGCCTTTCATTGTTTGATGGTGGCGTATTGAGTATTTGTTCTTTGCGGATTAATGGTGTTTAGCCCGCGGTATAATTGTATTCGATGATAGGCGTGCAATAGCACTTTTAAAGCAGGTGTCTGTTTTACAATTGTGATTTTATAAATGAAGTAAATGTTTATATAACGAAGAAACTTCTGTTGTTAATTATAATCAAGAATCACGAAGAATCCAGCTGTTTTATTAACGCCCCCCTAAAAGACACCTTGCAGTACAATCAAGAGAACATAAAACATATAGTGAACAACAAGGCGGCCTTATTGCTAGGTAGCAATTTCTTCCAGGCAACCTTAGGGCAAGGCAAGGGATTACGTACGTAGGTATTTTATGACGTAGGTAAGGAATAAGGAAGTATTTTACAAAATTCCCACGGAATAGATAGATAGATAGATAGATAAACTTTATTGCTTCTTAACAATTTCAATCTATCAATCTATCCTCTAGTAGTTACACGCTGGAGAAGTATCACAGCTTAAGAAGTTTTCCATACCTATCTACATTACACCAAATCTGTTACTTATGTATCTGCTAACACATATTTATAGCCAGATTAATCAAAAGCATTATTTTATCTTGAATATACTAATGCGAAGATTTTCTGATTCGCAATAAGGAAAACCCAGTGTTATGATTGAATGTACACGTATTTCAAAGAATCAGAACACTGAAAACCAATCTAAAAAAACCAAAGTGTTAGAATAAAAGTCGTGTGGATAAAATTGATGCCGCTGTCTATCTCATAAGAAAACAAAGTCTATGTTCCAAAAACTCATAAACAAGATTACGATATAACAAACAGGATAAACTACGTCAATGATTGTAAATCACGAGTTTTGGAAGAATGACAGGCATAGGCATTTTCTGGGTTAACTCGCTCCATCGTCGACCTCATCTATGACCTTGGTCAAGATTGAGGTCAAGAGTTAACCCATCTTATAATAAAAAATAATAATAAAAAAGAATGAATGGCTGCTGTATGAAAATTATAAAGGTATGAGACTTAAGGCGACTACAGCACCTAAATTACGATTTTATGATGCGTAGATAAGCATGAAGCACTGCATTAAATCGAAGAAAAAATTACTACGGTAATATTCAGGACATAAACTAGATAAGTAGTTTGCTGAAAACATGATTCAGCACTTTTGGTTCGATAGAAAAAGCTCACAAAGTCACCTCTAAATATCAATATTGTGTATCTTTTAAGCTGTAAAAACGATAGTAAAATGCACACAGGAACTTGTATTTGCTATCAAAATGTTCGCGATTGAACACTCTCGATAAGTAGTTAACGCATTTTTCGATTTAAGCTGTTACCTTTCCATAAATCTCATTTTTCTAACTTTCGAACATGTTTTTACGCACGCACGCTTTCGTAGTCCGTAAACTTCGTGTATCGACACTGTTCGCACTGCAGGCCCAGGCCTGTTGAGAGACGGAGATGGCACTATTCCTATGTGTGTTGCCTTTATCGGGTGCTGTAGTCGCCTTATGAGGAAAATTGGGCCATTTTAACATAACTCGAGATATGTTGGACGTGTCTGATTTGCTACAGAGCTGCTGTTGGGTTATACCAAATTGCAGAAATTTTAGCCATTTTGAAAATGCCACACAGTATTTTTCTAATATTGCTACAAACTGCGTGCCGAACCACAATAAGAAAATAGAAGCACTATACGTTGTCTTATACTAAGCAACAGTCTAAAACCAAGTTTGCAAATCGTTAAAATTTTTTGCAATCTACGACGTCTTAAGCTTAACGGTGAAAATAAAAACATGTATAGTTGTAGACCTTTGCCCAGCAGTGAGATCCTGAGATACTACTTGTTATATTGGCCAAGATTATAGGTGCCAAGATTAAGACATAAATAATAACAATAGTTTTAAATGTACGAATCGAAATCATAAAATCGTATGATGCGCACTTGGACGTGAAGAAGAGAAGTTGTGTTACAAATCCGAATTTTATCAGTCGCTGTAAGTTGCGAATAACGCCATTATTGTTCCTAAGTTGTAAATGCTGAACTTGATTAAAAGACATTAATAGAGATTTCGAAGAATTAGACAAATATATTGCGCTCGCCACCAACCCTTTTGTTATAAAGAGGATGTCATAAATGAAACATCGCCTTGAATAAAGTGAAATGTCTGAGCAGTTGATTCAGATATTTTGCCAAAGCTACTCGTAGCCGTGATAACCGTGACTCCACCGGAGCGTCTCGACTGTAGTCTCGACAGCCTATACTAATTAATAGACGTCGAGACTCTGAGACTTGTGACCGTAGCCGCTGACGCCGCCACCTGTCACAACACTGCCGAACAACAGTCATGAGACGGAGACAACGATCTTCTTATAAAAAAAAAAACATTTCACCACTTAAGTTTGGTTGCCACTGTGGTGTGGTAGTCCCCAGTCAACGCCAAGAAGATGTCTCAAAGAATGCGGAGAGACCTTTAAACAGGACAGAATGAAACGTCTGACTTTACCTAAATCATGAGAACAAATAATAATCAATCTTATCATTTAGAACAGAAAGTACCTACTTCATACATAAAACGATTATAAAAATGGCATATACTTTGTATCATTTCATAACTTCAAAAGTATCTTTTCAAAAGAATTTCAGCTCCTACTTCCTGTATAAAAATAATATAAACCAATCAATCAACCGATTACCATCGGCAAGTAATGTATTTACGTTGCTGATTTATCTACAAACTGTATCTTTAAAAATAGTTATCGCAATTTCGCGTTGTAAATGAATTAGTCATGCCTTTTTACAACTAAATATGATTAGATATATATTCAGTTCATGTCAGTATAATCTAAAATTCCACGCCTCTCTGTATAAAGCCGAAAATTGCAGTGGATGTAAAGTATAATAAGTAACCCCTTATTGGATAATTTGATTTTTACTACAGAGAACTACTACTGAAAGAACCGGAGAACTCAAGCCACTATGACGAAGTTAATTATGTACGGTTTTCTGAATAACATTCAATCATTTAAAATTCCATATCAGTTTTATCTTTCCTAAATGCACCTCAAAACTACTCAGGTGTTTTTGACTTGCATTTGCAAAAATGACATGATCCTTAATGATGTAAGTACATCCAATAAGTCAAACAAAACATGTAGAGCGTGCGTATGGCATCTGAAACGTATTTGTTTACGAGCTGCCAGTTACATAAGTCGTCTCACTCCAGACCATTCTGGTCACTATTTATATGCACTTTCCATTTCCGACGCTCCGTGACACATATTACTTAGTCCAGTGACTAAGGGCGGGCTAAAGATATTTTTCCTGGATGCTTTAACCAGCCGTTAAGCATATTCCAAAGACTGTTGCATTTGCATTTTTATTACTGTTATTAAAATGCTCACACGGTACAGCTCAATATAAGTAGACTAATGTAAGGTGAGAGCACTTTTTATATTAAAGAATGCCGCATACACGCTATTGTAGTACAATACTGTGGATGTCGTAGTTCTCATTAACTTACACTAGACTATATCTGGGGGCACGATAACCAAGACGAGGCAAGCGAAGCGCAAGGACACCACCTACCTTTACTACATTATGGTCTCAACTTTGCAACATTTTATATGAAAATGTTTTTGATGGGGTCTTCATTTCTTGGAATCATCATGTTCCCTGTGATAATATTTTAAGCAGGGTTCGAATTCGATTATAAAAATAAGAGAACTACAAAAATCATGTGTTTACTCTTGTAGTCAATCATACACCAAAAATTTGAGTGTGTAGCGTAAAAAACCATTTTTAAAACTATTACATTGAAAAATATAGAAAGTATTGTTATGAAAACAAGACCCGGCTTGGTTAATTTTCTAATAACAACTATACAATAATAATCGAAGAAATATCTTTATATCTCGAACCTTAATTTTAAGAGAACGAATTCAAAAAATCAGGATATGGTCGCGCTTGTGTCCAAGACTAGACACGCATATGTGTTTTTCGTAAATACACTGTTGCGTTACTGTTCTCACACAACGTAACAAATTCTTTTGATTCTTTAGTTATTGAGTGGTGTAATAAAATTTTGGATGTCATTGTCTACATTATTTACATAAGACCATACATTCAAAGGCCCACACTAAGGTTTTCCTTTGTGCCGTGGGTCCCTCGGAACACACAGAGACAAACACAAACACCCATGACCCGATGATCCGAGATGGTAAATATGTAGCTGTAATACAAAACTATATCCCCGGTTTTGATAAATCATCAGTTTTCTGAAGTGGAATCAAAATATAAGGAATTATTCACGTCGAAATAAATGGTTATGATTTTGGTCTTAACAATTAGTATGCCCTAAACAATTTGTTTGACCGCCGGTTTAGTCGAGAGGTAGTGACGCTGCCTCCTGGGTTCAATTCCCGGTCCGGGCAAATATTTGTGTAATAATTCCTCGTCAAAAACGTAAGAGTCACCGACTTCAATCCCAAAAAGACAATTTTTTCGAGAGTTTCCCTCAATTTCTTCAGGATTCCACCATCAGATCCTGGTTTCCTTACCATGGGACCACCCTTGGGATACTCCCTTTCCAACAAAAAAAGAATAATCAAAATCGGTTCATAAACGACGAAGTTATCCGCGGACATACATAAAAAAAAATATACGGTCGAATTGAGAAACCTCCTCCTTTTTTTTAACACGCTTTTTATTAGCTCGGGTTGTATGTATGTATGTATGTATGTATGTATGTAACGGAATCTTTGAGCCTAATTTTCACTGGTTTCTAGACGTCTGATCAACTTGAAACTTTGCACACGTGTTAAGGGCCGATGACAATGCAATAACCCGATAAAAAATTTCCATTATCCTGATTAGGATCGTCAGGATTAATTGCTAACCGAACTAAAAAATGGAAAATAAATAATAGTTTAAAAAAACTAAAAAAACACGCTTTTATTGCTAACCGAACTAAAAAGTAGAAAATAATTTTTAATTACAATCAGGATAATTCAATTCAGAGTAAAAAGCGTGGGGTGCTTGATGTATTGAATGTTAAAATTATTCTATTGACAACAATCTATGATGAGAGAGTTATGAAAATATTGTAAAATGCACCCCACGCTTTTTACTCTGAATTGAATTATCCTGATTGTAATTAAAAATTATTTTCTACTTTTTAGTTCGGTTAGCAATAAAAGCGTGTTTTTTTAGTTTTTTTAAACTATTATTTGAAGTCGGTTAAAAAGCAGATGTTTGTTCTCGAGTCATGGATGTTCGTGTCTGTCTTTGTGCACGTTCCAAGGGACCTACAACACATAGGAAAACCTTATTGGGCCTTTGGGGTGTAGCGTTTATTTTTTACTAGCTTTCCGCCCGCGGCTCCGCCCGCGTGGACTACAGGTTATATCGTGCCCAACTGTGGGATAAAATGTAGCCTATGTCCTTTCCCAGGCTCTAATCTATCTCTGTACCAAAATTCATCAAAATCGGTTCAGCGGTTTAGGCGTGAAAAGGTAACAGACAGACAGACAGACAGACAGAGTTACTTTCGCATTTATAATATTAGTAGGGATAACTTTAAAAAAAACACAATTATGATTTTGCTTTTAACTATTAGTATCTAGTCTAAAATTTATAGCCTAGTGGTGTTGTTTATGCCAGCAAAAAACAATATAACATTTCATAGGAAAGCAAAGGAATAAAATAAACTAAGACTTAAGTAAACCAATTGTATTTTAAATTGGTAGAACCGAAAGAGGAAGCAAACATATGCCTGACTATGTTAGAACATAATATGTACAATTGTACATTCCAAGACAAATATTTATAAAAGCAGTAAACCAAGTAATTATCTAAGTAGTGAAGTCGGTGGAATTAATTCTTGAAAATAAAATATTTGATGAGATCTCTAGCTAGGGATTACTGACAAACGTAAGTACCGCCAAATAGTTTCTGACTCGCCTGTATGGGCTGGGCTAACTCTTTAATTTTACATTACTTTTATTAGGGGTCAATTAATTCTTTAAAAATATTACTTAGCTAGAGTATTGTTTGACAGTTTGTTTTAAAGCTTAATCGATAAAAAATCAAATCAGTGCAAGCATAATATTGCCGTCTCAGGGACACCCAGAGTTCCAATCAGAAGTAGCCTGAAGCTTGTTCTTTACTTAGTTTTTCCATTAATTAGCGTTTTAAAAATTAGCTTTTTAAAGACAAAAATTATATTTATTTCTTCTACATTCTTTTTCTTCGGTATTAGCATTTCGAGTTATCACAGATGAGCCTATTAATTGCATCATTTACGTCCAGTTGCAGACACATTGATACATTTTAAAGTTACCCTACACATGTCCATGTGTGCTGTCACTTTCTGTCTCAATAATATGGACAAGGCCAAATATTTAAATAAACTTTAATGAATGTCAAACTTTAATGATTTTTTTTGAACTGCTAACGCCGGGTGTTAGCAGTTCAAGAAAATTGTGTGAGCATACAAAAAGTTGCAAGTTTTATTAAATGCTAGTTTTACCAATAATTCAATCTACGGCTAATCTGCGGTTAGTCTAATCAGAAAAAATGACAAAAAATTTTTGTAGGAAAATGGCATCGTCAAATTTCGGGTTAGCTTCAAAATATTGGTAGACATTGTGCTAAGTAGTGCGTTGTTTACCGTCGCAGTGCCTGCAGCGTTTGGGCTGGGGGGGCGCGAGCTCGTCGCCGAGTTCGCGGTGTCGCACCGGCATGGCAGCGCATCCCGCGCCGGCGCCGCGCTACACCGCCTCGAGCTGCGCACGCGCCAGGACTCGCCTCACGCTCGCTCACGATGCTCGGCCGCTCTTTAGGCGGCGGCGTCACAGCTGCCACTGAGCTTCGCAAACTCCGCCCGCCCCGGCCGATAGGCGGCGCCCATTCCTAAGCTATTTTCAGCTTTCGTGACTCACGGCTCGAACTGCCCGCGGCGCCCGCGCAATAGGGTGTTTGCTACCCCGCGAGCCTACGTGGCGCTGCAGAACGAATCCTTCTACCAGTAAAGTCTTGCAAGGTTTTTAACGAAAACCATTCACAAAGGACGTTTTTTTGAACTGCCCTACGAAGGCGCTCGAAGATTCATACGCTGTTCGCTACCCAGATAGCCGACGCGACGTGACGCTAAAAAACGAACGCTCCTATACGCTTACTACAACTCACATCTACCGATCGTCTTGACAAGTCAAGTTGGTTTAAAAACAAACTCTAACAGGACATAGAGTCAATGTCCAAAGACATAATAGTCCTTCTAGGTTTCCAAATTACTGCTAGTGTAAGGGCCTGATGATGAGCATGCTAGCATCACGCTAGAACCTGGGATTCACACTTACTTACCAAAATTACACTGATGAGCTGTCACATTAACGTGACCGCTCTGCTCTCAGGCTGTCTTGTATAAAAAAAAAGTATTTATAGTTTACCGTATACAAACTACGAACAATTTCTAAACAAGCAACCTCGTGAGTCTCTTTTCATTTCACAGACCTAGTGTGAAAAATCTTAATACTTTTAGCTCTTTCCTCCTAAGAAAAATAGACATAAGAATTTCTATTTATGTGTTATGGCCCTTATCAAAGGACTACTTCATGGGTCATCTGAGATTATAATAACCCTGATGTCATTGCCCCCTCCTATCTTAGTTCAGGAGTTGAGTTTAGCCTTAGCAGTTATATCAGGACACACTGTAAGATTTAACATTAAGAGCTTCACTCAAAATTATAATGGAAATTGTAGATTTGTTTATTTTTGGAATTTTAGTTGGATTTAGTTTTTGTTGTTCTTGTTTGATAGAGATTAGAGATTAAACTAGCTTAGTTCAAAATGAAACAACTAACAACAACACAAAACAACAAGCATAACATAACATACAACACAACAATATACAACATGAAACAACAAATATGTGATAAATCTCATTTATGAAGTTAAAAATGTTTTGTTAACATTATTAATTTGCGATACAAATCTTGCAGACCATGTGTGCATAAATCGCACAAAGGTTTAATTACAACCTCTTAAGGATTCACAAAGCAGTCTGGAGAAAGTCTAGTTTTACAAGTGGTTGGGTTAAATAGTAATAGGATGTGTGGGTTTATAACATCGTAGTGCCCCAAAACAGTCATCCTCACCTGTGAGCGGTGCATTCTGTTGATAAACTGACGAGGCTCTGACGTGTACAACCCTTAAAGGGTAAATACTCTGACATTGGCAATATCACAAATTCATAGATACCTATCATTTTATTAAATAAAGAAAAACGTAGTGATGCCTAGTTATGCTGCCTGAAATAAAGACAAGCACAAACACTCAGTCCTAAGAAAATGCATCTCTTTACTCATATAATTAGCCAGGAAACTTTGATTCAGAGACAGCACTACTAACCACAGAACCATACTGGTTATTAACCAAAAGAAACTTGTTTATGTGTGCCAGCAGGGACCAATGATGCATTGTATGGTATGAGCAGAGTGGAGATAGGTATTTTGTTATTTGTAGCTAGGTCTCACTTATTGTCACTAAATTGACAATTATTGCCTTACACATGTTAATTTCCCATGACTTTTCAAGGTTAAAACACACATTCCTATTCTATGGATTCCAGAGCTTATATTTCTCTGCAGCTTAGACAACAGGTACCTACCAAACCGATAGTCTAGAATAAAGATGAAAACAGTAACATCGGTAGGTAGGTAACCAACGTGAAAGAAAATGTTGCCGACGTCAAAAGGGTCACCATCACAAATACCAATAATCAGTCACTTGGATGTCGAGGGCACATGACCTCAGCAAATGTTCTGAACGATTGATCAACAAGTTAATAATAACTTACTAATGCGCAGTGTCTGGTTACCGAGCAAAATCCATCACAGAGTTCGACTATTTGCAGCTAGTAGATCATGCTATAAACTATTATTCAAAACCACCAATACACAACTAAAGAGCGTATTAACTGTTTGTTTAGCTAAACAATACAACATCTGATGCTGTGACAAGTAATTTACCAAACAATTTTGACAAAAAAGAAACAGATTGGACAGTGGGCGGTCAAACTTACCTTTGTTTTGAAAGAATATTTTTTCATCCAAATGAAAACCACTCCAGTAAAATACAATGCCGAACTTTAGTTTTGGTCCAATATTGCAAAAAATGCGTAACACCACGTCACTATGAACAAATTAACGCACAAACAGAAAATACTATCACTCAACATTTTTCTGCCATTTTGAATTTTTCTATAAAGTTGCCATTTTAATATTATTTTCTACCACGTTAAGGAATGTTGCCAATAACAAAAAAATCATTTTTTCTGGTAGTTTACTGCCATCTATTGCGAAGACTAAAAACTAATTCTGCTATCAGTCACGAGTGACACCACCCCATCTCTTTCATTCTCACCCATGGACCTAACAATACTTTATGAACGTAAGAATAGTATATCTGGACTTGAGAGTAATTAACAAGTAGCGAATATAAATCTGCTTCTCAAAGGGTCACTGACAAGTAGCGAATATAAATCTGCTTCTCAAAAGGTCATGTTAGGCCGACGTCAAAAAAAAATCCTCTCTATTTACCATATTCCGCTATGAATTCACCTATTTACTGTTTTACCCGTAACCACTAAGTACTTACTCGTGAACATAGCTTTAAAAAATTATTTCACCCTTTTTGAAGGCGGGTCAACTTTTTGTTAAAAATATTTTATTTTATTCTTTTTAAAGGTTTTCATTTATCATTCATATAACTCCCTCGTAGATCCATACTAATATTATAAATGCGAAAGTAACTCTCTGTATGTCTGTCTGTCCGTCTTTCACGCCTAAACTACTGAACCGATTTTGACGAAATTTAGTACAGAGATAGATTAGGGCCTAGGAAAGGACATAGGCTGCATTTTATCCCACAGTTGGGCACGATATAACCTATAGTCCACGCGGGCGGAGCACCGGGCGGAAAGCTAGTAAAGCACTAAATCACTCGAGATTAAAGAGCGATATACTGATCAATTACTTTAACCCCACGGAATGGTATGAGGTGGTGATATTCATAACCAGTCGCAAAATGGCAAGAAAGATACAGGTAAGTACAATTCTCAAACCGATCGCCAGATGACATGAAATATATGGGGTGGTGGGTAATATTATCAACCGATTACCAGACAGCAGGGAAGATGTGTGGTGGTAATATACGCTACCGGTCACTAAACGGTAGATCCCCACAAAGGAGCCCCAAAAAACAACTTAAAAGTCTCAGAGAACTACTTCGTTTACATTGATGATCTATTATCATCCACATTTATCTATCTATTATCATCCACATTTAAATTTCAGTTTTTTTTTATTTTTGACCTAAACTACTGAAGCGATTTCGATAAAAATTTTATGGGACCAATCTGGAAGTAGATGCTTCCGAACTAAAAAAAAATTTTGAAATCGGTTTACAAATGACGGAGTTTTGAGGTAACAAACATAAAAAAAATAAAAAAATCACCCGAATTGAGAACCTCCTCCTTTTTTATGAAGTCGGTTAAAAATGACCATTTCCCAGTAACAAAGATAATACAGTTACATACATAACCAAGGTAAAAAAAATTAAAGTCGTTTTTTTTACTAGGTATTTATTAAGAAGCCATTCCATTATAGCTTGTAACTATATCTTTACTGATATTTTCAATTGCGAAACGTATAGTATATTTTAATTATTATTATAAATAAATAAGTATAAAATTAATTGAATGCTGTTTTGAAATTAATTGTAAGTACATTATTTAATTTAATTGAAGTAGCAGCGCTTTAGGCCAGCCGCACACGGCAAAAAAATTGACCGCGGTCACTTAATTTTCAAAACTTATTAAATGATAAGTATTAAAATAACTGAGCGTGAGCTAATGTATGTATTAAAATAACCAGCATGTGGTATCGAAACCCAATGTTGGGTAAAGGCTCAGCTAAAAAATGTGTACATTCAAACATAAAAAGACTTTAAAAATGTAATCGCGGTCAAATTATTTGCAGTCTGCATTTATCAGAGAATTCTCTATCATTTGGAAGTCTGTTACAGTTGCTTTCTTTCTTGAATAGTTAACAATGTTAAGTAGTGGAAACCATCAAATTACTTATGCAGCACGTTACTGCCAGTTTTCAGTAGTGGTAGAGATAAGAAAGAAAAAAGTAACTATACACAAACTATATCAGAATTAAATTATATTACCCTTAATTTGAACTATTCACAAAAAATATTTGTCTTTTATTAAAAGTGACCTAGCTATCAATAAACTACCATCAATATTTGACTACCTCTTCCTTTAAATATTATAAACTAAGCAAGCAATAAACGCCTACCTATCTAAAAAAAACAGAATAATAAGATGTCCGATAACAACACAGACCTTAGGTCTGTGGATAACAATATTTCTCTTTTTCTCGCAGTGGGATAAAAAAGAAATCCTATTAATAATGCCTTTTTAATAAATTACTTGGAACCCCATTTTAGCGCAATGTAAGTATAAAGTGATTTGATAATTAAGTAGACTGCACCTAAAAACTTAATTTGCTTATGTGCAGTGTCTGTGGCCAAACCTCAGCCTTTGTGTAAAGTAACCGCGGTCAAAACGAAAATCATGTGCGCCCGGCCTAAAAGCATTTTTTTAAAGTAGTGCATGATAAATAAACAAAATATTATAAACTGAATTTCAGACTCGTAAGATCGTCTTTCATTATGTTGTAGTTTTAAACAGGGTTATACAGGGTGTAAAGGACAGCTTACCAAACACTGAAATCCTGAATTTAGACCATCATATTAAATTATTCGAAATTATTTTCCTCAGGAACATTTTCAAATTGTTTTCATGTTTTCAATATTTTTGCTTAAAAATTAAATAACTTATATTCGAATACTCTCAATTGTGCAATAAAAACAAAGATAACAGGCGTAAAACTTGAAAACCAGCAATGTACATCGACCTGATTCGGTGCGCGGTACAATGGGTAACGTTAAAGTACGAAAACTTCTTATCTTGGGCAAAAAAATATTTGTAGCCGATTAGTTATGGGTAGATTCCACCAATTAAGTATTTGCTAAGCTTTCCTTGCATCTGGATGGCCGAATTAGTAACATCTTCTCTATTTTAGTGCCCTAAGGGTGCAATCTAAATATCATTATTATTGGTAGAAGTAGCACATAGAGCTTCTTATCTAATTAACGAGACAAATCGATTTATTTCATAGTAGGCGGGAAGGAATATGGAACGATAAATTTATAATAAAATATTTAAGTAATATAATCCATCACATAGTTTCCTATTTTTTTTAAATAAATAATTTTCTTTTGTTTGTTTAAAATGATATTCAAGTACTTATAATCGTATTTTTAGGCTATTGTCAAGCTATGGCACATAGCTTAAGGTTTCAGGCTGTATAACCTTCTATGACCTCGTTTTCTAACATGAAAAGCATTAGAATTCGAAGAAAGTACATTTTATATTAATTTGCGACTTATACAGATCAGATAAAATCAACGGTAACTGACTGGTATAAAGGTTAATTGAAATAAATAAAAAATAAATATAATAAAAATTATAGTTTGTAAAGTCAACAGCATATCAGGTTACCACAAGCTGTCAAATTTCCCCAATGGATAGTAAACTCTACTGCTTGGAGATCAAATTGAAAATCGATTGAAGAAATTTGTCAGTTTTGGATAGCATGATGTGCCGTTCACCCTGTACATAATGATTAAATTTTACAATATAATTTCCGTAAGGCGATTGCAACGGTTCTAGTCTAATTACATAAAGATGCTTTTACCCAACAGTGGGGTACAAAGGGCTATCAACGTAATCAAATCAGGATTTCACTATCTTGAATGTAGTATTTTAGTTACATTTTTATTCTCTCAAACGTAGTCTAAATTCTTTTGAAGCATATTTCTATTTGACTATTATTTTTTAATCTGTAGATTAGTAAGACGCTACTATTGAATGTCCTATTCGTAAGCAGTACTACCAACAGTGAGATCATAGGACTTAATGCAAGATAAAGTAAAATGCCATTTTGATTGTAAAGCCCGTCTAGGAAAATAAAAACGCCTCGCCATATTGTGGTTAAACATGGAACTAGGGCTTCCAATACCGGGATCCCGGTATTGGCTAATACCGGGATCCCGGACTTTTTTAGACATTTTCAATACCGGTATTGAAATTTCTAATACCGGGATCCCGGTATTAGTGATTTCATTTTATTTTTAGTACAAAACTCGTTGCAAAGACAATCACTGCCGCAGAAACAAATTAATTATATTATTTCGAAAATTTCCAAATCGATATTTTAATTACTTAACGACTTAGTTGCAATTACAACAAAATTAAGTCATTTTAAGAGTCCTTGCCAGTTTGAGGTAACACTAGCGCCACGGCGCCCAGTAGCGGAGGGAAAATTCCCAACACGCCTCAGGTGCAAGGCGAAGCAGTTAGTCATCAAACAGTGAGCAGTGGAATTGCACGCGTTATCATAGCAGTGTTTTGGCTGGCTCTGATCTGTGACTTTGTGTTGTACGTGCTTTATAACTGGATGGATACGATACGACATAAAAATGTAAGTTATGACTTATATGAGATCTAATATTTTTTATCTATTTTACGCTTAATTTTGATTTTGATACTTATGTACTCAAAAACTTACCACAGCACAAGAAGATCGATATTTGGTGAACACCATGCTTTGTAATCGCTTTCTCACAAGAACTAAACTTACAAATCAGTTTCGACGCCTCGGAAGAAGTAACCCAAGCGCATGGACAGTAAGACGACGACTTGCTGAGGCTAACTTGAAAGCGCTAAGACTGCGAACGGCTCTAAATTGGAGCGTGGGTATCGTATTTCAAGACTAAGGTATGCCTAAAACCAGTTGAATTGGAATAATGAAGATTGGTCAAAAGTTATGTTCTCCGTCGAATCTAAATGTATGCTCTACGAGCATGATGGAAGACACAGAGTATATAGAAGACCAGGGGAAAGGTTCAAGCAAGCATGCATCGAAGAAAAAGTAGCCTAAGGCGGTGGGTTTGTACTTGTGTGGGCCGGAATTTCTTCTGAGAGTCGCACAGAACTGGTGTTCATAGAAAACGGCTCTTTAACTAGCCAAAGATATGTGGAAGAAATCCTAAATGAACACGTTGGTCCATTTATGGTCAATTTGGGTGAGGATGCCATTTTTATGCATGACAATGCCCGACCTCACACAGGTCAGATTGTAAATTATTATCTTCAAGAGATGAACATTACTCGTATGGACTCCATACTATGGAGTGGCCAGCACGCAGCCTGGATATCAACCCGATCGAGCATGCTTGGGACCAGTGGCGTGCATAGACATTTTAGGCAGGGTAGGCAGTGAACTTTTAGTAATGAAAATTATTAAGATTTTAGAATGTTAGTTAAAACAACTTAAGGTTATTCAAATCAAAATAACCTGTGCTGTTCCAAACTTTTATAAAACAGTTTGAAAACAAAATGCACGGAACACAAAATAAGCGGTTAGTAGCACACAGCCCGTGACGTATATTTTAGTATTAAAATGTACCTTTTTTGCGTCAATCTGGGCACGCATCGGCCTTTTGCGATAATGTTTACTTTTTCTTGAAAAGGTATTAAACTTGAAAAATTACGCAGTTTCGGCAAACAAACATCATCACCACACTTTTCACAACTTATTGTACTCATTTTGTTCAAATGTCGAATAATCACTATAAACTAATAAAACAATAATTTGCAAAAGTTTTCGTTCGTAGTTGCAAAAGAAAAACAATCCATTAAGAAAAAAATGCCGCAAAATTAAAAATCTTTATCAGCCCTTCCAAACTTACCAAATATTGACACTTCTCAATTTGGTAGCATCGCTTTATAGGCAGAGCTTTTTTCACCATACAATCAGTTCGTTAATTTTTCGCGGGGGAGGCGAACAGCCAATCAGAAGCCAGCATTTTTCAACAAAAAAGGCATTTCAAACGAGTGCTTATAAGCTTCGCCATCTAGCGGCGGCGGCGAGCAGCACGGCTCTCTCTTCTTACTAGTTCTAATGTTGAACTAGTTTAGATGGCGCTGTTTTGAAAAAGTTTAAATTCGGTAAATCGTTTCACAAATTTTGATTTTGTGATCGTTAGTGTACATTATATATTTAATTTTTGTTTTATTTTCGTTGAATACCCTAGGGTAGGCACTGCTTTTCTGCTTGTATGGAATGCACGCCACTGCTTGGGACGAGCTAGGGAGATTCGTAAAACAACGAAACCCTCCCCCAACCACACTTCGTGAGCTCACAATTGCTCTCACAGAGGAATGGGAGAATATTCCCCAAAATCGTATCAGGAACTTGATGTACAGTATGCCGAACCGCGTAAACGCAGTAATGGAAGCACGAGGAGGCAATACGAAATATATAAATTCTAAAAATTCGTAATGTTATTCAAAAATGTCATGTTTTCTGTTTTTGTTTTATGGCGAGATCAGCAGTTTTTTTTTCTTATGTAATTTTTTGTAAATAAAATTTAGTAAATCATTAATTTTATTACTTTCATTTAAGGGGTATTAAATGGTCTATTAAACACAATTTTATTAATATGATTAATTTAAATAGAGACTGGTTATATGGCCAAAATTTTCGATCATAATTTTTTAGTACGAATTATTGTATACAAAATGACTGATCTGTCTGAGAGAGACGTAATAAATATTATTACATAAATATCATTACATAAATAAATGGTTTTGCATGGCAAACTTATTTGTTTTATTTAGTGGAGAAAATAACTTCTACAGAAACACCTTCCGAAAAAATAAATCTGAAAAAAAATTGTTTTTTTTTTTCAATACCGGTATCCCGGGATCCCGGTATTGAGAATTTTTTTTTCGGTATTAATACCGGTATTCAAAAAATCCGGTATTCGGAAGCCCTACATGGAACTAAATTGTCGTATTCAGTAGGTATCAATAAAGTTTTGGGCTAGTATGTCATGTGGAGCCGGAAAATAAAAGTCTTCTTTCTTATAACTAATAGTATCCCCAATTCAGGGGTTTTCATTTTCCTGGTTGAGTTATATACCAGTTTAACTATAGGATTTTTAGTGTACAGTGGTACTCGTCTATACTAATATTATAAAGAGGAAAGATTTGTATGTTTGTATTTTTGTATGTAACGAATAGGCTCAGAAACTACTGGACTGATTTAAAAAATTCTTTCACCATTAGGATGCTACATCATCCCTGCGTAACATAAGCTACATAATTTTCCCGAATTCCCACGGGAACGAAATTCCGAGTGAGATTCTAGTATTTAATAAAAAATACTAGCATCTCACTCGGAATTTAGTATTTAATAAAAAAATATTTTTATTGTATAGATTTAAATGGTCTAACTCGTTTTACTGAAAACCAGTTTCCGATCGACATAGTATGAGGTGATATTAAATTAGATAGCGAAACATAAGGGGGCGATCCTCCCCATGATACTAACAACTTTCCCCATGGAACTACAGTCTGGCAAAAAAGAGTACGAATTAAAAAGTGGCAACACTGTAGTGTCGTCCCGTTTTTTCTTAGATTGATTTGACAGGGACGACGCTAGTGTTGCCACTTTTTAATTCATACTCTTTTTTGCCAGACAGTAATATGAAATTCTCAAAAAAATAATCTATCTCCCATACAAAGCGATTCAGCTGATCGTACATATTAAAATATGGAGAGGTGAAAATTAGTTTTCATATTTCTACCTATGTTCCTTGGGGAAAGTTGTTCAGTTTCATGGGCTTATTCAAATCCTTGATTTTTGCTAGCTAATTTAAAGTCACCCAATACAAGGTGTTTCAAAAAAACCCAAAAAAAAGATAATTCAAAATTAATTAAAATTTAGCTTATTGCTCAGCTCTATTACAAATATGACAAGTATGTCATATTAATTATATGAAACTTTCATTTTGAAAGTTGTCAAACCGTGCAACTGATTACTAGAGTTGCGACTATTTCACTTTTAAAATTAAATATTGGAATTTCCTTTTTTTTTGGGTTTTTTGAAACACCTTGTATAACTTCAATAAACCAATAAATTACCATTACATTAATTAGTGTTACGAGTTTTTTTTTACCAGCCCATATACGTCCCCATCGAGGTACACAGGCCTCCCTTCGAAACACGAAGGGGATTTGCTGGCCCAATGCGGGTTGGTGGACCGCTCGTCTTTCGAAAATGAATTTTCTTGGACGGACGGGTTTCATTACGATGTTTTCCTTCACCGTTAAGCAAGTGATATTTAGAAACTTGTACATAAATCCGAAAAGACGAATTTAGTGGTACAGGCCCTCACCAGGATTTGAACCCGCGACCTTCCGATTACAAGTCTGGCTCATTACCAACCGGGCTATCACAGCGCTGTAGTGTTATGAGTAACACCAATAAATTATAAAGTTTTACAACAATACATATAAAAAATTTTGGGACAAAAATCTATAAAAGATTATCGAGTCCAATTAACTCTAAAAATCCAATAGTTAACTTTTCTCATTTGATAACCCCACCACGTACCACGTTCACATTTCCCATAGCTTAAATTTATTTGTATCTCTAGTAATTGCTGTCAAATGGTACATGGTTAAATTATTATCTTGATAGCACACGGAATAATTATAACAATATTTTTGGTATGACTTAAAACTATTTGGAAATGGTGTATCCTCTACTCTTCCATTTATTTAAACATATCATTGACTCATTGTCGTCATATGGATAAAAATAAAAGCGAGAAGTTTATCGCACGGTCGTCCGATGTATGTGACCGATTGCCCTTTTCATAAATTAAAAAATAAACAATGAAACTTAGTGATAGGACCAGCCTAACAATTTACAACTTTTGAATCGCAAAACTTTTGTATAAGTCAATTGGATGGATATAGCCCGGACTATCTCGGTAAATTCCGAAAATTCATTATCACATCATAAAAAATAATATCTAGTATCATTAGAAGAGAAGATTTCATTTTAAAATAACAAAAAGTAAATTAAGAAATATTGCACTATTTTGAACAGCACTTTCCATCAATGTTTTCAATCGCTCGCTCTTTTAATATAAATAATAAAATTGTATCAGAACCATATCAATAGACCGTAGAGATTAAGTAATAGGCGAGATCAATTAAATAATTTAAAGTCACCACTTATATATATTATATTAATTGAGCAAGACATTATGCACTTGTTACGCTATAGTTTGTCAAACGGTAACTACTTTATCGTTACCTTAACAAGTCTGACTTTTGAAAAGAATTAGAGTGAGATGATAGACAGACAAAAATTGACTAATTATATCTACTCTCTGAACACCTGTTTATTAGAACTGGAGACTAGAATACCTTAAGGGGTATCCACATAGGAAGCCACAGGTCAAGTGCTCGCGCGATTTATATCTATGTTTCTATCTCTATTCCAAAGTACGAGGTCGCATAGAAATCCATAGATTAAAGTCGCGTTATGTTTTAGGAGTGTATCTTTATAAATATTTTTCTATTTTTTTATTGGGTCTTTGGAGTATCCACCATTTTCAAACAGTTCTTTCAAAAGCTGTATTTTAACTAGGACTTAGCTAACAGGTTCAGCGATAATATCACCATTTTGCTTAAGGTTCATTTTTTCTAAGGCTTTCGCTAAATCTACTTCTTTCTGCTCCTTTTTATTATTACGTGTTTCGAATTCTAGCCGGTGTTGGATTATCCGTTGGACGATGTCTTCTGTTGTCATTGTGTTACCGGAATTTAAAATCTGCAAAATGTAATATTCAGTTAGTTTGCAAGTCGTTACGGGGCGATAAGAATTACACGGTTACTTAATTTTTAATTGAGTAAATTGTTTCTTCAAAAGGAATTTTTGTTAAGAGCGTGGCGTTTAGTGGCGGCGCATGTTAAAACTTATACAAATCGATTGGGGCCACTGAACAAGAAAATATGAGGAACACTGTCAGTGTCACGTTACGCAGTTATTAGCACGAAAATATCAACTTCCAGTTAGGACAACTTTAAAAACAATAAAAAAAACATTTAGTCTGATAGGTCAGACTTTTTTTCCATCTCTTTCTTACAAAACGAAATTTAGTAAGTAGGTATGTAATTTATATGGCGGTAACGTCACTGTTTAGTATTTCTCTATATGTGTTATTAAAAGTTCTAAGCAATGATATCCTTCTTACTTTAAAGATATTAACTATTTATACCAGACTATTAAATTATAAGGTAAAAAATACTTCAATTTCAATAAAAACAACTTTTTGTCAACGACCTAATTAAGTAATTTTGTAATATAGGTTTCGTCGGCAGGCATGCCAGGTTTCGAGTCGAAATATAAGTACCCCTTTAAATGCCTAAGACAGCACAGAACAAGAGGAAAATATGTCACGACTTGTACAACTATAACAGTCTTATTTAAAAAATAACGCATAGTGTTGATTTTTTTTTTATAGAAACGTAAATAGAAAAAAAAATGCTAACGTTACGCCAAGTTTATTAAAAATGTACCAACCCTTTAGCCCTATATAAACTAGTCACTTAGGAATGCGAAATCACATGCGCAGATTTTGTAACGATTAATTACTTCATTTTTTTAATCTAATTCTTCAACTTGTGCTTAGTTCCTTTCTCATTCGGGGCACGCCTTACCATGATCCAGGATTGGGCAGGTCAAGTTATTAACGTGGAGCGACAACCATCTGACCTCCGTGAACCTATTAACAGGCGAACCTGACCGGATTGAATCATGGTTATACCTAATCCTGAATTCAGTCTCCACATTGAGCAATGTATACTTGTATATGACTAGCTTGAAATAAATGATTTGATTGATTAACTGAGTCTCCTGAATATGCAGGTTTGCTCAATGTTTTTCCTCACCGTAAGAGCATTGGTTAGTTTGCAACTAATGTACATGACTCAGAAAAACAGTCATTGGCACATGGCGTTGCCGGAATGTTTAAGGTAATTTTTAAAAATAAATCAAAAAGAAGAAAGTTTAAAAAACCATACTGAAACAAATCCCTAGAAGGAAAAAGAGACTAAAAACATTAAAAATACCTTAAAGCATCCTTTCTTCTTAGGCACTGTGTAAGGGTCGGAGCCGTCAGCATCGCGGCATATTTTGGTGGCACCATGGCAGACCACTTGCACCTTGAAATGGTCCATTAAATCCGCTGTCACACTGTATGGGGCGCCGATTACTACCTCATGGACATACTGAAATATTTGCAATGTTAAATGATTTAAATTCAAAATCGATTATGGGGCACTGAGGTAATATTTCTAGCGTATAGAGTAGACATTGCGAACAAAATATGTAAGCGCGCGCCGAGTGTCTCATTCATTACTCATAGATTGGCGCTCGCCGCAGCCGCGCACACTAAAGGACTGGACCACAACGCGTGCTACAAATTAGCGATTCACGGTGTCTACTCTAGTGCGAAGTACTTAATTCTCAATGTTATAGGGCGCCATGAATGAAATGGGGCGGTTTGTGTGACTAAGGGCCAATTTCACCAATAATCCGTGAGCGTCAGAATGGCTACTACAGCCGTATTTAAGGTTGAAATGATGTTCAAATATTGCTGCTCTATTGCTTCCATTTATTGCCTATCACTAGAACATTACTTCCAACGTATTTTAGAAAAATAAAAACGTTTATGGGTGACCGGCCATGTTGACGTCAATACGGCCGGTCACCCAGCTGTAGTATCCAAACTGCTTGTAGTCACTGAAATATTTATGGGCCAACCACTGCTGCTCATTTGCTGTGAAGGCACTTTTAAAATGAACAACCTATAAGTATCACGGTTAAAAAGATATCGACATATGTTAGTTTAATATTCTCAAGTGCCTGGCCAAATGAAAAGAGTTTTGTTTGTCATCGCTTCACATTATAAGTTCCTATGTTATGGATATATGGATATAACGAAGTAGCAGGCGAAAAGCTAGAAAATTACAATTAATATAACTACATAGAAATCTGTATTCCCTCTATAAAATGTGCACTTAGGTACAATTAATGTAATACAATAGGCTGGTACCTAAACTAGGATCCTCTGTGTCTTAGTATACGCAATTTCCCCTTCGATCAACTATAGAAAACTAGATACACAGTCCCATACAAAATGAAATTTAAAAGTGTCCTAACTACAATACGTACTTAGATAGTTGTATACCACTTCATGTATTATGAAAAAGTTCTAAAGTGTCAAACATTTTAATCTAATTTAAACCTTAACGTAATATAATAAGGTCGAAAATAAAATCTGTTTAATTTGTAAAATACCACTTTTGGTTTTGAACAAAGGATAACGTAAGACAATTTGATGACACTGGCTGTCACGTAGAACATGGGAGGAGTGGAGTTGCCTTTGTTAATTTTAAAAATATATTAGTTGGGTCGATTTCACATAAAAAAATCTTCGTACAAACTTTTTAACAAATTCAAAATGCTACGAAATGGTGTGGTTTTTTTTTATCCCCTGATTGTTTTGTGTATGTATAGGAGCATCATAGCTCTTAAACTGATGATGTTAATGGTGCAGTTTATTTTATTCGAAAGCTTCTTCTTGCGCTGGATTTCAGATATGATTTATCAAAATTGGTTCAGCCGTTTACTTTTATGTTAGTTTTTATGGTTTTTTATTATTAAAAAAATCACATTCATTTCAAATTAACCGACGATTAATATACATTACAATTGATAATCACAGCCGCCGCCATTCTTCTTAATTATTGCTTATAAACATAATATTCTATGCTTATTTTTTTATGAAATACGAAATAACTTATAAAAAATAGAAAAGAACTGTGTCTTTCCCGATTACACATATATTATGTTTTGCTTATTTAAAACTTAGTATAATTTTTTGAACAGAAATGACCTATTGAGATTTAAGAGAGGAAATTAGCTATGAAACTAAAAAGATATTTAAGTACAAGAAATAATTTATTTTTTAAAAAAAGCAACCAACTCAAAAAAAAAAACATTTGTCTTCTTCGCTGTCATCATCTTTGTCCTGAAGATGAAACATATTTTTTTATTTTATTCAATACAAGAAACTCCAAAATCAAAAGTGATAAAAAGGTACGTACTATTTGAGGTGCAGCTGTTTTGTGTAACCTTTTGACTCCTTTTGTAATGACATACGAGTCACTTTCTAAAAAATGCTTGGAGCAAACGACACTACTTTGCGACTGCTAAAAAAATCTTCACATTTTTGACGTGCGATCACAGATGTCCACTGTCCACATCGCACAGGATCTCTAGGAAAACTAAAAATCCAATAAAACTTTATGTTTGTAAACGTCACGCACGTTAAATTTTTTATTAATTCAATTTTATATGATTAATGGTTTTGCCATAATACCTTTAATGTAAGTATAGAAAACAGAATTAATATATATACTCTTTACACTTAAATTTTATAACACAGATGAAAATGAAAAAAAAAACAATAGAAAAAAAAACAGCGTCTCTATTTGTTTTAGAACAGAGTCACTGCATAACCCGAACAAATGATGTTGAAATACAACGGTATGGATTTGTAAGTTCGGCTGGTGTCTGTTCAATTTAAAGGGTTATACTCTCGCCGAATGTTATTAAATTAAACTAAAAAAATGTTTTATAACCTTTTCTTGGCCAAATACCAAGATAATTTCAATTCACATATAATAATTACAAAACTACTTATTTAAAAAATGTCATTCCATATTCCTTTAATGTTCTGGAGGTGTGATTTTTTAAATTTTTCACAGCGCACTGAGGCATGGTTACTTTCGGAACGAACGAATGCTACTAAACGAAAAGACAACCCAAAACGTCAAGTGGGTGATCATTTAGTGAGGGAACTTTTTTGTTGTGGATTGTGTATCTAGTTCTTTATAGTTGATCGAAGCCTTTCCCCCCCCTTAATTATATTATATTACATTCATAATAATTACCTTACAAGCAAGCACAGAGAGCACGCGTTCATGAAGATTCATAATAGGGTAGTTGGAGCCTTTGTACCGGTTTACTTCGAGATCAGTGTGGAGCCCTACTATCAGGAAGTCCCCTTGTTTATGTGCCTCTGCCAGAAAGTCAAGATGGCCGACGTGGAACAGGTCGAACGCACCCGCGACGTATACCACCTGTAATTTAAAAAGAAATAGTTTATTTCTTTCGCTTCGTCTAACATTACTTTAGTAAGTCACAGGGCCATTCCTGCCTAAAAAAAAGTGAAAGACTAAATAAATAACTTTCCACGTTAAAAGTGCAAAAAATTACCAACTTCAATCTCAACAATGCCTATCAGCTGATAACCACAAAACAAAACGTTATCTAAATATGTGTATGTCTATGTTTTTTGTTTTACTTGATTTAAAAAAAAGTTCTGAATCAAGTACGATTACCACTTCAGAAGCATACTCTTTCGAACAAAAAAAGAATTTTTAAAATCGCCAAACAATCCAGTAAAACCTTTTTAAAAATGCAGTCGAAATAAGAAACACCTCCTTTTTTTGAAGTCGGCTAAAAAGTTAAGTTTAAAAAATCACGAAAAGTGACTTAGGCTACTTTTCCACGCAAACGAAGTCGCGCGCGGAATCTAGTCTTTTATACTGCGCACTGGTATGGTAAGGCATGGAATAGGTTTCTTGCAACATCCTCGACCACATCTATGCACCTGAGATACCTAAGTGGGATTGTCGTCAAGGGAGAAACCAAAAAAAATGCGGAAAAAATTGAAATGGAATCTAAAAATTGAGCTATCGACTGACCAGATACCTAGCAGTTGGTAATGATCTTCAAAGGTTGTGGGTTCAACTCCCGACCAACACAAAGATTTGATTTTCAATTATTTGTTAAGAAGTCGGGGTGTTTATATACAATGTTACAGTAGAGCCGAATCCTAATGTTACGTACGTAAAGCGTACGTATGACAGCTCAACCACAGGTCGCTATAACCTTGTTACGTCGTCATCTTTTCAAATCAAAATTCAATAATACCATATCTCCCTAATTAATTACAAACTGAAGATATACATTATCATAACTCTAAACTAAAAAAATGTTTCCTAATATTAATATCATTTGAAATGCTCGTATACGTAAATTTAGGATTCGGCTTTACTGTATGTACGTATTTATAACATAAAATGTATAAAGTACTACATCAATAGGGAATATGCATGATTTTTTATCGCATTGATTAACAAAATATGAAAATACCGTAGTTGAGATGACAAAAAGAGAAATTAAAATCGGCCACGAAATACGGCCGATATAGGCATTTAAAACTATTAATTACGCACCAATTATACAGAGAGATCCGACATGGACTGTGACGTCACGTCACTACGTCCATACAAACTCTATGTTAAATTTCGTTTTGCTAGAAAGAGATAGAAATAAATCTTCGATGGCTTATATCTTTTTTAAATTCATAGTTATTCGAAAAATAGTTTTACTACACTGTTTATTACATGAATGAGGATTATTATTTTTTTAATAAAAAAAATCATGCATATTCCCTATTATCTAGAACTAGAACCCATACGACAAGCCTTCGTTAGCTTGGGGTTAGATCAGTTGCATGAATTGTCCAAAAATATTTATTCTACACATTTAAATAACACCTGTCTCGTTCAAGGAATTCGACCGCAAAGACCAGTTAAGTGTACTAAACGTGTCTTACCAAACTGCGTCATATCTCTTTACTACGCATCAATGTGATTAATTATATGCCAAATCGCCAATCTGTAACTAAGGTCCGTATTACAGAACGCGACTCAGACTCTGATCAATACTTAAAGTAGCAGTCGAGAGAAAGAGTCAAGCACGACGAGAGAAAGAGACAATCAATAATTAAGTATAGATCAAGACTCGAGTCTCCTTTTGTAATACCGGCCTAGAATAAGTTCCGTATATTTTTCTTTACAAGTTTACATATTTTCTCGGCGCCCTAACTTAGCTACCTAGTCAATGTGAGCTCGTTTATCTCCACACATTTTTTCACTGTTAATTTTGTACCTGCGCTGCGCCGCGAATACTTAAGGCGACTACAGCACCTAAATTACGATTTTATGATGCGTAGATAAGCATGACGCACTGCAATAAATCGAAGAAAAAACTACGGTAATATTCAGGACATAAACTAGATAAGTAGTTTGCTGAAAACATGATTCAGCACTTTTGGTTCGATAGAAAAAGCTCACAAAGTCACCTCTAAATACCAATTGTGTATCTTTTAAGCTGTAAAAACGATAGTAAAATGTACACAGGAACTTGAATTTGCTATCAAAATGTTCGTGATTGAACACTCAATAAGTAGTTAACGCATTTTTCGATTTAAGCTGTTACCTTTCCATAAATCTCATTTTTCTAACTTTCGAACATGTTTTTACGCACGCACGCTTTCATAGTCCGTAAACTTCGTGTATCGACACTGTTTGCACTGCCGGCCCAGGCCTGTTGAGAGACGGAGATGGCACTATTCCTATGTGTGCTGCCTTTATCGGGTGTTGTAGTCGCCTTAACGCATTTTTCAATTTAAGCTGTTACCTTTCCATAAATCTCATTTTTCTAACTTTCGAACATGTTTTTACGCACGCACGCTTTCATAGTCCGTAAACTTCGTGTATCGACACTGTTCGCACTGCCGGCCCAGGCCTGTTGAGAGACGGAGATGGCACTATTCCTATGTGTGCTTCCTTTATCGGGTGCTGTAGTCGCCTTAAGATTTCGGAGACTCCCGGGCGGCGCCCCCCTGTACTTTCTACGGCGCACTTGGGCGCCGCGCTGCGGCGTACACTTTGGAAACATAGTATAACCATTAACAGATTGTATTTATTTCTGTAACTGGCGCTATCTTGAGAAGATTGCTATAAAATGGCTGTAGTTTTTAGTTAGTTACTAACTAAAGTAACCACCACAACCGCCAAAACTAGTGAGCTTTTTGAAATAAACACTATAATATGGCTTTTATCAAAGATTTTGATCAGATGGATTTAAAAACAACATAACAAAATATTGACTACACTTTTACACAATAAAATAAATTGCTGTATTAAAAAATACATCAGTCCGAATTCGCTTTTATAATTATCTGTTACACTTCCTCTATATTAGATCCGCTTCGACGCAATAGGTCCATAAATAACTACGCGATAGACATTGTCTCTTCATTGCGTTTTATTTAGGTACAGCCACATACATGAGAAAAATCTAGACAAAGACTTAATATACTATACAGGCGCGCCAAAAAACAGAGGAAATTATAATACGGCCGGTTTTGTCGACTGTTAGTGACGCTGCCTCTTGATCGACGGGTCCTAGGTGCGATTCCCAGTCGGGGCAAATATGGGTGTTCCGGTCTGTATTTGTGTATGTTCCGAGAAACCCACGAACAAGGAACTAAGTGTGGGCCTTTGAGTGTGTAAAATTTACTTGTTTAGTAAAAGGTACTACTTTCGGGGTAGGTATCAATAAGAGTTATTTACAACAGCTCATCAAAATATTTGTGAACCTTAACGACTATAGAATAAATGCATACATACTATCCCCAAAGTTGGCGGAAGTTATTTACCTATAAATAAAATAATATCTGGCTCCGACTACTTATTTCAATGTGATAGTGACGCAATTAGTTGAAACAATCGCCTTTTTTCTACCATTTTACAAAGGGGCGGGCAATAGGCAAGTAGCTAGTCAATTTATTCCATATTTAGCTAGTCATTATAAGTTTAATATTTAGTAAAAACATTATATTTCCGAGGTTAGAAGGTCACAGATAAAGTTGAAACTAGTAAAACAAAACTACGGAACATAGTAAAAAGTACAAGGTCGTTTTGCACGATTGCAATAGCGTAAGTACAAAGTTACACAAATGTGTAGGAACAAAATATTTTAACTATTACTTTTATATAATTTATAACAAAATAAAACTTTATGGTTTAAGTTTTGATATCGTGTTTAGTGTTTCATACTCCCTTAGTGGGGTGGGGACGAAAATTTTTTTTATAAAGAATTTCATACAGGTTCCATGAGAAAAGTTGTTCAGTTTTATGGAGAGAATCACCTCCTGAAGTTTCGCTTGTTAATTCAAATATTTTTGAATTAATTCATACTTGCATTTTGGAAGACTTTTACGAGACCAGACCAGACCCGATAAAGATAGCCTGCGTTCTAGGCTGAATACAAAGAAAACGTAAGCGGTTAAGCTTTAGTAAACACGTTCAAACTTACCGCAATCGAGGGGCTGTTCCGCAGTGAGTCCCTTTGGCAGTTTAAAAACTGTGACACCACGCTTAGTACAGACAACATATTTGATTAGACCTACACGATTAGAAGAAAGTTGCAAAGAGTTGGTTACCCTGTCTGTAGGTTTCGGAGAGAGTCCGCTGCTAAACTGAATGATCTTCTGGGTGGTGGGTAGAAACTGTGAGCAGCCAGTATAAGGCGATCGCGCTGTCGAGTCCGTACCGAGGTTAGAAGAGTGCTCCAAAGCCACTGAATACTCTTTGTCACCTCTCCTGGAAACGATAGCACGCCTTAAGATCTACCATATAAGAACTAAAATAACAAAGCAACTTCGAGAGAGTCACTTATTTTTAAAAGCCAGCTAATGCCGATATAAGAGTTCTATAGGTACGGAACACACGGAATGTGTGACAGGAAAAGATACCAGTTTTATCGAACTCGAGCCGAATGTTAAGAATACGTCTCGAGATCCCTGGTAATTTTTCTTTAGCAAATGCCATCCGAGGGGTTATTACAGATGCTGTCGAGTTTTAGTACACACAGCAGCACATCAGGCTGTACATGTTGACTCCGACGACGTGGCCCTTACTTCGTAAGTAATAGCGCCGTCATTCGTAGTGCAAATGGATAACCTGACTTGCTGCTTTATGTACATTGCTACGTTAGGCTCCCATCTAAGCTAACTTAAAAGTAGAAACCACTTTGTACATAGGCAATGTATGACGAATTTGAGATCAATCATAAAAGACTTCACCATCTGGAAAAGGCTACCGTTTCCTTGGATTTGAAACAAGCGAAAAAGTGTATTTTATATAATGTAGTAATCAATCTCATGTTATATATGTAAAAGTCTATTTATTCTACATCGTAATATAATAACCCTAGATCTAGAACAATGATTACTTCACTGAAACCAAACTGGTCCACATTAATCGATCTGTTATCTACAACTTTAGAATTGTATGTTGTCGTAAGCAATGCAAGCAAATGTCGTATAATGGAATGTTACTATATGCATGATTCGATAAAACTGTGAATGATTCGATTCAATAATACCTTCTGTTCATATTAAGAATGACTAAGAAATTGCTAAAGATAAGATAATGCATACTATATTTAAACTTTCTTTTTTCAATAACTTGACAATTAGGTCAATAGAATAAAACCAACAAAACATTCAAATCGGATTTAAATCCTTCAAGAGATTTTATTGTTTTAATAGCTTCTTTGTTGCCAAATAAGACTATCCTAAGGCGAATGCTACACGCTCGATATTTATCGTGATATTTGGATCGTAATCCAGGATCACGATATTTATCGAGTGTGTAGTATATCGTATCACGTATCGTGATACGGATCGCTGGATTTCTAAAAATCCAAAAATCCATGATCTGTATCAAGTATCGTCGATAAATATCGAGCGTCTAGTCTCTAATCCATATTTATTGTGTCAGTACAGTTTGTTCGCTCAATTAGTGTGCATGGGTAGCTGTCAGCTGTCATCTCGAAATGTATGGCGGTACAGGGAGCAAGAAAACTTGAATGGTATTTCATATCTCCTATCTCTTTCTACTAGTTATAATACGAAAATAATAATATTTTGTGGTCTCTGTAAATATTAACATGGATTAGTATAGCTATTTTTTGAAAGAAAAATATTCGTACCTATTTGAAAATAAAATTACTTAACTGTAAATAAATTATTGTATGTGTTCATTGACACTATCGTTAACATTTACAAAATAATAATAACGTATATTTCCAAAAAGAAGTACTTAAGGAAGTTAGTTCTGCTAACTTATAAATTACAAAGGAGGGTTCAGATAATTCGTCCTGTAGGTATTACTTGCATTACAAATACCCAGTTGCAGTAACGGTCATTAGAATAAAAGCTTTTCGGTCATTATGTGATATTCATAGATTAATTTATTTATAGATAGATAAGAGTTTCGACATTTATTATTTGAATTTCTTTCAAATACTGACATTGGCAAAATCACTATGCGGAGGCCATATTTAAAAGAATAGGCATAAGTTCAATAATAAATTTTGCTATTTTATTTATTGGAGTTGAGAAAGGGCATTATTAATTATAGTTGAGAATGTTGGAGGAGACTGGCAATGACACTGCGAATAATGACAACAGCGGTGGTACGTCTCAAGACGATAACGCTCCAATTAAAAAAAGGAAGACGCTTTGTAAAAACTGCAAAGAAATAATTTTGAATGTTCATCAATACTGCGTCAACACAATGCCGCCTGATAATGATAAAGAGATGGAATTTAAAAATTATCCAATTATTGGGACAGTTTCGAAAATGGTTAATGTGCATCGAAACACTGTCGCCAAAATTATAAAATCAGGACCAGTTTCTCCCTTAAAGAGAGGAAGTCAGACGAAAAAATTCTCAAAGATAGATGATTTTGAATGCGATTTAGTTCGACGCACAGTATATAGATTCTATACAGATAAGAAACTTCCAACACTCGATATGATATTGCAAGATTTAAAGACAAATACGGACTTCCCATATCAACGTACTATGTTGTATGAGCTTTTACGTAAACTTGGATTCAACTATAAAAAAGTGAATAAACGCAGTGTGTTGCTTGAGACGCCGCGATTCCAAGTCTGGCGTTATAAATATATAACAAAGCTCAGAGAAGCACGTCAAGAGGGGCGAAATATAATCTACCTGGACGAAACGTGGTATGACACACATGATACCGTCAAAAAAAGTTGGACTGATTGTAGTTGTCACTGCATTTCAGATTTGCCTTCCACTCGTGGGAAACGCATTATCATATTGCATGCTGGATCCAAAGACGGTTGGGTCGAAAATGGACTGCTTCTATCTGCGAAACAGATTAGCGATGCGAGCGCTGATTACCACTGCGACATGAACTCAGTGCTCTTTGAAAAGTGGTTTCAGGAGCAATTATTGCCAAACATAACACCAAATAGCCTAATAGTAATGGATAACGCTCCTTACCACTCGCGACTATCCGTCAGAATTCCAAACACCACAACCAGAAAAGGGGAGATCCTTGATTTTATGAGACAGTACAAAATTTCCATTCCAGAGCCAACCCCAACCATTCCAGTGCTGCTGGATATTGTGAAAAAGGCGGGCATAGAAAAAAGATATGTCATTGATGAAATAGCAAAAATGAATGGTTGTGAGGTGGTGCGTCTTCCACCATACCACTGCATTTTTAATCCGATAGAACAAGTGTGGTCTAAAATTAAACATGACCTTAGAGCCAACAATTGCGACCCCAAAAACAGCAGTGCCGTATGTCAATTGATCAGGCAGGTCATGTTGAACGTAACATCTGACTTGTGGGGTAAATATATTGCCCACGCAATCAAAGAAGAGAATAAGTACTTTAATGTAGACCAGCATGTTGATGTTAACGGAGACACTTTCATAATAAACACACAAAGTGATACAGATGACTCTGATTCGGAATAGCTAGATTGATTTTTTATACTTATGCTACAAAAATAGCATATATGTTTAAGTTGTAAGATGGCTATTTAATTTTAATTTTTATTAAAAAATTTGCATTTGTGGACGAGTCACATTTAAGTTAAAGAATGGTCCCAATATACCGTGCGCCTGTACTGCACACTAATTGCCCGAACGAACTGTATTTATTCTGTCATTCTGTAATCAGCTCTAGCAGATTTTCAAAGCGAGCATCGGGCATACGACAATAATTTTCATAGTTATCAATTTCTTGGTATTCCCGAATCTGATTTAATAAATTCAGATGTGTATGTTATGGACCAAGTGATAAATTGGGCATTATTCATAATGACCGGGCATTATGAAAAATGCCCAATATGAGAGGGCAATTTGACAATAATTATTCAAATAATCAAATTGACCGGGCATTATACATAATGCCCATCACCTTTTGGGCAGAGTAATACAAACATATTTAATTGCTATTTTTTTCAAATAAACTAAATGTTTAACAATTTAAATAATCAGACTCATTATTTGGATTAAGTAGCAAGGTAAAAGGCGAGGCTGAAGGCTGAGGCTGAGCTCCGCATAGGGCGAAGCCCGGAGCGTCTCACTCCCCCAATCCAAGATGGCTGCCATACGAGTTAAGATTTTAACGGTGAGGCGAGGTCGCAGACTGAGCCCAACTCTGCGTAGGGCGAAGCCCGGAGCGTCAACCCCCTCAATTCAAAATGGCGGTCATACAAGTTTAGATTCTGTAGGTGAGGCGAGGCTGTAGGCCGAGGCGAGCTGCGTTTAGGGTGAGGCCGAAGTCCAAATTCCGCGTAGGGCGACGACCAGAGCGTCCCCCCCCCCAATTCAAGATTGCCACCATACAAGTTTAGATACTAAAGGTGGGGTGAGGCCGTATGCAGAGGAAAGCTGCGTATAGGGCGAGGCCGAAGGCCGAGCTCTGCGTAGGGCGAAGCCCGAAGCGTCACCAAGCGATTTTGAAATCTAAGATGGCGGTCGTAAAAAAATAACGAAAACTTTTATAAATTGCAACGAGGGCATTTCCCTCCCCGCACCGCTTCCCTCCCCGCACTTCCCTCCCCGCACCGCATCAAACTTAGCTTTCTTATCAAATTGCCCAATGGTCACGTAGCAATATAATAATGACCGGGCAATATGATAAATAATGAAGTTTAGATAGTAATTAATCACTTTGCCCGATAGAGCTAGACATTATGAATAATGCCCGGGCATTATTCATAATGCCCGCATTAATCACTTGGTCCATAACATGTATATTTTTCTCTATCTTGAAACCAATATTTCGCCCGCTTTATACGTCTTTTCAATGCTATCGCTAATATAATAGTAACGCAAGCTTTATTTATATTTTCACACATAGCTTTATTTATTGTAATACGAAACGTACGAGTGTACTCAATGAAATTTACCGTCGTACTGACGCGATTCGTATCGTATGTGTAGTATACCAAAATATTACTAGATAAATATCGCGTTAAATATCGCGATACATATCGAGCGTGTAGCATTCGCCTAAGTTTTCCCCCTCGGCGGAGGTGTGCGTAAGTGGTGGTTGGTAAAAATGTACCCCAAAAGGGATATTTTTGCGATTTTTCGGTTATATCTCGTAAAGGACTTACAATATCGAAAACTGTCCTTCATAAAAGTTGGAGGGCATTTAATCCTGCGTAGGATTTTTTGGAATACCCGTTCTCATGCTTTAGCTCATCAAAGTCGGATAAAGGGTCAAGCAGGCTAAGCGAACAAGAGTGGCCCACTAACGACGGATTTGGTCATTCTTTCAGGTGGTCTACTGGCAGGTCCTAAGAACACTCTATGCTTAATATCAGTCCTCGATTTTCTTTTGTTTTCCGAGTTATTTAGGATAATGTCGAAAAATCAGGGTATCACTGAAAGTGTCATATTTTGTAAACTGTTCAAGTTAGATTAACCAAAAAAATCATGTTTAATAATAATGAAATAGACTACAAAGTGCATATTTTTAACCTTAAGTGTTCGAACAAACCCGACTTTATTTAAATAATAAGATTAAAAATTATTATGCAATCGGTCCAATGTTGACATGTCATCGTGGATGCATTCTAAATAAGTCCATTGCGTGTAGCTAGCATGAGAACGGGTAGTCCAAAAAATATTAATCTGGTCTTATCTTACGCAGGATTAAATGCCATCCAACTTTTATGACGGACAGTTTTCGATATTGTAAGTCCTTTACGAGATATAACCGAAAAATCGCAAAAATATCCCTTTTGGGGTAAATTTTTACCCCATCACTTACGCACACCTCCGCTGAGGGGGAAAACTTAGGATAGTCTTATTTGGCAACAAATGAAGCTATTAAAACAATAAAACCTTTTGTAGGAATTAAATCCGATTTGAATTCTAAGCCAATTGGGCTAAATGGCAAAAGCTTAAAAGGTATTTGAAACTACTCTAATTAGTTCGAGTGAATGAATAAGTTACTTCCGGGTGAACTTAGCTTGTTAAATCCTCGATCATGTCTTTGCCTCTGCGCTACCTTATAGTCAGAAGCGTACCCATTTTTTGTAAAAATTATTCTAGAATCAAATGCTATCAAAAAAATATTACTTGAAATGTTCCCTTGTCAGTAGCAGCATCCTGCCTACTAAGTCTGTCGTTGATACCCCAGCCGTTCTTGACACTTCTCTGAAACAACATTTTATTCGTCATCATAAGGTGTATAATTTTTTTAAACCAGTTTCTTGAAAACTATCAATTTTGGTGTTTTGCCACAGAATAATTTTGCATTCATTTTAATAATTAATTTGATAATATCGACGATTCATATTAATTTTGAAAGTTTTTACAAATATGTTACTACCTATCTATACTAAAACAAACTGAATGAAACCTTTTTATTACTAATTAATTAATGAAAACCGTTTAAGCGGGTGTTTAAATTGCAGAATTTAAAAACTTCAAATATTGATTGAAAACCATTACTGTATTCACGATTTTACACACTTATAAATGCAGCATATTTTAAACTATCATACATTATTCACGATTTAGCAAATGACCATTGCTAAACCGTAATTTACGCATAAATGAAAACTGTAATTGATAAGTGTGATATGGTGACCGATCTGATAACATGATTTGATAACGATGAATCATGAATTTATCAATGATAGGCACAACATACATCATTAAATAATATCACTTTGGTGATTTCCTTGGGTAAACAAGAAACACAAACCTGAATGTTTTTTTCCGAAATTTCTCTGTTAAGTTGGCATACAGCTAAGAAAATTAATTAATTGTTTATACAAGATGGATATGATAAATTATTTATTTCTCACTTCACACTAGTAAGCTAGATTACCAGATGGCATGACCTAAAGCTTCTTTTACATGAATTTTTGTTAAGCTCATCAATTCATCATCATTCAGGATTTTTTTACATTGTATGGATAACAAAACAAAAATGTAAATTACTTACTTGTATCGGCCTGCTTTTTTGACCAAGTGATATGTATCAATCCCATCTGCAGTCATAGTTATATCATCTACAAAGAAAATTGTTTATTAATTGCAGCAAACATCCAAAAATGCACTAATATTTGCCATCTATGTTACAAAAGGGTGAATGTAAATTAAAATGACCATATCCGTGAAATAAGTTACAAACTTTTAATTATCTAGTGGATTAATAGATTTTTTGGAGCACAAAACTTACCTGTTGTGAAATTTGTGGATTAATAGCTTTTTTGGAGCACAAAACTAACCTGTTGTGAAATTTTGTGATCAATATAAGTTGGTGAAAGGGTAGGCAACCTTTTGAGACGGAAGAACCAAAAGCACATCATTCAAAACGTACCAAAATTTAAAAGTGGCGGCCAAAAAAAGTAAAGTTATTATTTCAAAAGGACACATTATTCTTAACCTTTTTTATTATGACAGCTAAGCTGTAGGTACGACCTTTACGAATTTTCCTTTTTTAAGCTTAAAAATCAAGCTTAAATGCATGTTTAAATCTAGAATTTAAACCTTTAACCTAATACGAAAAATGTTTTGTATCACAATCTATTGAAACACTATTTTCTATGGCCGGAACATTTAAAATCCAGATTTATAAGTGTCAAGAACAAATTTAGTAATGGTCGTACAGCTTAGCTATCATACTAAAAAATGTTTAGAATAATATATTCTTTCGAAATAATAACTTTACCATTTTTGGCCGCCACTTTAAAAAATTTGGTATTTTTTGTATGGCCCGTGAATGATGTCCTTTACAATTTACAAAATTAAAAAACCACTACAAATTTTCATTGCAATCGTACCTACCTACAGTTTGCGCGAGTGGAGAGGGGTAATTTTTATATGATAGGGAAGTATTAAATATAATGTTAGTAGGTATTGAGCAAAAGAAGTGAGTGAAGATGAAATTTTTTATGAACTTAATTATGACTACAGAAGATTAGAAAAATCTTTTTACAGACTTCAGATTACAATAAATAAATGTATGTACTTGATGCGCAGATGTAAAGAACTTATCAAAATACTTATATATATATATTATTGCAAGTGGATGTGATATGGAATTATTGAAATTCTATGTTACATATATATAGTTTAACATCTACCTATATAGAAAAATAAAACGAGAAAAGAATGTCAATTTTTTCATATGGACCTGGAGAACTGCAACTTTCTATCGAAAGAAAACATTTCACTGAAAAAATCTGAAGATGTTAATGAATTTAAATTCTCCTATAAGCCTATAACAGTCATAGATTGCAGTTTGCCCTTTTCCTACAATAGGGCAACATATTATTTACGTTATTCTACTTTATGCATATTAAATTAAAGACAACACTAATGTTGTTTCATACACTTAAATGATTATTGGAATTTCTGCAAGGTTATGTATGGTAAATAGGATTGCTAAGAAATATTTTAACAAACTTATGATGTGGTGATTGCAGTATGATAATAACAAGAGGGATTTGATGATTTTGAGTGCTCATAAACTAGCACCATATCACCAAATCATTAGCATGTTGACAGAGTATGTACAGTTTCATGTTTTTGAAATAGTTTAAGTACATTTTCCTAACCATATATTTTATAAAAATATTTTTTTAGACATTAGACTACTACTATTACAAGGTGTTTCAAAAAAACCCAAAAAAAAGAAATTCCAAAATTTAATTTTGAAAGTGAAATAGTCGCAACTCTAGTAATCAGCTGCACGGTTTGACATCTTTCAAAATGCAAAATGAAAGTTTCATATAATTAATATGACATACTTGTCATATTTGTAATAGAGTTGTGCAATAAGCAAAATTTTAATTAATTTTGAATTACTTTTTTTTTGGTTTTTTGAAACACCTTGTATTTTGTCAGTTTAACACATACATACACTTACACGCCTTTGTCCCATTGAGGTAGGCAGAGACCACGGATTGCCACATGCTACGATCAAAACAAACCTCTTTCGCTTCTGAAGAGCTTTCTTTCGCTTTGTCAGTTTTATTGCCTGAATAAAGAAAATTATTTTTACATATTTCTCCTTACCTCCATGCACACAAAAGTCACATTGGTACTTGTCGAGGGTCTCCAAAGTGGTGACATAAGGTGCTCCCTCAACAACTTGATCCACCCATTTGATTGCTTTTACCATTTTGTACCGTTCCTCTTGTGTAAAAACTGGTGGACCTTTATGTTTAGATATTTCTTCATCAGTGTGGACTCCCACAATCAATACATCACCTAAAGCTTTGGCCTGACGCAATGAATTGGCATGGCCAAAGTGTACCATGTCATAGCTGAAATAAAATTATTTGTGATAAAGAGTTTACTAATAAATCACACTTAAAACTTATGTATGTAACCTATACATCTATTTATAATGGCAGTCCTATTCAATAATGTCCAGTATTGTTGTTTAATCACCAACCAATGATGTTTTAATTGTAAAAGATTTGCTAAGCTAAAAATCTAAAACTCTGAATACACTTTGGTGTTATCATAACTGGAATGATAAATGGTAAATTAGGATTCAAAATTCTTTAAACTTTATGGTAAAATTTATAGTCAAAATTTGAATTAATTATAGCTTTATTTTACTTCCTGGATGATTAGATAGCAAGCAAAGAATAATACAAATATTAAATTTTAAGGATTAGGTAAATAACAATAATTATGTCATACTTATTATTATTAACCTACTCCTTAAAAGTCATGCATATCCAAAAATTCTGAAAAAATTAAATGTTTTAATGCACAGAAGTAGACCAGGCAAAAAGAAACCAAAGAATTGACTATTGTTCTGCAGTTCGTGTAATGTTTATTTTTTAGATAGGTACACGAAATTATGACTTGCTGATAAGTATAAACACTTTCAAAACTTAGAATTACTAAAAAAAGGCGTTCTTATTAATTGTATCTAGTAATTTACGCCTAAATTATATACTCGAACGGAAAAAACCTTGACACCGGATGTTATGGTTCACACATTTTCAAGATTACTATAATAGGATTAAAATCGCTGGGTTTTACTAACGGTAGTATACGCCAAACATATACGAATTTCTGTTATATATTGTTTTATTTAAAGACAAAAAAATAGCCACAAAAATAACACAAAAAAGAATAACTCACCATCCATCACACCATACTCGAATTTGCTTTTTTTCATCTTTATTTTCACTCATTTTCGAATTTTCTTCGTATTAAATATACTAATTTACTTTAAAGTTACACAATTATTATTTTATTATTATTTAAAATTTAAATAATCGAAATAAATAGGATTGTTTCCACCCACCAAACTCACACCATCCCTGTGACAATTCCACGAGCAGACTGTCAGTCTGACATTACAAATGTTGCCAGATCTTTTATTTAAGGTCCCAACAACTGGTCCCAACTACATATAAAATACAAAATAGTTTATTTAGACAATTTTACAATAACAATTTTAAAATAGAAAAGGCAACAACAATTTTTATTATAACATTTTGCACGATTGTTTTAAAACATTTGCCTTGATTCCTACACTATAGCACTAAGACAAGCCAGAACAATATACTTCTTTTTTTAGGGTTCCGTACCCAAAAGGTATAAACGGGACTCTATTTCACAGATGATGTATTTCTGTTACCGCTGTAACAATAAATACTAAAAAATAGAATATAATAAATATTTAACGGGGCTCCCATACAAAAAATGTGCCTAGCACTAGCACTTGGCCGGTTTTTTTAGCATTAACAAGCAGTGGTAGTAAACATTTTTTTTACAAACAAAATAGACGGAGATCCCTGGGCCGCCAGACCTTACTTATTTTCTCATAAACCAAATGTGTGGGAAATAGTATCTGGTGCTTACGTTCTAGTAATGTATGAATACCAGCTAACCTGGGCCGGCGGCCAATTTTCAGCTATCAGGTTCTGAAGGTACTTCCAAAAATTACTCACTTGTCAATTTAAAAAATCTCCCCGAGTCATCCCCGTTGCAGAGGTACCAATCACACTTGCGGCACGGCATTTCGGCACTACATAGCGATGAATAGCCTTTGAAGCAGGAACGACCCGGAGCAAGGATCACTGCCTTTTTCCCGCAATTGACGACCGATTTCCCGAATAAATTCGATTGTCTCAGAGCCCCAGCACCCAGTTGTTTCAGCCGCAACAGGAACGAACAAGTACTCCAGCGCGAGCACCGAGTACTTTTCTCTCTTCCTTAAGGTTGCCTACTCGCCCGCTGCTCCAGCCGCTCGGACGGTGCGTGAGAGGTGAGACGCTGCGAATGTGCTGACGCATGTTGCATCCCACAGCAGGCTCTTTCCCCTCTGCCACGGCAATAAAGTAAGGCCATCAGGCCTTTTACCATCCGTGCGACTTAGGCCTGGAGGCTCCAGAACGCAGGGAATCCCAGCCGAAACCAGTGCCCTCCTGATTATGTCATTAAGTGCGTGGTGGCGGGGGAAGCGTGGTGACCGTTGGCCTCTACCATGGAGCCGCAAACGCATAAATGTGGTTCGCACACGTTGCAGCCCAGGCGAAGAGCCACCGCCACACGCAGTGAGTCACCGTCTAGGAGGGTCCCCAGATTGGGAGATGGTAATGCCTGAAGCCACGCACCCGACTCAGGCTGTGACACTGCCTTCAACCCCATCAAGTCTGCCCCGGAGGATGTAATGTAATGTAAGTTTAGCACCTCCGCTGTCTTATCAGGTCGGCCGGCGTAGACAGACAGGCGTTCAAGGTCAGCCAAGCTGTCTTCGCATCATCCTGATAAGGTATTCTTAAGTTGCTTGCGCTCGACGAAACTATTCCGCCAACAAGATCGGCAACCCCGTAGGAAGACGCAAGAAATGCTGGCAGACTGATATCCTGCGCTCGCCGTACTCCCAGCCCCCCAGTCTGACTGGCAGTGTTGCCTGAGTCCACTGTGTTTCATTGAGGCACACGTTTAGAATAGACTCGACAGTACCTATTCTTAAGGGGCGGGGGTAGGTCTAAGTCATCTGCACTGCTTTGCTTCGCACCGCTTTGCTTCATTTCATACGCATGAGTTAGACGTACACCCATTCACGTCATCTGTCCGATGGCGTGTCTGGCAAACGGTCTTGGGAGTAGCGCTAGTTTCGCCATGATCCCCAAGGCAAGGCTACAGGTTATCCTTCCCGTGGTTGCTGCCTGTTATTGGTCAGGTTCCATCAGAAACAGACGTAACGGAAACCTATGCCGAGCCTCTTCATCCACTCATCTGTCATAACCTATCCCATCCTATCATTCCTTCCCCTCCCAATACCTGCAGTACAGTCACATATTGCAGGTATTTATCATCATCCTTTTTTCTTTTTCACCTCTAACCAACCATGGATCAAGCGGAATATAAAAAGAAACTACCCCAGGTCGGTACCAGCAGTGAATCTCCTGCTGGAGAATCCGTCCGCATTTTGCGCAGTCCCACGTATTCTGGGGGGGACAATATACCGCGTACGGAGGTACCCTCTGATAGGGCCCTCCAGATTCAAATATTAGAAAGTGAGCTTAACAAAACGTTAAGCCTCACAGATAAAGACCAGGAAAGAGAACTGTTGAGGTCGCCGACCCCGAACCCGGATGGGGGCAGGGATGGCAACTTCTCCACAGCGTCATCGACCCCGAACCCAGTTGGGGGCAGGGTTGACGACCGCAACATAGTGACGCTGACCCCGAACCCCGAGGGGGGCAGGGATGGTGACTTCACTAAGGTCAAGACCAAAAACCAAAGGAAGAGGGAGAAGTACAAATGGAGGAGAGCACAGGTCCAGGCTGCTTCGACCTCGCGGTTGGCGGGGGAGGAGGGTTCGTCAACTGCGACGTCGAAACCAGCCAGGCCTGTGAAACTCAAAAGACAGAGTACAGAAGGGTCCACTGAGCAGCGTCCAGCCAAGCGCTTCCATCAAGGTAAGGCCGAAGGCCCGCGCGAGGCTGCTAGAGAGCAGAGCGATCTAGCCATCGCGATATACCGGGACGATGGTGCCAGGATGGACGATGCTCAGGGGACTGAAATTAGAACTAGGCTCACTGATCTCATCAGGAAGGCTGTAAGGGCCAAAGTCGACAGTATGAAGCTAAAGTTTGCAACTTCGGGTCTGGTGGCCGAGGGATTCTTCCTGGTGACACCGAAAACGATAGAGGCAAGGGATTGGCTTCTGTCCTGTGACTTTGGCCTTTACAAAGGCGTCGGGATGAGGGCAAGGAGACTGGATAGGGCCAGAGTCTCGATATGGCTGCTGGGACATAGATATGATCCGTCTGACGATCCTATGGAACTGATCGTCGGACAGAACTTAGATAATGAAAGTTTGCGGCTTGCTGAGTGGACTCTCATCCTCAGGGAAGCGTTCCCACTGAGAGAGCGCCTGATGGTGGGAGTCCCTCAGGACGTCGTAAATGAATGGTCGGGGAAGGTGTGGCTCAGTTTTGAGGCCACGCAGGTCCAGGCCAGAGTCATTAAAAATAAGAACTCGGCAGCTGTACCGAAGAAAGAAGAGAACACTCCACAAGAACACACGATGGATGTGGAAGAAGCCTCAGGCTGTGTGTGTGTATGTGGGGGCATGAAGCGCCCTCCTACACTCGACGCTGCCGAAGGTGGAACCACATCCAGCAGACACACCACAGATGCCCAGTGTCAAACCGAGGACGAACCCAAGAATTGGACGCGGGGGAAACGAGTAACACTCGTCCTCCGCGCCAACGGAAGGGATCCAACAAGGGGAGACACTCGGCCCACTAGACACTCACTTAGACACACACTAGATACACTACACCTCATGAACACTCCACAAACATGGACACACACACACACAAACACTACACAAAACCACTAAAAATACTTCAGCTAAATTTGCATCACTGCAAAGAGGCCATGGTAGAACTGTGCCGATTTGTGGTAGCAAATGACATAGACATAGCCTTGCTGCAAGAGCCATACGTCCTCAATGGACGTGTGGTTGGCATGGGCAGCCTGGGGGGAGACGTTATCTACCTACGGGAAGGTGAGTCTGACCCCAGAACCTGCATATATGTAAGCAGCAAACTAATGACAGCAGGACTAATAGCAACTGAATGTTACAGAGACTTAGTGGCGGTAGAAATTACAGTACCACTTACGAAGAAAGATCGTAAACGAGTGGCTCTGGTATCCGCTTATATACCCAGCGAAACAAACTTCGAACCGCCCACAAGAGAATTAGAGAGTATTACAGAAGATTGCAGAGGTAAGAACATCCCGATTGTTGTTGGCTGTGATGCCAACTCGCATCACGAGGTATGGGGAAGCACAGGCAACAACAAGAAAGGAGAGTTATTACTAGAATTTTTAGTTAGTAACGGCCTTGATGTTGTGAACAAAGGTAACACACCCACCTTTGTCACAAGGTCAAGGCAAGAGGTGCTGGATATAACATTCACCACATCAGAATTTAGTAGATACATAAAAAGGTGGAGGGTAGATGTTGAGGACTCAATGTCAGATCATAGACGTATTATCTTCCAAATCAGTAGCACAATAGGGAGAGAACTAATTAGGATTAAAAGGAAAACAGACTGGGAAAAGTATGCTGAGACACTTAGCGCATGGACACCCAGTCTAGTACAATACAGAACAAAGGAAGAGATAGAAACGGGGGCGTCACAACTAGAAAAGGCCCTAAAAGAAGCCTTCCAAGCTGCATGTCCTCTAAAGGTAATTAAACCTGGCAAGGGACAACCGTGGTGGAATAAAGCTTTAGAAAAAGAACGCAAGAAAACGAGAAAAGCACTCAGAATAGCTCTCAAACGTAACAACGATGAGAGCTGGAACGAGTATAGAAACATAAGAAACAACTTTAAGCACAAATGCAGAGAGGAAAACAGGGCAGGATGGAGATCATACTGTGAGAAAATAACGAACTACTCGGAGACCTCTCGCCTGGTCAAAGTACTCGCAAATGACACTCACTGCAAACTTGGTAGCTTAAAGATAGAGGGGGCAAACATAACAGATCCAAAAAGAATATTAAAGATCATGCTGGGAACACACTTCCCGGACAGTGTAGAATATGCAAGTGAAGAAATGATCCTCAACGAAAATCCAAATTGGAAATTGGCAAATGAGATCATGAACACAGAAAATATAGAATGGAGCATCTCATCGTTCGCACCATACAAGGCTGCAGGACCTGATGAAATCTTCCCTAAGATGTTGCAATGTGCACTTAGTTGTGACAAAGTCAAAGATGCCATCTCCGCACTATTTAGGAGTAGCATAGCCACTGGCTACATACCGGAGAGCTGGAGAATGGTCAAAGCAGTCTTCATACCGAAACCGGGGAAAAAGTCGTACCAAGAGGCTAAATCCTTTAGGTGCATTAGCTTATCCTCCTTTCTACTGAAAACTATGGAGAAACTAGTAGATAAACACTTAAGACAGAGGATAGAGTTGAGTTCTACTCCCCTACACAAGAATCAGCACGCATACAGGGTAGGCAAATCTACTGATACTGCGCTGCACAACATGATAGTAAAGATTGATAGAACGTTAACCAACAAAGAACATGCCCTAGGATGCTTCTTTGACGTGGAGGGGGCTTTTGACAAGGCCTCAACCTCGGCGATAGAAGAATCTCTCAACAGGGAAGGCATAGATAAACAGACAGCATGTTGGATAATGAACATGCTGAAACATAGATCAATCACAGCACAGCTGGGGGGTGACACCCACAAAATCAAAGCCAAGAGAGGCTTTCCACAAGGCGGCTGTTTATCGCTGCTGATGTGGTGCCTACTGCTGGACCCCCTAGTTAAGAAGATTAACGATATGCGCATATACATGCAAGCGTACTCCGATGATGGAGTATTACTAGTATCTGGAAAAGTAATCAACGTGATGAGAGATATTATGAACAAGGGTATCAGAACTGTTTTGAACTGGTGCAGAGCCAGGGGACTTAATTTAAATCCAGCCAAAACGAAAATACTCTTGTTCTCAAAAACTAGGAAAAACAAAGAGTTTAGACCACTTACGATAGATGGTGTTGAATTAGAGGTATCAAACGAAATAAGATACCTTGGAGTAACTATTGATAACTCTCTTAAATTCAACACACACATAAAAGAACAATGCGATAAAGCAAAAATCACACTCATGCAATGCAAAAGAGCTGTAGGCAAAACCTGGGGCACCAAGCCGCATGTCATGATGTGGATATACAAAGCAATCATAATTCCAAGAGTAACATACGGAGCAATTGTCTGGTGGCATAAAACCACCATACAAGCAAACAGGAATGAACTAGCAAAAGTACAAAGACTTGCAACCCTAATGATCACAGGAGCGATGAGAACCACTCCATCAGCTGCCTTAGATGTATTATTGGGATTGCATCCTCTGGACTTGGAAGTTAAAAAGAGAGCTATGGAGCAATGGTATAGGATGAAGTCAAGCCTAGAATGGAAAGGGAACTTCATGGATAAAGGACACACCATATTAGATGGAAAGTATGGAGAGAAGTTGTCAATGATACTCTCTAATAATGACCTCATCAGGAAAAAAGTAATCTTTGACAAAAAATACAGGATCCATATAGGAGCTAGAGAAAGCTGGAGCTTGGACATACAAGATCCAAAGATAGTGTGCTACACTGACGGCTCCAGGAAAGAAACAACAAAACTATCAGGACTGGGAATACATATCATGAACCAGGTAGATGGCCAAGTTACCATGCACCTGGGAAGATGCGCTAGCGTTTTCCAGGCTGAGGTGCTGGCTATTACAGAGGGAGTCAGAATCATAGACAGCATGATCACTGAAAACAAAGAGAACATCATAGTATACAGTGATAGCCAGGCTGCTTTGAAGGCACTAAACAGAGCCGAAACTAACTCGGCCCTAGTAACAGAATGTAAGGAGGCTATTAACGCCTTAGCCAAAAAGACCAAAGTTACCATTGCCTGGGTGCCGGGGCACGAAGGACATATAGGTAATGAGATCGCAGACGAGCTAGCAAGGAAAGGGGCCGATGAGACATTCATCGGCCCGGAACCCAGGCTACCTATATCAAGTAAAATCAGTAAAGGAATAATAAGCAAGATCATAACAGAAGAAGCCAATTTAAGATGGAAGCACAATAAACAATGCCGCCAGGCAAAAATCTTCCTAAAGACATATGAAAAAAGAAAGACGAAGCAACTTCTAAAGTTAAATAGAAAGGACATCAGGATTGTAGTGGGTCTGCTCACGGGACACTGTCCTTTGAACAGACACCTAGCAATAATGGGCCTAAAAAGTGATCCCACATGCCCAGAATGCGACAAGGAGGAAACAAGTCTCCATTTCCTGACTGAGTGTCCAATGTACGCGCTGGTAAGATGGGAGACAATAGGCATGGATGAGGTAAAAGAAGAACAAATACAAGAGCTTAACATAAAGGATATAATCGGGTTTGCTAAAGCTTCGGGTAGGTTCAAAGAGGTGGAACTGTCAGTGCAGAGGTAAAACTCATGCGCTGTTGTGGGGAACTGGGTGAAATGGTCCCAAATGAGTGGACTGATCACCCGCCTGTGCCTGGCGGGCGTCCCCTCCATAGATAGATAGATAGACCTATTCTTTAAGGTGGCATCGAACTTCCCTATCGACTCAGGGTAAAGCTAGGTTGGGGATGTCCTAAGCAGGTAAGTCATTTTTGGCATAGCGAAGCAGAGTCTCAGTAAAATTAGCGCGATATGAGCAGATAATTCCATGAGACGCTTTCGATCTACTTCCAGCACACGCTCTCTGGCTTCAAAAGCCTCAGGTATAGCGACGGGATAAATCGGGGAGCCTAAGAGACTCAAAGTTTTTGCATCCAGTTTGATGAGGCTCGAAATGGTCGAAATGAAACTGGGCCTCGGTACTGCAGGCAAAGGATTCGCACTTGTAGGTATTGACTTCCAGACCCAGTTTCTTAAGGGGTTTAGAAAAAACGTCACCTTTAGATTCGCAGCAATCCTCTCTACCGGCTAAACAGTAGTTTTTAAAAATGTGAAAAAAATTATGGAGCTAGGTTAATATAAACAAAAAAAGGAAAACTTGCTGGCTTTTGAATTTAACAAGTAATGGTCGATTAATGTAATAGAATTCTTATATTTTTGAACTATGTCTGTCGCAGAACCGACGAGCGTTAGAGTAGACAGGTTCTCGAATGGAGACCACGTCTTGGCAAACGTAGTGTAGGACGCCCCCCAGCCAGATGGTCAGATGACCTAAAGAAGATAGCGGGTAGTGGCTGGATGAAAACAGCGGAGGATCGTGCAAAGTGGCGCACCTTGGGGGAGGCCTATGTTCAGCAGTGGACTGGAATAGGCTGATATGGATTCCATTGGAAATCAAAAATAAGTCCGTAATCAGCACCTAGGAATTCGTGTGTCATTTATTGTACTTACCAGTACTTACCTAAGTAATAGGTCTTTCAACATAAAATTTTCGTTAATTTTTTACTCCATATATTTGTATTATATCAAAATTGATTTTCTATACAAACTCTTTACGTTTTTCACAGAAACGCGAAATACAATATTAACCACTTTTTGTGAGATTGTTAAGACAACATAAAACTTTTTAAAGAAGTTTTAGAGGCACCACTAAAGGAGACTCAAGTGTAGAGTAAAGTGTTGATTGTCTATCTCTCTCACTATCAAAATTACAAAAACAACTGTTACTTAAGTATAGATCAGAGTCTGAGTCGCGTTCTGTAATACGGACCTTAATCTATCAAAAGCAGCAAGTGTAACAACGGTATAGAAAATATAAGCGATAGAGGAAACAACTATGTTTAAGCATTGTTTTCAGATCCAAAGTAATGTATTAAGTATCAACTTAATATGACATAGTTAGCCAAGTTTTCAAGTAAAAAATATTTTTAGAAATTGCTGTTCCTTAGTTATCAATAAACGAAAATATGAACGAAATAGTTGCTTTAATAAAAAACGGCAATTCATGTATCTGTAGTTGTGTCAATGTACAAACTCGGTCTATAAAAATACAAACAACACGCAGACGAAGTTGCGGGCATCAGCTAGTTGTTGAATAAATTAATATTAATATTGTGCTTATGAACACAATTATGATGAATAAAACAAGCAATTTTTTAAAACGTAATTTTAAAGGCATTTAAACATTTCAAAAATTTTTTTTGCCAACCGTACAAATAGCAAAATAATCAACCTAATTAATTTATCGGGTGCAACTGAGTTCGTGGGCAAGTGCGAAGGGTGCTACTGCGAACGGGTGCATATGCTACGGACCCGTCTGGTGTCGTATATGTTACACCACACAGATTAACAAAAAAAATGGATGGATTTCCTCCCAACACCCAACCCAAGTTTCATCATTTGAGTAGTATCATGCCCCAAAGCTTCGTCAGCGAATGATAAATGGGCTCTTGGCTGGCCACACGCAGTTTAGGGTGAAGGCAGTGTCACAGCCTGAGTCGGGTGCGTGGCTTCAGGCATTACCATCTCCCAATCTGGGGACCCTCCTAGACGGTGACTCACTGCGTGTGGCGGTGGCTCTTCGCCTGGGCTGCAACGTGTGCGAACCACATTTATGCGTTTGCGGCTCCATGGTAGAGGCCAACGGTCACCACGCTTCCCCCGCCACCACGCACTTAATGACATAATCAGGAGGGCACTGGTTTCGGCTGGGATTCCCTGCGTTCTGGAGCCTCCAGGCCTAGTCGCACGGATGGTAAAAGGCCTGATGGCCTTACTTTATTGCCGTGGCAGAGGGGAAAGAGCCTGCTGTGGGATGCAACATGCGTCAGCACATTCGCAGCGTCTCACCTCTCACGCACCGTTCGAGCGGCTGGAGCAGCGGGCGAGCAGGCAGCCTTAAGGAAGAGAGAAAAGTACTCGGTGCTCGCGCTGGAGTACTTGTTCGTTCCTGTTGCGGCTGAAACAACTGGGTGCTGGGGCTCTGAGACAATCGAATTTATTCGGGAAATCGGTCGTCAATTGCGGGAAAAAGGCAGTGATCCTTGCTCCGGGTCGTTCCTGCTTCAAAGGCTATTCATCGCTATGTAGTGCCGAAATGCCGTGCCGCAAGTGTGATGAGTACCTCTGCAACGGGGATGACTCGGGGAGATTTTTTAAATTGACAAGTGAGTAATTTTTGGAAGTACCTTCAGAACCTGATAGCTGAAAATTGGCCGCCGGCCCAGGTTAGCTGGTATTCATACATTACTAGAACGTATTAGCACTACTATTTCCCACACATTTGGTTTATGAGAAAATAAGTAAGGTCTGGCGGCCCAGGGATCTCCCGTCTATTTTGTTTGTAAAAAAAATGTTTACTACCACTGCTTGTTAATGCTAAAAAAACCGGCCAAGTGCTAGTCGGATTTGCGCACGAAGGATTCCGTACCATTATCTATAAAAATGGCAAAAAAATTGTATAGGAGCCCCTTAAATATTTACTTTATTCTGTTTTATAGTATTTTTTATTATAGCAGCAACAGAAATACACTATCTGTGAAAATTTCAACAGTCTAACTATCACGGTTCATGAGATACAGCCTGCTGATCAATATCCGTAAAAACGAGCAAAAATATCACATTTTTTGTATGGGAGCCCCGTTAAATATTTATTATATTCTATTTTTTAGCATTTATTGTTATAGTGGTAACAGAAATACATCATCTGTGAAATAGAGTCCCGTTTTTACCTTTTGGGTACGGAACCCTAAAAAAAGAAGTATATTGGTCTGGCTTGTCTTAGTGCTATAGTGTAGGAATCAAGGCGGTTAGGTTTTATCAAGTAAAAATATTAAATATACAAATACTTTAAAAATGCGTCACTCTCGGATCATGTGTCACTGGACCGAGGTGTTGGCTAAGAAAAATAGTAAAAAGTTGTGACTTGTGACATGATTTATTTGTGTAGTGTTTAATTTTTGTTTAATTTGTAATAATGGATCCTTGTAATCTGACATTAATAAATAATAATAAAATAAAGTCGGGTTGTAACCTGTCATATTTATTTTGAAAGGGAGTTTCAAAAGTTCAGCTCGATCAAGATTTTCTGGTAAGGATTCGAGAGCCCCCTGAGCTTGAGGGTCCCGGGGCATTGCCCCGCCTATCCCCTAGGTAGCTACGCCACTGATGACTTTTCATTCTTCTTCTTCCTAGCGCTTAAGTCCATGTTTTTTTAAATTATAAGATGGGTTAACTCTTGACCAAGGTGAGGTCGACGATGGAGTGAGTTAAACCAGAAAATGCCTATTAAGGCACTGGTACTCCTACGCACCGACGGAACACAGCAAGCTGTTTGGCGTCGGACTTCGGTAGGAGGGTGGGGTGGTCGCGAACAAGACGGCCCTTTACAGAGCCTACCACACCGCAAGAGACCAGAGGACGCCACCTCAGATTCAGAACAAAAATTGAGGTGTCGCTGCCTAGGGTGGATTAATAGAAGACAGGTCTCATTTGTGTTTCCTTAGTCGCCTCTTACGACACCCACGGAAAAGAATGGGGAGGTGTTATTCTCAACCGATCACCACACCGCCCGTTTCTCATTCGGGGTACGCTTGACCATGCTCCAGGGTTTGGCAGGTCAAGTCATTACAGTGGAGCGACTGCCATCTGACCTCCATGACCCTGTTAACAGGGGAACCTGACGGGATTGGATCATAGTTGCACATTCAGTCTCCTGAATGTGCAGGTTTCCTCACGATGTTTTCCCTCACCGTATATAAGAGCATCGGTTAGTGTGCACCCTAATGTACATAACTCAGAAAACGAGTCATTGGTACATTGCGGCACGGGGGACTGAACTCGGTACCTCTCGCTTTCGAGTCCGACCCACTAGCCGTTAGACCACGCACCGGCGCTCTCTTTGACATGCATGACTTATCATTCCGCACCGAAATAAGTAGGTACTTACTGAAGAATAAGTTGCTAATTGCCCAATTTGTTAAAAAAAATGTTGATGCCGGGGCCGGAACCAGAATTAAAATATTAGTTTTCTGTAAATTAAAAGTTGATAATTAAATACTTATCATTTTCGGTTTATCATCCAGTTACAGGGACAGGGACATAGTCGGTCGACCGCCTCCATTAAATTAGGTGAAGTTAGATTGGGCCTACCTTGCTTAGGCTATTTTAGGTTCAGTTATGTCAGGATACTCAATATTTTATTGCATCCATAGGTTTTACATATAGGTGTTACAATGTAATAAAGTATCCAATATGTACCCTGTTCTAGGGCACTGCAATTAATAGGGGTAATTTCGCTTAAAATTAGTGAGATCAATTTGTGTGAGTGTGTGTAAGAGAGAGAAAGTTCAAGTTCTGTGTTGTGGAAGAGTGTGTGTATGTGTAGTGTATGTTATGTCTATGTATGTGCTTTAGCGATTATGTGTGTGTTTTATATTTATTCAATTTTATGTTATTTTTTGAGTTTGGAATTTATTAATTATCGTGTAAATAGTCTTCAATGTGTAGTAACATTTTGAATGTAATAGTTTTATTTATTAAGTTAATACATTTGTTATTAGGGGGCGTCCATTAATTACGTGAGGTGTTTTTGGCGATTTTTCGACCCCCCCACCCCCTCTGGTGAGATGTCGTGAGATTTGGCTCGACACCCCTCCTCCCCCTTTCATCACACGTGAGTTTTATGAAAATGCTTAGTTTTAGTGTAACGTTAATTGGGTAAATTATTTGGAAAACTTACATAATTTGCCTACTTATTTTTAAACTTTTAATAATCGAATAATTAAAAACAGCTATGATTTACCAACTTAAATTTGAAAAAAAAGATTGTTCTAATTCAGAACTCAGAGTGGCTACTGGAACAACATGGTTTAGTTGGTTTAACTTAGCTTTCCCACAATTTAACACTTTTTCTTTTGGGGGAAAATATTACGTGATATTTGTAGAGACCCCCCCCTCTCCCCCAAGTGAGATTGAGTGAGATCTGGCCCGACAGATCTCACTCAAGATCTTGTTCAGTTTCATGGACAACCGATCTTGTTTAGTTTCATGGACTGATTAATTAACCACCTAAAGCCCTGTAAGTATATGACACTTTGTTATGAACGCTAAAAAACTGCTCTCGTATTAGCCTAATAAGTACTTCATATGGAAGTACATAATATTCCAAATTATCGAATACTCTCATTTAATTGGTCCGTCAAGTCACGCCACTTTGACTAATAGCGATGGCGAGACGATTTCATAGCATGGACTTTGCTGCCCGCGTGCTTCATTCACAACGGGGGCGGGGGTTAAGAGTTATCGCTCAATGAGTCCATCAAATAATCGTGTTTCATATTATAGGCCAATAGCTTTGTGATAATAAACACTTATAAATGTGATAATAAACACTAAATAATGTTACTTGGATAGTACAAAAATACCCCGGTAGTGCAGAGCTTGCAGAAGGATTGTTACTTTAGTCGGTTTGTTAGGAAGCAGGTGTCAAAAGTGCTGACATTCACGAGATTTCATGAACTCTCCGATGAAGCTTTTTAAGAGTTGCTCGCGGACCATTTTAATTTCATGAAAAAACAAAATAAGTCTGCGATTTAGGAGACATTCTCATTGTTTGCGTAATCGGAACTTCCCACTAGACTACCTCTATTGTTCATTCAATTTCTATGTGTTTCTTTCAAATTCATTGTCCGGTGCACTCTATGGAAACATTTATTTAATAGACAGTCTATTTCCTCTTTTTATTTAGTACAACTTAACACGGAAATTGTCTATAAGAACAATTAAATAAAATGATAAAATTTTATCTTTTTTTTTTTAAGATACGAAGTTCATAGTTCAGGTGAATCTTACACATACCTAGACATATATAGAAGAAATTGGTCAGCCAGACCGTATGTATCCGTTTCTTATAAAAGAATAATAAAAAGGCCAAAATAATTATACAATTTCACAAAATTTACTGTCGTGCAGAAAACATGGTATTACAAACCCGACGATGTACTTAAACTTTAAAGTACTTATTTCTCGTTATAATAACAGCAATACCTAACCAACTTCCCAGGAAGTACCCTGGCCATTTTGATCTAATCTTTAGCATCAGCCACACCTCCACTAGTAATGGAAAACGTGGTTTCGCTTTCAGGCAAGTCTGGGGAGTCGTAGATCTTCGCGATTCGATTCTCGCCGCGGCCTTTACGTAGGGAGATCCTCGTAGTGGACGCATGCGCGAGGATGTTTCCACCGATCGGTTTCTTGGGGTCTGCTTGGAACGAAAGCGTAGCACCGGGGTCTGACGTCATTTGGTTGGTTATGAATACCGCCACGTTGTATTCTTCGGATATCTAGAAATTAGATTTCGTCGTAAGTATACACGCTTATACAGATGTAGTGGTTTTTTAAACCAGGATTACCTATGTAGGCTAGGACCTACTCGTATGTAGGTATGATATAGTGCCTAGGTCTTCTTCTTCTTATCGTGTAGGTATAGTCAAGTGTGGTAGGCACACCTGTACGTTTTGAGGTAAATTCACATTCTTAACTGTCTCTAAATTATTTAACGTCACCAATTCATTTTAGTAAAACCTATGAATGAATCTCATTCCAATCCTTGACTAAACCCTAAAGTTAACAACTTCTCCAAGTTTCCTAGCTTTATAGAACCAATGAAAACAGCTTACATATTTGAAAGTAGATAGGAACCTCTGGAAAGTTGAACATTTCTTTTTGCTCGTATAGTTTAATCGTGTTCATAATTTCATAGGAAATGGTTAACTTGAAAAAGTTTCAACTCTAATAAAAATAGACGGATGTAGTCGAGATCCGTTTTTTTCCTCCCCTTATCTAATCGGAGCCCCGGGCAACCACCTTTATTGATAGTTATAACCGGATATAAATAACACATTCTATCTCCTATTGCAATTCACGACCTTCAACTCATTCAATCTGCTTATCTATTTATTTTAAATTTAAAAACATGTTAAGTCAAATATTTGTGAGTTAGATTTAATTAAGTAGGAGAAGTTAGACTTGAAGTTTTTTTTTTAAATGCACGTAACTGCGCACTTACATCCGGAATTCAAGAACACGACGGTACACACAGCAGCACATCAGGCTATACATGTAGACCTTGACGTCAAACTTATCTCGCTCGCAATAGAGTCGGCTTTCGTAGTGCAAATGGGTAACATGACGTGCTGCTGTCTGTACATTCAGACTACACATGTTGACCTTTAACTCTTAACACGTTTGTAACAGAGACTGTTTTCGTAGTGCAGCTTGTGACTTGATGTTCGGTTGTCTGTATAAGAATGGTTGTAGGTAGGAAGGTGTACAAGAACATACGTGATTATGAGATTACGATTAATTGCAGTATTATTTAATTAATTTTCAGTTTGATGTGTGTAATTGTGTATATGTGTTTCTGTGTATCAGCACGTATCAGTATGTCTTGTGGGTGTGTGTGTATCTGTATGTCTGTGTATCAGTGTGTGTAATGTATGTCTGTGGCGTCGTAGCTCCTAGCTGAAAGAAAGCTGATCAGTTATCAAACGGGTCCAGCCTAAAATCCGCTTAAGCTAACTCAAGTTCTTTGCCGAATAAAATAAGTAAACACAAACTTGTCACCTTTTGCAGTCTAGAGAGCACTTGAGCGAGTTTTTGCTGCCGGTCAGCCAACTCGCCGCGACCAGAGAAGTCGACGCGGAACAACGCCATAATGGAGTCGATGATCAGCAGTTTGAATACGCCAGCCTCTTCGTGGAACTTCGCCGCTACATAGTCTAGTAGTTCCGCCTATACATATATATAGACATAAACAATCACATCATTAATTTTCGCTAACTTATTTAAAGTTGCCCTTGTGATTCTGCCTACGAAAATGAACAGTTTTCCCTAAGAAACATAGATCCATACAACTTGAGCGATCAGCTGATTAATTTAGTAAGAGCTATACATATTTTTAAAGAATTTCATGAGGTCTTGGTAAAGTTGTTCGGTTTTATGGATAGAATCACCCCCTTAAGTATAGCTAACACCCATACATGGTGAAATTTTGTACTGCCACCTGAAGGGAAAGTACTATTAATACTGTAGATAAATAAAACGGGCAAGTGTGAGTCAGACTCGCGCACGAAGGGTTCCGTTCCGTACCATTACCTATAAAACCGGCCAAGTGCGAGTCGGACTCTATAAAAACCATTACCTCTACAAAAGCGGCAAAAAAATCACGTTTGTTGTAGGTATGCGAACCCCCTTAAATATTTAATTTAGTCTACTTTTTAGTAGGTGTTTGTTGTTATAGCAGAAACCGAAATACCTACATCATCTGTGAAAATTTCAACCTTGTAGCTATCACAGTTCATGAGGTGTAGTCTCGGACAGACTTTCTATAAAAACGAGCAAAAAAATAACTTTTTTGTATGGGAGCCCCCTTAAATATTCTAGGAACTGTTAATCCATAAAATACTATTTCACCTACAGTGAAAACCAATACTTACGGTGTAATCTGTGTATTACGTATTTACTCAGTTTGCATTTGCCAATTAAATTAAGAGTATTAAAAAAAGCACCGAGTTTGACATGAAGTAATTACCACCTACACCTATCCCGGCGGCGTCAGGTTCGTTGCTGTACAACGAGTTTTAATAATGACAATTATATTCTGCTTGATGCCATCAAGCAGGCGTAGGGCGTGGTAACTGATAATATACATACCTTAAATATATAAATATGTATACAGAGTGTTTCGTAATAAATATTGTTAATTGTATAATAAAGGATTTACATACATACATACAAATACTCAATAAAGAGAATATCCAAAAATTAAAAAAATTGATAAATGCTCAGCTCTTTTTCAAATGTATGTAAAGATAAACCTGTTGGAGCCTTTAGTTACGTACGTAATCACTGATTTTGAAGTTAATTAAAAAAATTGATTAGTACCTATAAATTACAATTTAATTTTATTTTTTTAAATTTTAAATTATTCCATTTTTCAAATAATTGCGGATCCCTAAGTTAAAGCAAACTCATTTGTGCCATCAGTGTTTTTAAATCTCATTTGAGATTACTCTGTGACGTGTTGCTACGCAACGGCTGTTGATTAGATGTCAATGAAATAAAATAAGTAAATGACTTGTTAAAAAAATCGCGTTTGTTGCAGATATGGGAGCCCCCTTAAATATTTAATTTATTCAAGTTTTTAGTATTTGAAATGCATAAACTGTGAAAATTTCAACTGTCTAACTATCACGGTTCATGAGATACAGCCTCGGAATGACTTTCTATAAAAACGAGCAAAAAAATCACGTTTCTTGTATGGGAGCCCCCTTAAATATTTATTTCATTCTGGTTTTTAGTATTTGTTGTTATAGAACACAAAGAAATACTTCATCTGCGAAAATTTCAACTGTCTAACTATCACGGTTCATGAGATACAGCCTGGTGACAGACGGACGGACGGACGGACGGACGGACGGACAGCGGAGCCTTAGTAATAGGGTCCCGTTTTTTCTCTTCGGGACAGAACCCTAAAAATTGTACTCAAAGAAAACATTTTCCTTTATTTTTGAAAAGAAAGAAAACTGCATTCAAGGATTTTCGAAAGTTCGCTTACAATTTTCAGGAATCGAACCGACTAAAATCTGTAAGAATTACATCATGTACTTTTATGCATCGATTGTTAGTGTCAATTATGAGGATAAAATCTCTCTAACAAACTTGGTAAATTAAATGAAAGGAAAACCATGAAATCCGGACTTATAAATCAAAGTTAAAGCACTTTTACTCAAAAGACCCATCTGTTTACTTATGTTAGTAATTAATATCACAACACGTTATTAAAGGTTACTAGAAATGAATTCGTTAGAAGTATAAATTTGTGTATCTAAGAAAATGGAGCCCACTTTGAGCAACTAATTAGTACTTAGTTTACCATTTTTTGTAAATAATTAAAATAATTTAAGATTTCATAGTTTTCATTTTATTAAATTTACCAAAGTTTGTTAGAGAGATTTCATCCTTATAATTTGACCCTAATGATCGATGCAATAAAAGTACAGGGTGTAATTATAACAGATTTTAGTTGGTTCGATTCCCGGGTGCGGCAAGCGAATTTTCGAAAATCCTTGAATGCAGTTTTCTTTCTTTTCAAAAATTAAGGAATGTTTTCTTTGAGTACAATCTTCTACAGTATTAAGAGTACTTTCGCATCAGGTGGCATTACAAAATTCCACTCTGTATAGCTCATATAACTGGAAAACTTTTTCCAAAGAACATAAATGAAAATTAATTCGCTCTTGTGTACAACTTGAGTGATAGCCGATTTCCTATCATCCTCAGTATGAGAATACGGATTTAAAAAAAAAATGACATATGGACTGCTCGGAGAAAGTTCTTCAGTTTCATAGAAAGAATTACCCCCTAATGTTTCGCTGGGTCGGGACCCGTTCGACAGGTAAGTTTCGGCCGGTGGTGTCGTTTCGACAGGTACGCGATTTCATATCCAGTTCGACAGGTATAATTGTTTTAGTTCTTAATACAGTCACACGCAAATGCAATAAAAGCAAATAAAAATGCAAATAAAAGCTCAATATACAAATTTAAGTTTTTTATTAAAAAAGAAACTATAAACTAAAGGTATATTTATAAAAAAAAAACATCAACGGTGCCAGTGCTAGAAGACGCTTGGTCCATTATTTTGCTGTAATAAAATAAATTAACTATCCACTATATATGTTATGGACCAAGTGATAAATTGGGCATTATTCATAATGACCGGGCATTATGAAAAATGCCCAATATGAGAGGGCAATTTGATAATAATTATTCAAATTATCAAATTGACCGGGCATTATACATAATGCCCATTACCTTTTGGGCAGAGTAATACAAACGTATTTAATTGCTATTTTTTTATTATTATAGTCATTTAACTTCAAATAAACTAAATGTTAAACAATTTAAATAATCAGACTCATTATTTGGATTAAGTAGCAAGGTAAAAGGCGAGTCCGAAGGCCGAGCTCCGCATAGGGCGAAGCCCGGAGTGTCTCCCTCCACTAATCCAAGATGGCTGCCATACGAGTGAAGATTTTAACGGTAAGGCGAGGTCGCAGACTGAGCCCAACTCCGCGTAGGGCGAAGCCCGGAGCGTAAACCCCCTAAATTAAAGATGGCGGCCATACAAGTTTAGATTCTGTAGGTGAGGCGAGGCCAGCTGCGTGTAGGGTGAGGCCGAAGTCCAAACTCCGCGTAGGGCGACGACCAAAGCGTCCCCTCCCCAATTCAAGATGGCCGCCATACAAGTTTAGATACTAAAGGTGGGGTGAGGCCGTATGCCGAGGAAAGCTGCGTATAGGGCGAAGCCGAAGGTCGAGCTCTGCGTAGGGCGAAGGCCGAAGCGTCACCAAGCGTCTTACCCGCCGACTGCCTTCCGAAAATTACATATCCGCCAACTTTGATTTTAGTTGGGGGAATCGTGACGAGAAGGGCAAACGGAGCGTCGCGATGCCCCGCACAAAAAATCCAAGAAGGCGGATATTAAATTTTCGGGCATGCCGACATGGGTATCGTTTGATAGATTGTCGGGGATGCTGATTCCGAAAATGTCGTTCATTTTGATATCCAAGATGGCGGACGTTTACATTTTTGAAAAAACTGATATGTGTGTCGTTTAATAGGTTTTCGGGGGTGCTAATTCCGTAAACGACATCCATTTTGAAATACAAGATGGCGGACATTCATTTTTTGTAAAAATCCGTCATGGATGTCGTTTTAGATTTTGAAATCTAAGATGGCGGTCGTGTCTAAAATAACGAAAACTTTTATAAATTGCAACGAGGGCACTTCCCTCCCTGCACCGCATCAAACTTAGCTTTATTATCACATTGCCCAATTGTCACGTAACAATATAATAATGACCGGGCAATATGATAAATAATGAAGTTTAGATAGTAATTAATCACTTTGCCCGATAGAGCTAGACATTATGAATAATGCCCGGGCATTATTCATAATACCCGCATTAATCACTTGGTCCATAACATATACATAAAACAAAAATATTAAGGATTTCACTATCCACTGACCATTGCTCTCGAGTACTCTCGACTAAAAAACAATTTTATATTAAAAATATAAAAAAGATTTAAAGTTAGATATTTAGAATTTTCTTATTATAATTATTTTAAATTTCTTAATATTACATCTATATTATCTGAAGTTGTTTACTTACATTTTTCCGGCTCTATCTCCTGTAGTGCACAAAATTATTAATACACACTTGCTTGCTGCACTTAATTTTTTTTGCTTTCTCCATCTGTAACCCTTTCCAATAGATACGCAATATAAAAAAACAATATGCAAGCAAAATCTCATTGCCAACAACCAATCACAACACTTTCATTTGTAACTTATTACTTACACCTATTGTCCTTCCTTATCTCTGCTCGTCCCTCAAACTTGATTTTACTACCAGGCCATTTCAAGGTCACCCGAGAACGCTATTTAAGTAAACAAGGGTAAATTTTATTTAATATAAAGCTTATAACGCATAGAACTGCTTAATATCAAATGTTGATCATATGTAAAACTTTTTCAACTTTCGAGCTTAACTGTACCGCCAGTACTTAAATTTTGCATATAAAAAAAACACCGGCCGAAACGCCCCTTCAAATTAATTAAAATAATACCAGTGCCCGTTCGCCACTTGAAAAAAAATGCACACCTGTCGAAACGACACCAAAATACAGGTCGAACCATATCATTTTTTGTGACCGGCCGAACTTTACCTGTCGAACGGGCCCCGACCCGTTTCGCTAACTAACTTAGTAACCCTATGTGCACACACGTTTAACTGTTTATTTTTATTTTTCCTCTCTAATGTATAATAAGTTGCATTAAGTTTATATACACTTCTGTTAATTTGCACTTGTAATAATTGTGCATGTGTGTGACTGTGCAGACAAACGTTTTATCTATGTGGCGCATGGTTAAGAAAACATAATTATGTTAAACAGTGTACATCTGTAGTAAGACTCATTTCTAATGTTCAATATAATGCTGTTGGACTCCTTTCTTTATAATTTTTTTTTACAAATATTGATCCTTAGAGTTATTAAATGGAATAAGACTAGGCCAATGTTTCCGTAACAGGCATTCCACTTGCGATTTTGTTCGCGTAGAAAAGTAGCCTACTTTATCACTCTCCAGCCCTGCGAACTACCTATCCTATTTACCTATGCATCGTAAGTATTGTCTATGTTTGCCATAATCTATATACATTCATGAATACGGTATAAGAAGGTGCTATGAGTTTTTTACAAAAGTCTATTGTGGGTTCACGTTACAAAAAAATGTAAAAATCTTAAATACCTACCTGATGTTCAGAAGTGTAAGCCCTGGCATAGAGAACGTTGTCCAAGACCGCATTTTGATCTAAATTGAACCTATCTGCGATTGGCCTAAGTCGGTCTGGGCGACTGTGTAGGTGCTAAGGAATATACTTGCTAAGACGAACAATAAAACTGGTTGCGCACGGAGCCCAGTGGCGCTCGTTGATCTCAACCGATCAGTGCAGATGGGTGACCAAAGTGGCAATTTACCACGAGCGTTTCCGTGCTTCGGACGGCATGTTAAGCTGTCTGTACCGGCTGTTGTCGATTGACTACAATCGTTAACAGCAAGTCAGACACCAGGGTTACCCAAGTTCACCACACACTTGACTATACCTACACGATTAAAAGATGAGCATAAAAGGAAAACTTAAAATACTTGCTTAACTTTTCACCACATACCTACCTACTTGACTTTACCTACACGATAAGAAGAAGTTTGGTTAAGTAGTTGGTAGGTATATGGTGTGCTGCCTCTGAATCGATGGTTTCTGGGTTCGATTCCTTATTGGGGCAAACATTTAATCAGTTCAATAATCCACGCGATATAGGGCAGTACCTACATGTGTGGCATTTATAAAAAAATAAGACCTAAGTTATTTCGAAGCCTAAAAATAAAACAAAATGCTTTTTTGGAATTTCTTTAGCTACAAGTTTATCTGGAAAAGTTGTTCAGCAGCTCTAGCACGATAACGACAAACTCGCGCTCGGCTCACGCTGAAACTTCACTTTGATTGCGCGAGGGTCCCGCGCAAAGGCTTGCTCGCCCTATGGCGTTGTCTATGTTGACATTTTGACATAGGTCCGCGGTGTAGTCGCCGCGCTGTCACTATCGTACTCGGCTTGCAGTTTCCACTGGTTTCAATTAATTCGAAACTTTGTTTCGCTGGCCCCTTCAGATACTTAACTTGAACTCTTTTTTACAGCTCATAATTACCTACCCTGTAAAAAGTTGAGATCGAGTAGGTAATCATAGAGACTGGCGCACATAGGCGTATATAGGGGGAGAGCCGGGTGGGCCGTGCCCACCCCAGTATGGTCTAGGGCCCACCCCAGAATATATTGGGCTACCAATTCGAAATTCTATAATTGATGCCATAATACTGATAACTTCACACAAAAATCATTATATATATATATTATATTATATATATATATATATATATATATATATATATATATATATAAGAAGACATATATATATATGTCTTCTAACTTATTCTACAGTGACATTCCTATCTCTTCGCAGGTGGGCGCACAGCAAGGGGACCCATTAGGCCCCCTTGTTTTTAGTCTCGGCATCCAAAAGATTATATCCACCTTAGAGTCGCCTCTCAATGTGTGGTATTTGGATGACGGAACTATCGGCGGTAATCCAGGTGTGGTGGCCAGAGACATTGAAAGGCTTATTCCAGCGTTCAAGAGCTTAGGCTTAGAAGTCAACACTACGAAATGTGAGCTTTTTCCCCTTAGTCCGTTAACCCGCGATCAGGAGGATCGTTTTGAGACCCTAATTCCAGGTCTCAGAATGCTAGACAGGGGGTCCTTTACTCTACTGGGTGCTCCCATATTTCAGGAAGGTGTAGCGACTGACCTCGGAACGAAGACCGATACGCTGTCGGAACTGTCGGGCCACTTCAAAAATCTGTCAGCGCATGTTTCACTCACCCTTTTAAGAAACTGTTTTGCGATGCCGAAACTAACATACACGGTAAGGACAGCCCCGACGTGGCTATTTCCTCAAGAGGTCTCACGCTTCGATAACACTCTGAGACAGACTCTTGAGGAAATTCTGAACATCAGTCTCGATGACAACCAGTGGTGTCAGGCTGGCCTGCCGGTGTGTTATGGCGGTTTGGGTGTGCGTCGGTTATGCGATGTAGGCCCGATAGCGTTCTTGGCTTCGTCTCATGGTGTAGTGGGGTTAGTTTCTCGTATCCTCAAACTCGACGGGGAAGACGTCCACATACGTTTTGCGTCCGAGGCCATGAACATTTGGAAGGGGATGTGTCCAGGAGGTGCTGTACCTAGTAAACCAGAATGCCAAAAAAGTTGGGATGAAGTAGCATCGAAAACAACTTATACTGGTTTACTGGATAGTGCCACCGGGGCAGAATTAGCCCGCCTGCGAGCCGTATCTGCTACTGAGTCGGGTGTCTGGTTGCATGCCTTGCCTTCTCCACACATGGGCACGCAACTAGATAACGACTCTCTTAGAGTGGCTGTGGCTCTCAGGATAGGAAGTACTGTTTGTGAGCCTCATCGTTGTGTTTGTGGCGTGATGGTGGGGGTGGATGGGCGCCATGGTCTTAGCTGTAGATTATGTGCTGGCAGGCGACCCCGGCATCACGCCATCAACGATGTGATTAAAAGGGCTATAACAGCGGCAAACGTCCCCTGTGTTCTGGAGCCCCCCGGCCTTTCCCGAAACGACGGCAAAAGGCCCGACGGTCTCACACTGGTTCCATGGCAGAAAGGTCGTAGCCTCATCTGGGATGCTACGTGTGCCTGCACCTTTGCACAGTCACACCTTCCAGGTACTCAAAGGACAGCGGGTGCAGCTGCGGAGACAGTAGCCCAGAGAAAACGAGTGAAATACGCCAGCCTGGAACCAGCGTATGAGTTTGTACCGTTTGCGGTCGAAACAATGGGAACATGGGGAGCAGACGCAAAAATCTTCGTCCGCGAAATCGGTCGCCGTCTGCAGGCGAATGGTGGGGATCCTCGGGCGGGATATTATCTCGCTCAAAGGATATCGCTGGCGATACAGCGAGGAAACGCCGCCAGCGTAATGGGGACCTTTGGGCGAGTAGCCACGAGCGAGAGGGGGTCTCGACAAAATGTGTTATTTTAACACATGTTTATTTTTAAATTTTTTGACATGTAATTTTAATACACATATATATATTTACTAGGAATTATATTAAATTCCGAAATTGCTCTAGGAAATGTATAAAACTAAAGTTTTCTGTGAATAAGATTAATAAAACAACCTAACCTAACCTATATATATATATATATATATATATATATATATAAATCTACATACTTACTTATTATTACATACTATAATACAGTATTAGTTACTTTTGAATACACAGCGTTTTATGCTAGAGTACATTTAATTTTCGCCAGGCCCGCGGCCCCCCCTAGAAAATAATTCTAGATACGCCAACTTTAATAATGTGTTGATTAAAAATTTTAACTATTCACTACCGTTTTATAAATATAAATAGTAATTATAAATTCGACGGCCGGTTTGGTCGAGTGGTAGTGGCGCTGCCTCTTGATCAACGGGTCATGTGGGACGTGGGTGTTTGTATCTGTCTTTATGTGTGTTCCGAGGGACCCACGAATGTGGGCCTTTGAGTGTATGGCGTTTTATTTTATTTATTTATTTAAATATACAGTTGCTTCTTTTTTAATCAATTATTTATTTTCTTTACAATGGGTTCTTAAAAACTAGTGGCAGGTGCCACCCATTAAGCTCATCGCCTGTGTCGAGTTTTTATCCCTTATTGACTGATTTCTTGGTTGTCTTGTTTTGGGTTGAGAGCCATCTGCGCTCACCACTTGCTCGGTGAAGCTGTCAAGGCCATCAGCGGCCAACAGCATAGTCATTCAAAAAAAAAAAAAAAGGTTGTCTTGAAAAAAATGTTGTTTAGCCATAAGTCCGTGTGGTGATCGGCTTAGAATAACACCACCCCATTTCTTTCCGTGGGTGTCGTAAGAGGCGACTTAGGAAACACAAATGAGACCTGCCTCCTATTAATCCATCTCAGGCAACAACACCTAATTTTTTTATGAATCTGAGGTGTTGTCCTATGGTCTCATGCGGTGTGGTAGGCTCTGTAAAGGGCCGTCTGGTTCGCGACCACCCTCCTACCGAAATCCGACGCCAAACAGCTTGCTGTGTTCCGTCGGTGCGTGGGAGTACCAGTGCCTTATAGGCGTTTTCTGGGTAAACTCGCTCCATCGTCGACCTCATCTATGACCTTGGTCAAGATTGAGGTCAAGAGTTAACCCATCGTATAATAAAAAATAGTAAAAAATTCCACCTATTGTACATGTCTTTCCTGTGTTTATCTTCTGTGTTATGTTTTTTCCTGTGCAATTACAGTATTTGTAATACTTACATAGTTTCGAATTCCTAGAGCAGAACCCACATGAAATTCCAAAAAATATATACTATTATACATTTAATATGAAAAGGATACAATGTGTGTTCGGTATCGAGGAACATAACCTTTCCCCCTTGGTAGCCAGTGCTGTTAGGGATCTGTGTGGTCACGCAAAAAGTATGGGACAGCTGAGTCTTGCCTGTGCGGAACTCGCCAAACACCTCTGTTATCGCCATCGATTCTATACCGCCCCCTAGTAATTTACTGGAGGGAAAATTCAGTTAAAAAATTTAACATCAGAACGATTGAACAGTGACGATTTATCTCGTACACTCAAGAGCATGTCAAGCTTGACACTTTGGACTTGGACTGGCCCTGCATTGTATGGCACGCAGTATAAATCAGAGCTCAGCTTAAACTGGTAGTGTAAAGCGTGACATGCTCTTGACTGTACATTGTGTTTCGCTTACATCTTTAAACCCTCGCGCGATTTATGCACACCCGTGTGTGCAGGCTTTGTTCGCACGGCGCGTAAACAAGCGCGCGACGACGGGATAACCTCCTGTGCAAATTACTTTGTACAGAAGCTATGTAGGATGATTTATTTGAGATCAAATAGTGATCAGTTTCCACATCTACGGTAGGTAGGTAGCTCTTCAGCACGCTCTCTAATGTGGATGTAACTTGAGTCTCGGGGTCTATTCTATAATTCTTTTTGTCGGTTAACCCCACCGCACAACCCCTGAAATGCTGGAGGACCACACCCTACATCGGTTAGGAAGTCCATCGGACTTAGCCGGGAAGCGTAGCTAGGCTGCACTACCGGGAAGGTCGGTAGTGCAGCCTAGCTACGCTTCCCGGCTAAGTCCGATGGACTCCCTGACCGCCACCCGGGGGACGCTCCTCTTCGTCGTGAGGGAGAGCGCGAGGTCAAAGTATTCTATAAGTTGAAGCAAAGTCGTTCGTCGTTCGAGTTGAAGTCGTTCAAGTCAGTGTGTGGGGTCATGGCATCTTAGTGCTCCAACATCGTCATCCTCTCCTGCTAGCGGTGCACCCTGCTAATCAACGGACGAAGCTCTGACGTACAAGAACCCGTAAAGAGGATGCCCGGGACTTCTTTCCCGTGGAATATCGTAAATCCATCCTTAGCCTTGCCTATGACATGAAGGAATCTTTGTGCCTAACGAAGCGTATCGGCTGGGCGTTAATGAGTTAACACAACACCAACAAAGTTAACAAAGCTATTTTCACTGGAAGTTGCTCTACTTTCTATATTTATAAGCTTACTAGCTGTCTTTCAGCGACTTCATTCCCGTGGGAATTGTCCCGGTGGATTTTCATTTTTTTTAAATATAAACCTGGTCGTGACAATAAAGAACACGACAATAAATTTATTAAAAAAATTAAAAAACCCGACTGCGTCGTCATAAAAACTGAAAAGAAAAAACAAGTAAGTCCAGTAGTCGAGACTTTTATTAGTGAATATTATTGAATAACATAACGATTTTAAAAGTCGGGACCCATCAAAAATCCAGCTTCCTAATAATGGTTCCCGACTGTAACTGTTATGTTTTTAAACGCTACTTTGGGTGACGTCATGAGAGATGTGTTAGTTTTCTTCTTCTATGGATCTTGCCTCCAAAAATGTAATTGTGTTTTTTGTGAATTAAAATAAAAGGATTGAAATAAAACTGCAGTTTTTCATCGGACCTCTGCTATAATAATAATTCAACAGTAACAATCGTTGTGTTATTCAATAATATTCAATAACAAAAGTCTCGACTACTGGACTTACTTGTTTTTTTCTTTTTAGTTGTTACTAAGCAGTCGGGTTTTTTTATTTTTAAATAAATTAATTTTATTTTATACTTTTTAGCTAGAGTCAGATATTTATATTTGTTTATTGATTTTCTCATCAGCTGTGTATATCTCATTTGCACAAAAATTTAACAATTTCAGAATAAAAAGCCTACATTTAATTGAGAATCGTTACTAACCAACTTTAAATCGTTATAGATGCTAAACGGTAATTCTGATTGAAAAACGATATGAGAATGATTTTTTAATACGTTTTCAACGATACCCCACTTGACATAGTTCGTCGATTTAAATTTTTTTCTTTTTCACAATATGGCGTCCAAAATCGACCATTTTGATTTTGCCAAATTTTTATGCTTTCTATGACATTCGCGCCATCATGAGAAATCAAACAACGTATCATTTATCAAAATCGGTCCACGCGTTCGGTCTAAATAGTGTCACAAAGGTACAAACCCACATAAATACATACATACATACATACATAGGCTGATAAACACATTACCCTCCTTTGCGTCGCGCAGTCGGGTAATAAAGAATGATCCAAAACGGTCAAGGCGTTCAAGTTTTTTTTTTTAATCTTTATTTATTATAGAGGGTTTTGAGACATGCCACCCTCATCATGGCACTCACAAATAGAAATACAAAAAAACTTTTTTTTTTAAAAGAACCAACTTCAAAAAACTGAAAAATAAATAGTACAATATCATTTGATGTGCTATGTTGTACCTACCTACTGAGCTGTTTGAAGTCGGTGCGAAGGTCACCTATCAAACTTAATTTTCTTGGCACCGACTTCAAACAGCTCAGTAGGTAGGTACTACATAGCACATCGAATGATATTGTACTATTTATTTTTCGGTTTTTTGAAGTTGGTTCTTTTTTTTTAAAGTTTTTATTTTTCCATTTTTAGTGCAAATTATAACCTCTTCATTTTTTGAAGTCGGTTAATAAAACGAAGGGTTAGCTTTGAAAAGTTTAAGCGTATTTTTGATTTTTATTTTACATACATACAGTTTAAACTGAGAACTCCCCTTTTTTTGAAGTCGGTTAAAATACCAAAACCTTCTCCTAAATGTAACAAATACATTTCTGAAAACCGCATCAAAATCGGTTCAGCCAAACGCGAGATAATCGCGGACAAACATACATACATACATACATACATACAGGTCAAACTGAGAACCTCCTTTTTTTGAAGTCGGTTAAAAAAAGACACAAAAATATCATACATAACCAAAACAAAACCTAATACCTGTCCTTCACAAGGCGTTCAATTGTGACCAGAAGAAATAGGGGTTCATAGGCATAGATACCTAATAATAGTTAAGCATTGTATTACTAATTTTTGATCAATCGAAATTGACCCCCTGATTTCAGATCTTTAAGAGGAAGGATAATATGGATATCGACCATCGATTATTGTTCATTATTGCACCTGCTTAGGGTTATTTTGAATGATCACAAAGTCTACCAAAAACAGCAATGTATGTAGGTACCTGTCCACGAGAACGACATTAAACTTTCGCGTGCTTTTTGAAGACATGGAGACGTATTTTTGAAAAAATAGAATTCCAATTCGCATACGAATTGACAAGACTTGTATGCGATTCTCATGCGAATCTTGTCAATTCGTAAACGAATTGGAATTCTATCGTTTCAAAAATACGTCTCCTGGTGTACGAGATTTGTATCGCACGCGACGGGTTAAAGATTCATGCCAAAAAGGCAAGAGACTAGGTAGATAAAAGTTTTACAAGAATACTTACTCCAACTCACTGCTTCCTGTGCTAATTTTGAAAACTTGTTTCCGACGATCGCTTACTTCCAAAGCAGTCATGAATCCCTGAGTGACCACTTTTTGACAAGCTTCTTTAATTTTATCCACTTTTGTATCCGAAAAACCTTTGATATTACACAATTTTTTCTTGGTTGACATTTGAATTCCTTTTATCGTGCAAATTCCAGCACCTTTTAGTTTTTTGATATCGGCCACGTTGATGCCATGTTTCTGTAAAATATCAACATCTTGGAAGAAACTTTCTTCTTCTTCATTGTCTGATATGTTGTCGTCCAGAGCTTGGTCTAGCATTTTAATTTGAGAAAGGGAAATCAGAAATTTATAAATAAACCAAACTTTAGTTTTCTTCGAAAAGAAACACAAACTTTGCCGCGTAAATCATTCAAAAACTTTTTATGCTCTTAAGATATTTCGTAGCGGCAAAGGCAAACGGTCCTTATAGAGTCCAATTTTTTTATATTATTTTTTTAAAAACATTTATAAAAGTAGAAGTACAGAACAAATTTTTGAAGCCATGGCCCCTTATTTCCATGTCTTTGACTCACGACCTTACAAAATTCCTGGTTTTCATCAGTAAAAAACAATATAATTATCAAAATATAAAAAGGTAGTAATTTTAGTTTTGAAAATGGCAACATTTTTTGTCTTTGGAATGCGTAAAAGACTTGATGGACTTAAAAAAAATTACCGTTTACCACCATCTGTATTTTAAATCTAAAACTATTTTTCTTAACAGTCTTATTTTTATACCACAGGGGTGTGGGGGGTCATGACATAGATTATACACTTATATGGTCATGACGTCTTAGTGCTGTTGATCAACGGACGAGACTCGGACGTTGCCGACTTGATGACTTTTTAATTTTGATTAAAATACTGAGACATTAGCAAAATTGCGATATTGTGGACGCTACTGTTTAGAGAATTAACTAAATCCATCTGTGATATATTGTTTTTTTTCCCCAGTTTATAAAATTCATCGTCACACTGCCGGAAAATTAAACATACTAAAACCTTAAATTCGTCGTAAAAATGAAAGCGTCAAGACAAACAGAAGTATAGTGTTTTGGATTTCTACATTCTGTCAGACTTCAAGTCAAGAACGAATCGCTTGCCATAACTTTAATTCCATTTCTTGTCTATAGCTCTGTCGAGTTTGTTTTAAATTTTGTTTTTCTTCTGGGAGAAACTGAAGGCCATACTTTGCTTTTTCTAAATTAGCGCTATTAGTAGGTATACAAGTGATATAACTGGCAAAGTCCGAAGATTGTTGAAGAAATCAAGAACACGTATTCTGTCGTACTTCAAACACAGAGGTCGCTAAAATCAACGTGTCAAGAACAAAAAATCTAAACACGATTGTGAATATTGTAATCAATTGGCTTTATTTTAGTCTATGGTCTGTACTGCCTGCGATGACGAGAAAAGCTTGTTGCGGCGTAAATTAAAAGGAATTTTATTATAAAAATAATAAATACATCTGGATTTTTACCGTCTTATCCATCTCAGTTAAGGTAAGGGCGTAAGTTAACCCTACGGAAGTAAATGCTGGAAGTGATTACTTATTATGTTCAGTTCATATTTCCTCTTGTATCACAGCCATGTTGAAGTAGTGTTGATTTTACTAAGTTATCGTCAGTTTATCGTTTTAGAAAAGTTTTAAAGTTGTTCACAAATAAATGTGACAGACCCGAGTTTAGTTTGTGTTGTGAGTTTAAAGTTGAAAGTCTTTGCAATATGAAAAGTGTTACAAAGTGCGACCGATTCTGCCGTCGAGGCGTCGTCTTCAAGGTAAGGCTGGATGTGTCTTATACATCAAATCGTAGCATTACAGGACTCTCCCGTCTTATGCTATAAATATTCATAAATTTTAATTTCATTTAGTAAATAAATAAAGACGTGATTCCCAAGAGCGCCTAAGCTCACATGTGGTTGTTAAATTGCCACGATTTTGCTCGTCATTTTGTTGAAAAAAATCTGAATTTTACATTGAGCACGCTTTGTGCGTGTGAAGATTGAACAATTAGCTAATAGGTACAGATCCAAACCAAGTAACCTTTAATATTCCAATCCTACTTTTATGTGCTATTTTATTGACAAGAGTGAATTTTTGATGATGTGTGTGTATAAACTAACAATTGGTTACCATCTAATATTGTGGAAAAGAGCGATAAAACAAGGACTGCTTTTTGGGTTGGGTAATTTAATTGTTGTCAAACCTACACCAAATGCTGCGATCTGTTGCCAGGGATGGATTCCGAAGACTCGCGTGATGGCTCTGGCGATACAAAATCTTCGTCGAGCAGTAGCAGCTCTAGCTCTAGAAGCCGGCGGAGCTCCTCGTCAAGTGAAGGTTCTAAAAAGGATGCTAAGTCACCTCCGCGCTCCCCACCTCCTTCGCCACCAGGATCACCGCCAGCGTCTCCACCACAATCCCCCAGATCTGAAGGACCTAGATCTCCGTCACCGGAAAGCCATACCCAATCCTCTGTTCGATCTCCTCCTTCTAACAAGCCACCTCGCTCACCCGACAACTTAAGTGGTGCTCACTCGGACATCAATTCACCTGAAAACTCAATGCCTGGTTCACCGGCAGGCCCTAAATCACCCGATGGCCCCAAGTCACCGAGTGAACCTAGATCTCCAGATAATAGAGAACAGTATTCATCAGCCCCTCCAGATGAAGGGCCCAGGTCACCTCAAAGTCCAAGTAGTTCAGCCAGGTCTGGTCCTGGTTCTCCTGAACCAAGCTCTCGCCCTGCCTCTCCTGACTCTGCTTCCCATGCTGCATCTCATTTCAGGAATCCAGAGCGTAGTTCCCATTCCCCTAGTCCATCCTCTGATAGGAATTCATCTAGATCATCACCTGGTAGAACATCTTTGAAGAAAAATGAATGGAGTCCAAAAGAGAATTGGAGAAGACACACTAAAGCCGAACAGAAGATGGTTGCTGTTCCAAGGAGGAGCAGATCAGATTCTAGTCAGTCCAGTAGAAGTAGAAGCTCCTCATACAATAAGAGATCTAGCATTAAGGACCCTGCCACTGAAGAAATTTCTGAAGGTAAAGATAATTTTAAATAAACTTGCATATAATAGAGACTGTTCCATAAGAAAATAATGATCATGTTGCAGTGTTTTTTTTTTTTTTAATAGAAAATAATAACATTGATTTTATTGCAAATAACAGGGGAAATGGAATCAGACCAGGAAGATAGAAAATCAAGGAGTAAATCAGAAGCAAGTGATAAACCAGATGGGAAAGACCTCAATATTAGCCATGAAGATTTGTCAGACGTATCAGACTTAGATTCTGCTGGTGAAGATACAAAAGATAGCAAGGTTTGTTTCGTATTTTGTACCATCTTATCTATTCCAAGCTTTATTTGCGGTTATTTTATTCTTTGAAGGGAGAACATACTAAATACCGAAGAGCATACATGATATACTAAATTGTACTTTTATTTTAAAATTGTACAAATATGTTGGTAAACAATGAAGTATTTTCAGTTCTACTTTCAACATTTAGAAATAACATAATTTTCACTTGAGGTATGAGTGGGTATTTTGTTTTGAAATGGATATTTATAAATAAGCAGTGATGAAAATCCATCCAAACATTCATCTTTTCATTGTTTTGTTAAATATTTACTGACCTTATTTCCAGCCCAAGTCACCAGCAGGTTCACCAGGAAATAAACCAGATATCAAAGTTAATGGTACTGGAAGTTCACAATCATCACCCAAATCAGATGCTGGAAAGACTGATGCTCCTAAATTGGAGAAGGTATAATTTTATATTGGTATATTTTAAAAAGGAATCATTCTTTATTGTGGGGTTAACATGAACACATAACAAAATGTTTTTGTTGGTTGTCTTTAAATTTATTTATATACTAGCTTTCCGCCCGCGGCTCCGCCCGCGTGGACTACAGGTAATATCGTGCCCAACTGTGGGATAAAATGTAGCCCATGTCCTTTCCCAGGCTCTAATCTATCTCTGTACCAAATTTCATCAAAATCGGTTCAGTTGCTTAGGCGTGAAAGACGGACAGACAGACAGACAGAGTTACTTTCGCATTTATAATATTAGTAAGGATTACTAGCTTTCCGCCCGCGTGGACTACAGGTTATATCGTGCCCAACTGTGCGGAACAATGTAGCCTATGTCCTTTCCCAGGCTCTAATCTATCTCTGCACCAAATTTTATCAAAATCTGTTCAGTAGTTTAGGTGTGAAAGACAGACAGACAGAGTTACTTTCGCATTTATAAAATTAGTAAGGATTTAAATTACTTGCCAAACTATTTCTTAAATTAATTACTTGCCAACTAAACAGTTTCATGGCGAGACCCGCTCTTATTGAATAATGAAAAACCTACTAAACTGTTTATTGCTGATGCTAGGCTATAGAAAGATTGAGATATAAAATGAAAAATCACAAAACAAAATCGATATGGCAAAATTATGTTACGGTGCTTGCTAGCATTAGCTGCAAACCTGTTAAATGTGTAGTGATTATGCCTCAGGTACCACAAGAAAAGACAAGTAACACAGAAGATGGAGAGGAACAGTTAGATTTCGAAGCAGAAGAGGGGGAATGCATTGATCCCAAACCAAGGGAGCAGACAAATGGGGATGCTGATGTCCAAGTGGAGCAAAAAGGTTTGAAGCTGCTTTGAACAACATTAAAATACAGCACTTTAAAAATAAAAACTTAAAACATTTAAAAATTATCAGCTAAGCTTGTTATAATTTTTTTATGTTGGTATACAATGAAGTATTTTCATATAGATATAGAGAGGCATGGGCCTCCCTTTATTAGGCCATAGTCCACCATGCTGGCCCAATTCGGATTGGTCAACCACCCGCCTTTCGAAAAGACGTGCGGGTTTCATCACAATGTTTATTTAACTACTTGTTTGTTATATTACTTTCGAATATATTTAATGGTTATAAGGCCAAATCACAGCAATATGTCATATCAATAAGTGTGAATAGTGGCTTTTAACTCAACCATCTCTGGGTTAAAATTAATTAGATCCTTTTTTAAAAAAATGACATCGAAGCTAAAATATTTGAAACAAAAATTGATATTTAGGATATTCAAAAAGCTGGGTGACCTATCTATACTAATATTATAAAGAGGAAAGATTTGTATTTTTGTATGTATGTAATGAATAGGCTCCGAAACTACTGGACCGATTTCAAAAATTCTTTCACCATTAGGATGCCACATTATCCCTGCCTGAGTAACATAGGCTACACAATTTTCCCGAATCCCCACGGGAACGAAGTCCCGAGCGGGATGCTAGTGTTATATAATTAGATAGCAACAAAAATAATTCCTGAACTTAGGCGAAACAACATTAGTCAAGAAATCTACACAAGGTCACTTCAGCTTGATACTTGACTTTTTATTGTAAAAGTAAAATCGAAAGTGAGTTGTTTTTGAAAGTGCCTATTATTTTTTTAATTAATAGATGAAGTGAAGGCCGGCAAGCGGTCCCGAGGCTCGTCTTTAGAAGAGGGCGAAGTCTCGGACGAGGCGGAGCGTCGGCCCGAGGAGACCGAGCCCAGGCCGGTCTGTCGCTTCTTCTCGCGTGGAGCTTGCACTTGGGGTATCAGCTGCAGGTCAGTCTTAAGGCCCTGATACACGTCCGGATTCGGTCCGGCGGACCGCGGCGACAAAGCTATACTAGGAAGCGAGACAGACTATCAAATGAGCGAGACATGTGACAGTCTGTCTCGCTTCCTCTCACAGGTCTGTCGCGGTCCGGACCGGACCAAATCCGGACGTGTAGCAGGGCTTTTATATTCTTCTTTTTCTTATCGTGTAGGTATAGTCAAGTGTGTAGCGCACTTGGCTAACCCTGGTGTCAGAGTTTTCAAACTGCACAATGGCCTCTGACTTGACTTGATATTCTAGGTAGTCTTATATTCTAGGTATGTGATTCCTCTTACAACATAGAATAGTAAAAGTCTATCAAACGCGCTGGAAAGTATTATAAGTTTCTTCAAATAAAGTTTCAGCTACAGCAGATTGTTTTATCTACAAGAAGTATTTGATTACTCCCCCGTCGACATCGCTCCACCCGCGTCGCGCCGATGTTGTCCAAAACGTCACGTTAAGGCGACTACAGCACCTAAATTACGATTTTATGATGCGTAGATAAGCATGACGCACTGCATTAAATCGAAGAAAAAAATACTACGGTAATATTCAGGACATAAACTAGATAAGTAGTTTGCTGAAAACATGATTCAGCGCTTTTGGTTCGAAAGAAAAAGCTCACAAAGTCACCTCTAAATACCAATATTGTGTATCTTTTAAGCTGTAAAAACGATAATAAAATGCACACAGAAACTTGAATTTGCTATTAAAATTTTCGTGATTAAACACTCTCGATAAGTAGTTAACGCATTTTTCGATATAAGCTGTTACCTTTCCATAAATCTCATTTTTCTAACTTTCGAACATGTTTTTACGCACGCACGCTTTCATAGTCCGTAAACACTGTTCGCACGGCCGGCCCAGGCCTGTTGAGAGACGGAGATGGCGCTATTCCTATGTGTGCTGCCTTTATCGGGTGCTGTAGTCGCCTTAACGGACACACGCATCGATTTTGCCATCCCTTCCTGCTAGCGTCCAGTTTTCAGTCTAAAGCCCTTCGCACGCAACATCGATGCGTCGCCCCGCTTTGTGTGCGGACTTGTTTGAAGGTGTACGTGCTCCTAATGATCTCGTTCTACGCGAAACTTACGATACGGTTACGTTATGACGATGCCACGATATCGAAGGGCCTTTAATCTTGTTCGTATTTGCTGTTAATGAACTCACAATTTCCGTAATTTTGTATTTTTTACACGCGCATTTTTCTATTGAGCACACAGCACCTTACAAGTATCGCAACGGTTTATGAGCGCTTAACTTGAACCTAACGAGCAAAAAACAAGCGAAAAAACTCTTGTCTACAACGGAACGATATTGTCATTCAAGGTCAGCGCTCATTAATCGTTGTGCGACCTATAACTACGTTAGTACTATTATTTATTCTGTGCTATAACAACATTATGTTCTACTAGGTTTCTTCACCCGGGAGTGACGGACAAAGGCAACTACAACATGTTTGACGTGGTTCGCGGGGTCCCCGCCACCGGCCCGTACGTACCGCCGCGGGACGTCGCGCCGCCAGAGTCAGCGTGGGAACGCGGCCTTAGGACGGCTAAGGAGGTATAGTTATGTTTCATATCATACATCTATGTCAAAGTTTTATTAAAATTATTTTTCAGAGTTTATACTGCCAAACTACATTAATTAAACGCAGTCTGTAGGTGAGCTTATTTGAGCTGGTTCGGCAAAAGTATTGTACTGCGCTGTCAGCATACAACTAAAAAGGCCGTAGTTGTATGCTGGCTATATTTAATTTTATATATAACTAGCTTTTCGCCCGGGACTTCGTTCCCGTGGGAATTTCCCCGTCAATTTTCCAATGTTTTTAATAGTTATTCTGCTATTCGGGACGGAGAGAAATACAACAAATCAAAAATCATGGAAATCGGTCCAGCCGTTCTCGAGTTATAAGTGTTGTAACAAACACGACTTTCTTTTATATATATAGATTTTTAAATAATAGTCCGTTTTTAAGTTGGGATGGTTAATTTAACTATAATATATTTCTGTCTGCGACTTCGACCGTGCCGTATAGATAGACCATAAAAATGAGTTTATGGAACATAAGTTGTAATGCTATTATCTCCATATTTAGTCATTCACCATTTTTTGTACACATAAAAAAAACATAAATGTAGGCAGGAATATATGAGTGTATAAGCCTCTAGTATCTCACAATCCTGCTATTAAACGGGCGATTCTACTGGCGAGAAAATCGTGTCTTTAGGACAAACTCTCAGACTAACCCGTACGAGTTAACTTAAGACATCGGCCGACGACGTCAGCTTCGGTGTACGGTGTACCAGGCGCGGTCGCAGCCAGAAATTTTGGAGGGGGTCACTCACCCAATTCACAACTAAGTAGACAGCCTTTATCTTGAATCTTTACAATAAACCGACAAATTACATTATTAGAATATTGTTATACAATCTTTATCATAACGACGCATATCGATTTTGCTAGGATTACCAAAACTACGTAGTTCGGTTCCTTGTTTCTAAACTAGATGTCATTTCCAAGTTATTTTGGCCATCGTACTTAGTTCATAAAAACACCACTAGATGTCAGCAAACTATAAATTTATCGCGGTTATTGGATAGCTAGAAATTTCCTTTTATTAATTGGCAAATTTTTGAGATTTTTCAATTTGACCTTAGATTTTGGGGGGGGTCATGTCCCCTGTGACCCCCCCCTTCGGACCGCGCCTGCGGTGTACAGAACGATAAAATATTGAAAGAGAGTCGGGATACGTTTCCGTAACAGAGATGCTATATATTTGTATATCTTTTTCGATATTTTATCATTTTGCACACCGTACATTGAAAGTGACGTCGTCGGCCCAGGTCTCAAGTTAACTCGTACGAGTAGTACTTATCAAGCATTCATAATTTACCACAGATGCTCCGAATAGCGAACAAGCGCAAGGAGCAAGACATGGACTTTGAAGAGAAGAAGCTTCACTTATCAGTGGGCGGAGTGGTCCACGACCCTGACGCAGAGCTGGCGTACGCGGCAGCCGCGGTGGGCGCCTCGCCACCACCACCCCACCATCATGACCTACCACCCCATCGCGATCCCGAAGTCTACAGGCAAGTCACAATCTAGCAATAGTAGTACATTATTTATCAGTGGGGGGAATGGTCCACGACTCTAGCGCAGAGCTGGCGTACGCACCCCACCATCATAACGTACCACGTCAAGTTATCACTTTAAAGATGATGACTCTTCTAATCCATAAATTACATTGCTGCACAATTTCAATAGAATACTTTCAGTTGTTTTATGTAAAAAAGTAACAAACATCCTTGTTCCTATCGTCGCAAACATTGCTAATATCAGAAAAGCAATGTTAGTAAAATTTTATTTTGATTAATATGTTTTATGAGCTGCGCCATATTCCATAATGTTGTATAAGATCTCGAACTACTGCACTTCTTTGTTCAGCTAAGGCTTAAAGTTGTTCCACAAAATCTACTTTGCCAAAAAAGTACTTAATCTCTTCACGCATTCAACTTTCGACCTTATCTCCAGATCATACGGCCCAATGTATCGCGGCGGCGCCCGGTTCGCTCGACCACCTATCGAGGAGCGTGAGCGGTATTACGACCGAGAACGTGTCTATGAAAGGGAGCGGGCTTATGAACGACCACCGCATTACGATGAGCGAGTTGCTGCTGTACCTGATGACATGTCTTTTCACAAAGTAAGTGTACTAATAATAATACATTGTGTATTGTGTATGTATTTGCACAGATTTACCCATTTGCACTAAAGCCGGGGCGCTATTACGAGGGCGACGTCGTCGTGACAAAGTTATCTTACGTGCGAATGTTTGCCCTCAATGACGTCATAAGTCTATGACGTCATTGAGTCAGGCGTCCATACTTTTCCTACGGGTTGTATAGTAAACACGTGTTCCAGCGTCGCGTCCGTCCCTCCCGCGAGGTGATAGTACAGCGTCCGGAAGTGGAGCGCCGCGAGCGGGGTGAGCGGGTCGAGCGCGAGCCGGGGCGGCGCGAGCGGGGCGACGAGTGGGCCGACCCCTGGATGCGAGCCGAGCCGGCCGCCCGGCGACGACGACCCCCTTCCTCGGATGAATCTTACTCCTCCTCTAGGTATGGTCCTAGGTTTGTACACCAATTCTCATTCATAGCTTGTCCCGCGTTACAAATTCGCCTGATACGCAATTTTTTCACCATATTACAAAAATAATTATTAAAAATTTAAAATGATTTCGTGTTCACTTGAGAAATTATTGTTCTTAAATGAAAAGAGTAGTACTTTTGTAGTTTTATTCCATTTCCATACAGGGATAATTCTACTTAAATGAAAGCCAGCTTCGGGCCTACAAACTTGACTGCTTAAAAAAAAATATTTCCCAGAGGAGAGATACAAATAATAATAATTTATTTATTCTGGTAACAAAACTATCAGTACAACAAACAAATTAATAATTATTTTCATAAAAAATAGTTGTTACATGGCTATTTCCGGTTCGGGCTCCGATGAACCGTGTACACCAATACCTATAAAACCCAAAATACGAATTAATAAGTTGAGTGGGAATATTTTGCGAACTAAAATTGCTTAAATACTTTGTATCATTTGGAAACCTATGTCTCAACCTACTAAAGGACGAAATGTAAATCGGGCGAGTTGCAAAACGGGACGAGCTATAAATGGGTAATATAATGGAATAAAATAAATAACTGTCCACTGTTGAAAGATATAATGTAATTTGATTTTAAATGATAGTCTTAGCAGTTATTACGTCTAGCTGTCGGCCCTTCTATACCCTGTTTTTTATTCTCAGAGACTAAATTGACAAATGCAAATGTCAAATTTACAAATAATGTTACCCGTTTTTTTAAATAGTGTTGTACCTAAATTGCCGATTTTTGAATCGAAACTTTAAAAAAAAGTAATAATAATAATTTTGTCTTTATTAGATGATTAGCTTCTTAGTTTTCTATGATATTAACATTTTAAAAATTATTATCAAAATGAATTTATAATAAAACCTCTTTTGATGCTTATAAACAAAAAAATACAGTTGCCATCAGTGTTGGTCCCAACAGTAAAATACGACAATTCGCGCTCTTATTTATGACAAAATCACTAAACTTTTAAGAAATACGGCACTTATTTAAATATGACAACAGCAAACAACTTTAAAAAAAGAAAAATCTATCGGTAACTATTCTATTAGTTACTTGTGTATGTTAGCGAAAAACACGGTAATTTCTATTTTTGATACGGCAACCCTAAAAACGATTAGGGACATTAAGTTACGTTTAAAGTAAGTATTTCCTCCCTTCTCTTTAAGTAATATAAAACCGGCACTTAAGGCGATTAGAGTCGTCAATGACCTTGACGTTTGAGCCCTCTGCCCCGCGCGCCACAACCCGCACCCCGCAAGAAAACACCGGTCAAAGAATACACAGGCGTAGAATGTACAGAAGCGCACTCCATACATTACTGCCTATCACTTGAGTTTGTACTTCTAATAACAAAAGATGTCGGTGTATGTAAGTAATTATACTTAATCTAAGTTGAATTATTTTGAGTGCCGCAATCGACGTAATGCTATTATTCGACAATTCTGGCATTCTCACCGGTCGCATATATACAGGGTGGAATTTTTTAACGTCTCCTGGAGGGAAAGTACTCTAAATATATATAATAAATATATATAAATCTTAATAAATATATATTTGTGATATATTTTTAGTGCATAAATAGTCAACTTATTTATAATTATTATTTAATTAATATTTGCGCCTTTCCCGCATTTCAATCTATAACTCCTATACCATAAGGTTGCCTGGAAGAAATTGCTGTTAAGCAATAAGGCCGCCTATTTGTATACATTATTTCAAATTCGCTGTATAAACATATTCTGTAATCCTATGTGTGCAATAAAGAATATTGTATTGTATTGTGAATTGTAAATACTGTAGATAGAAAATTTTACTCAAAGGAAACATTCCTTTATTTTTAATAATAGAGCGGGACCCAAGGAGAATAAAGTTCATTTCCGTGGGACTTACCTCCGCCATACGAACTACTGGTATGTACTTATTCGGCATATTTTCCTGAACACAAAAAGTGCGGTAGTCACTTTCTAAGGGTATGGAGGGGGTAGCTATGACGTGACGTATTTTATTTACGCTATATTTAGATAACTACTGGACAGATTTACTTAAATAGGGTCTCAAATGAAAGATAATTTAATGAACATTGTTTTATTTCAAAGATTCATTAGTGTAAACCTAGTAACAAAATAAATATTTTCAAATAAAGACATGTAAAATTAAACTTTTTTTACTGTGTGAAAAGAACAGAAACCGTTAGGATTACAGTAATTTAGCTCACTATAAAAAATAGCTACACTTATCAGCATTCTAATGAACCTAAAAACGTTTAAGTCGAGCTATAAACAACGGAACTGCAGTCGTCTAAGTGAGCGTGGGTAGCGCCGAACTGACTACGGTACTTAGATTTTGGTACGAATAATCTTGAAAATAACGTGACAAAACGGGTGTCTTTAAATCAAACCATTTGTGTAAAAAGCAGATGTTTGTTTTCGGGTCATGGGTGTTTGTCTTTGTGTGTATTCCAAGGGACCCACGACACAAGAGAAAACTTAGTGTGGGCCTTTGAGTGTGTAGCGTAGCGTTTATTTTGACACAACCCAATTCGATGAAGAAGGCAAGAGAATTCGCTTTTCTTACCCATGTCTCTTCACTGAATACGGAATTGCTCTGGGCGAACCACTGAGTAAAGTAGGGAAGTCCATAAAATCTGTTACGCATTATTCTTAATTGGACACACTGTACCTATTATTTAAATTTTCAAATTCAAAACTTTCCACCACAAAGAGCAGAGAGAGTAATGTGTAACCGTGTAATGACACTGGGGTTACCAAAAAAGATAACAATTCAATAATTATGGGAGTCTTTCAAGTTTTCTGACAGCCCCCGCCAAAAGGGTCAGACGTTGATAGCTATCAAATTTTTTCAATGATTATAGTCATTGAAAAAATTTATTTATTCTTTTACTTTTCCATTGATTATCATTGAACCATTTTGAAAACATGAGAGTGTTAAAAGTGTCACCTGGGTGTAACTGAAAAAAGTTCTTATCCACATTTTTTTCACAAAATGGCTGATTACCATTTATTATAAAGTAAAGTGTTCTGCGCTACATGATATTGACGGAATTGTGGCAACACATATGGGTCTATATTTGAGAATCTATCTATTCACTTTTATTTACTAGTTCTGGAAATTGGTTAAGCCTTTAGCGAAGTACCTATTCACTTGTAAAACAACTCAACTATAAGTACCATAACCTTACCTCTCGTGAACTGACTAGATATCTTACCACTGCAATACAGATTTATTCCTAGTGCAGGGTGAGTCGGCTGACAGTCTGTCCCATGAAGAAACCCAATAGGCATATTTATTACCCACTGTACTTTAAAACTGTACCTACTGCTTTTAAATGAATAAAATGTTACTTATTACTACCTAGCAGCATGTCAGAGATTTATTTTCATTAATGTTCTGGTTTATTTAGTTATATCTAGATAATACCACAAACAACATAACAAAATATTCCCTGCGATTGGATATGTATCTATTATCTTATTTTATTATTTAATGAAACTATGTATTTAACAAATCAATCAAGGTCAAAAACATTTGATTCGTGTAATGTAACTTTAACCATAGCATGTCATATTACATAATCTAGTTATCTGAAAAGGAGATGCTTAAAACAATTGCATTAGAATTTTTAACTATGTCTGTTTAATGTGCAATCATCCTCCAAGAACAGGCAAAAAATTAAACTTAGAGGGGTACCAAACTAGTAGCTGTTACGTAGCAACAACATAAAGGCAACAGTTTCTCAAGAGTCTGTTTCGATTCATGTATGATTGATTAAAATGGGCCAAAGATTCAAATAAAAAAAGCTTTATTTATGCTTTTAAACTAGCAAAATTTAGGGCTCCTCATGAAGCTAAAGAACTTTTTTATAGGAACCCATATCAAACATCAACAATTTTTTTTCGTTTTAAAAGGCGATAGCAGCGTAATTTCGCAGCTATTGGTACTAACAGTGTCATAGGCCTGACCAAATGATTTCAAATGAATGAAGCGACAAGTGCCAAAGTTCACGGCGCAGCACGGTGCAGGGATTCCTCCGAATGAATCTCAGTGTTGCCGATGTAAAAAATATAATGGCGGCTGTACACTCTCGCACGCCAGCGACCTGCCTCTGCCTCGAGTGCGTACGTTTACACTCTCATACCCATCAGTACAGACCAGTACCATTTAGTCCTTTGTTTTAAAATATAACGCAAGTACGTGCAAGTATGAAGAATTTTATTTCGATACGATACGAAGCGTTATTTTGGTTACGAGAATTTTTGAAAATAGTTCGTAACAAAATGAAGAAAATTTTTGACAAAAAAAAATGCCGGTTAATAAAAATTATGCCTGTTCATAATACTTTTTCATTTTGCTGTGATTCTACCCGTTTTGTCACGTTATTTTCAAGATTATTCGTACCAAATCTAAGTACCGTAGTCAGTCCGGCGCTACCCACGCTCACTTAGACGACTGCAGTTCCGTTGTTTATAGCTCGACTTAAACGTTTTTAGGTTCATTAGAATGCTGATAAGTGTAGCTATTTTTTTATAATGAGCTAAATTACCGTAATCCTAACGGTTTCTGTTCTTTTCACACAGTAAAAAAAGTTTAATTTTACATAATGTCGTTTTTTGAAAATATTTATTTTTTTACTAGGTTTACACTAATACATCTTTGAAATAAAACAATGTTCATTAAATTATCTTTCATTTGAGACCCTATTTAAGTAAATCTGTCCAGTAGTTATCTAAATATAGCGTAAATAAAATACGTCACGTCATAGCTACCCCCTCCATACCCTTAGAAAGTGACTACCGCACTTTTTGTGTTCAGGAAAATATGCCGAATAAGTACATACCAGTAGTTCGTATGGCGGAGGTAAGTCCCACGAAAATCGTTATTTGAAGACTTTTTTACGAATAGGTCCCACTCTATAAGAAACAAAACAGCATTCAAGGATTTTCGAAATTTCGCTTGCCACACCCGGGAATCGAACCGGCTTAAATTTAAAAAAATAACACCCTGTACTTTTATGGTATCGATCGATAGGGTCAATCGTAAAGATCAAATGTCTCTAACAAATATGGTAAATTAGATGAAAAGAGAACCATTAAACTACATAAAACCTAAAGATGGGACCCTTAAGTAAAAGCGCTTTAACACGTCCCATCAAATTTGTAAGCTTAGATTTAATGGTCTTCCTTTCACTTAATTTACTATGTTTGTTAGTGAGATTTATCCTTACGATTGACCCTATCGATCAATACTATTAAAGTACAGGGTGCTTTTTTTGGATTTTAGCTGGTTCGATTCCGGGTGTGGCAAGCGAATTTTCGAAAATTTTTCAGTGTCATGGGCTGATTCACCACCTGAGAGGATAAGATCGAATTACTTAACACCCTATACATATTATATATATTCAATCATATAGATTTAGATCCGCATAAGTACTTAATACAATTAAATTTCGTCAAACGTCTATAAGCGCAAAATAATAAAATATTACGACTAGATTACAAAACTTATAATAGTATGTACAATTAGCGTCCACACGCGAGCTATACCGTAACACAATAATATCGTCTGACTGCACTACTCTCTAAGCACACTAATACATACATATACTGTGTCAACGCACACAGGCAAACAGAAAATACGCTTTATCGCTCGTAAAAGTTTGGATACGAGTGACACAGCCGTCCCGTCGGAATGCCAGCGGAGGACTGCCGCCCGCGCCCGCGCAGACCACCCTCTGCAACTAAACGTTCGGATTTCCGTTTTTCGTAACTTTTGAATGAAAATATTGTTCGATTTACAATATTTAAACGTTGTGTTTCAAGAAAAAGGGATTCTTAATTAATTAGTATAAGAATATTTCCATATATCATAGCCGTTTAGGAGCAGTAAGGAATTTAAGTCAAAAATCGATGTCTCGTGGTATTTTTTTTAAAATACAATACAAAGACGTAAAAAAAAAACTGACGTTCCACATGTAGTCCTTGAACAGATGTTTCACATATTTTTTTTTTAACTTTCCCTGGCCAGTCATAAATGAGAAGTAAGCTTTACAAAATGCTCAATATTCGGAAATTGAGGGATCTAATCGCCTTAATTTTGATAACATCGGTTACCGTTAGTGGCACATCACTATTTAAGATTTGCAAAAAACTGGCAACCCAGTTATTGTCAATTTAGTCTCTGAGAATAAAAAACAGGGTATATAAGAAACATTATTTTTCTCGACATATATACCTCTTTATTTATTTATTTACTGTTTATTGTACACAATAGACATACAAAAATATTTTTTGATATGATAAAATCCAAAAGTTGGCCCACTTAAAATTTTATCTTTCATGTGATAGTTTTCAGAGTCCTAAAATGTGAGTTCACATTATCTTCAATATTTGTTAATTAATGGATGGACATATGTGAATTTAAAAGATTATATTGAGGAGCTGTTGAAATAGTGTACAAACTCGTATCTTGTAAATAAACTAGTTACGATATTTGAGAAATTCTAATTTGAAATTTTCTATTCGCTTCTTCCCCCTCCTGGTTGGGTTTCGCTTTCATTACTCGAATAACATGGTGTGTTGGTATTGACGATACTCACTTTTCATTAACATTTGCATGCGTCTATCCATTACATCCATCTGGGTCTCGCTGTTTGGATGTGTGACTGTGACGTACACAACGGACTGTGTGCGATGTTTGCGTGTGTTTGTTCGTGCGCGTACGATCGTTTACGTGTGTGTATAAACACATCCGTATACGAATACGAATATCTACTTAAATGCGTACCTTTGTATATGTGATAACGTGTAAACGATCACTTGTGTTTGCGTATGTTTATATTTGTACACAATACAAATGCTGATTCTACGTGTACACATTCATATTTATCTGTACGCGTTCGTGTTTATCTGTGCATACGTGTATACTTGCGAACGACCGTGCGTGTATGTTTTTACGGATACGAATAAATTCATGCACGCGTGCGTGTATGTATGAGATAATATCTGAATACGGATATCTATGTGCGCGTCTACGTTATGTGCGTAAACATACGTACCATCGTGTGTGTGTACATATGATGACATCTTGATACGAATACGGCTATCTTACGTGCACATCTGTGTCCGTTGAATCGTGCGTGCGAGTGCGCGTGTGTACGTTGAATCGTGCGTGCGTGCGTGTGTGTATGTGTGCGTGTGAGTGTGTGTTTCCCCTCCCCTTGGCGTCCCGTTGACCCCGCAGCTCTTCAAATTCCAGTTCCCGCAGCTCTCGCTCGCCCGGAGCTCGGCGCAAGAGACGGGCCTCCTCGTCATCCAGGCAGAGGTGAGACTTGCGCTACTTTTCATTTTAATTTATATTCTTTCCTAAATTAAAGATTTAATTTCGTTTTTGTTTAGTTCCAAAATCACTGACAAAAAATATGTATTTTTTTACTTATTTACTTAAATTGTCAGAATTGTAGGCCGATACTGGTTAAGACGGAAAAGGCCCTATGGCCAGTAGTGGGCTGAAATACGTTACCTTCGATTATTATTTATCGTAAGGCATGATGTATGTTCTCTACGTTTACTTAAAGCTGTTAGATTTTAAGAACGTTTCTGCGTTTGTCGAAAGTGATATCAAGTCTTCCACCGATCCATGGTACTTTGTCAGTAAGCATTCTAATACTATCACAATTTGCTCGGGGTTTCCGCGGCGGCGATTCACTCTAGCTCCATTTAAACCATAAGTATGCGCAGTTGCACACACACGTTCTTATTCAGTTGAGAAGACACCAGACTCGACGCTGTTAATCGAAGCCTTTAGGACTTTTTTATTGTTCTTTTCGTCTCGACGACATCTTTAATCTAGTCCAGTACGTATTCGATCGACGGCTGTTTGATTATACTGGTACAGATTCTTCATGGTGTGATACAGACTAGGTAATAGGGCAAGATAATAATGATCCACATCGCAGTCACATTGATCGGTGATCCTTTTTCTTTTGGTTCGCCCTGCATCCGCCTCTTGTTAGAATGCGGTTGAGAGCCTTCCAAGTTGCCCTAGGAAGGTACCCTAGGGGCTGGTATTCCACAAAGGGTAACGAGCCTTTAGGACGTAATGTTAAGTTACGGGAGGTGATTTGTGTTGTTGCTAACCAGACCTCTTGGAGATGTTATGGAGTACGCTCATGGTCTAGGTTTGAGGGTTGGTGGGTGACAGGACTTTAGTTTGGTGTATTCGGTATATTGGTTGGTAGGTGTTCCTGTTTGCCCGGATTTTAACTAGTTCCTGGCCGAGGCATTCCTCGCGATGCAGGTATGCGACTAGGATGAGTTGGGAGTCAGTAAGAAGGAGTTAGTTAAAAATATATATCGTTGTATCGATCGGCAAGAGAAATATCACCGATGCGGATATATCGGCAAACCAACTTTATCGTCGATATATCGGCATCGGAATCGGATGCACCCCCGAGGGTATCGAATGCTATAATACAGTGTGTTGTGCAGACTGTCGCCATCCGTGATAGTCCGCGAGCGGCGGCTGGCGACGGCGCGCGCGACCGCCATGAACCCCCCCGCGCCGCGCCGCCGCGCCCCCTCCCCCGCCGCCGCCCGCCAGCTCGCCGTCAACCCGCCGCCGCCCGCCTCGCACCGACACAAGGTAACACTATCTATATAAATATACATACAGAGATAAATTAGACCTTCGGAAAGGACAGGCTACATTTGCGGAAAGCTAGTATTATATTAATAAATGTATCTGCATAGCTAACATAGACGTGTGACATAATTAGACGTAGATCTTTAACGATGGCTTATTGTATTTAAAATGTTGAACACTGTGTTTATTATAAGCTGTTGAACCTCAATTTAAATGATAAATATTTTTTTCGTGTACAACGTGTTTCATAAATCCCAATAAAAAGAAAATCCAAAATTTAATTCTAAAGTATGTATAAATTAGATGAAAGAAGACGAGACGAGATATATACGACAGAATTATGTCACGCATCCATGTTAGCTATGCTATGCTAACATGGACTGGACCGTTCTTGTAACATCACAGCACGAACTGCACGCCTGGGGCAACCCGATGTGCGGATAGACGAAATTAAACAAAAACTTAATATTTACATACTTTTTAAAGGAATAGAAAATAATTATGGTTCATTTATAATTGTAACTTATCTTGTGATAGGACGAACTGGACATATATGGACGCAGCAAGTTGTCAAGTCGCAACAGAGACCGAAAGAAGTATTCAAGATCTTCATCGTCTGGATCCGGATCAGGTAAATCAAATTCTATTCTTGTATGTAAACTTTTGCATATCGAGATCATTTGTCAATCGAAAATTTTAGTTTTTTTTCCTTGACTATCAACTCTCATTAGAGTAAAGTCTCATTGTGTATGGTAAGGCAGCTGGTTACAGAAAAATATCTTAAATTGAAGGTACTGACTCTCTGATTCATCTAAGTCCAGCTCAAACCCTTGGACCTAGAAAGCTAGAAATGTTTTAAAACGTAGGCAAGGAATAAGGTAGGATTTAAGAAATTTCCACGGGAACGAATTTTTCTGTCATTTTCTAGTACAAAATAAAAACGAAACTAGAGGATAATGTGAATGATATCCATACATACTAACATATCCACGTCATAAATCTCTGTGGTTCTAAAAACCAGACGCCACGTTAGACATTCTCAGGGTTCACACATGATTATAGTGGTGATTGATAGGTTCCTCGCATATAATATTGTCATTAGCCCGTATACGTCCCCACCAAGGAGCACTAACTTTCCTTCGAAACTGGGAAGAGGTTGAGACCATAGTCCACCACGCTGGCCTAATGCGGGTTGGTGGACCGCGTGCCTTTCGAAAACTAATTTTCTCAGACGTGCGGGTTTCATCACGAGGTTTTCTTTCACCGTTGAGCAAGTGATAATTAATCAGAAATCCGTACATAAATCCTTAAAGACGAATTTAGTGGTACAGGCCCGAACCAGGTTTTGAACCCGCAACCTTCGGGTTACAAAACTGGTTCCTTAACCAAGGGCTATCAGCTATCACTGGCTGTTTAAATATGAAATGTTTGAAAAAAATATTTTTTATTTTATTAATTTCCTATTAACGCAGAATCATCAACCACGTCGAGTGAGTCAGAAAGCGACTCCCATTCGTCGTCGTCATCGGGTAGTTCAGGAGCTAGAAGAGCGCGGCACGCGAGGCTTCTGAACGCGGCGGCTAGACCTAGGCAAGTTTACTATCTTCTTCCTAGCACTTTTTGTATGACTTTAGAGATGAATGACTAAGAAAATGTAGAACAAATCATTGTTTTTAACAGACTTCAAAAAATGATGAGGTTCTATATTCGACTGTGTTTGTATCTTTTCTTAAAATATATTTTCTTAAATTTTCCGCCGTTTCTGGACCGATTTTCAAAATTATTTTTTTCTTCGAAAGAGTATAGAGGTGGTCCCATCCCATTGTCATCAAGTCAGGATCTGATGATGGAATCTCAAGGAAATCGAGGGCAGCCCTCGAACCTAATTAGCACTTACAATGAAAGATAAATAACCTTTTTAGAAATAATTTTCCACGTTAAAAACGTATGAGTCACCGACTTCAATCCTAACAGTTCGCACAAAGTAGATATCTAGTATTTTTTGTGGACTACAATGCTTATTAGCAGATAACTACAAGCAGAAATGTCATTCATTTATTTAGATGATGTTCTAGTTTGTAGTATTTTTTGTTTTTGTTGTTTTTTTTTTAAAGCGCTGAATCATTTTTGATAAAATTTATATGGGACCTCTTCAGGAGTATACTCTTTCGAACAAATAAAGAATTATTCAAATCGGTTTATAATTGCCGGAGTAATCGCGTAACAAATATACAAAAAAAAAATACAGTCGAATTGAGAACCTCCTCCTTTTTTGAAGTCGGTTGAAAAAATTAAACTGACTTCAAAAAATAAAGACAACATAATTTAATGTCACACTTAAACAAAAATTAAACCGACTTCAAAAAAGCGAAAAATAAAGCATAAGTAATTTAATGTGCTACGTAGTACCCACTGATCTGTTTGAAGTCTGTGCCAAACCAAATAAGTTTCATAGACCGCCTTGAAACTGTCGCCTGGGGTGGGTGCCCCCTAGATCGACTGGCAGCGTTAGCCGCGAAACACGTGCTTGAGCCGCCCTGGAGACGTATTTTTGAAACAATAGAATTCCAATTCGCATACGAATTGACAAGATTCGCATGCGAATACGCTAAATCTAAATTTTTCAAAATTCATTCCGTAAATTCTGCAGCGAGTGGTCCGACCACTCGTTTTGTATTTTCTACTAGTAGAATCTACTAGTAGAAAGCGCGCAAATTGACATTGACAGTTACACACGTTTTTTTTTGTTAAATTGATCTCTCAGATTAATGAAATCCATTCTGTCCGATAGATGAAATCTTGATGACGTCACACCGTACTACCCAAAACGTCATTCCGACTCCTAAGGACTCCTATCCATGCTACCAAATAAGAAAGGCACTTTAAAAATTCTACGATGGCAATATTGCCAACTTTTCAATTTGGTCGCGTTATCACTTGCGTCGGTATACACAAGTTATACAGTCAGTAGCGGCGTTAGGGTAGGGCGCGGTTGGGCGACCGCCCGGGGCGCCGGATGAAAGGGGCGCTGCACGTCTACTTATTCGAACAGTTAAATGAGTACTCGAAATCTTGGTCTTTTATGTATAATATTAAAGATTCCGAAAAAACCCAACCTTGTCAAACTCTGTGGTGATCTCCAACTAAATCAGACATAGATGGTTGTATGTTGTGTGATGAACTCGTAAATCTAAAACCTTTTTGCTTGATCAGAATGTGGAACTCCTATTTTTGTTTTAATCAAAGATCGCAACTTACAAGAACTGTATCCAGGAGAGGAGTTTTTCAAAGCTGAAGCTGATAAAAATCTATCTTTGATCAATAATATCAACAATAGCATGTCTTACTCGCTTCACTTCATCCAATTCTCTCTTGTTACGTCTGCTGTAAACTTCCTAGAAATAAGCAGTGCCTGTTGTGTCATCTCTGTTGCATGTTTCTTATGTATGTAGGTATATTGTGTACAATAAACAGTAAATAAATAAATATCTCAATCTAGATTGACAAACTTAGCAACTTTGTCAATTGAAAACGAAATCGCTGAAAACATCGACTTTAATAACCTTGTAAAAGAGTTCGCTGATATAAAGGCAAGAAAAGTTAAGTTTTATTAGTTTTTTCTAATAAACGGTTATTTTTAATAGTAAATAATTATTTACTTTTTAACCGACTTAAAAAAAGGAGGAGGTTCTCAATTTGGGTGATTTTTTTTTATGTTTGTTACCTCAAAACTCCGTCATTTGTAAACCGGTTTCAAACATTTTTTTTAGTTCGGAAGCATCTACTTCCAGATTGGTCCCATAAAATTTTTATCGAAATCGTTTCAGTAGTTTGGGTCATAAATAAAAAAAACTGAAATTTACGGTCATATAATTATGTGGATGATAATAGGTCATCAATGTAAACGAAGCAAAAACGAAGTAATTCCCTGAGACTTGTTATTTTTTGCGGCTCCTTTGTGGGGATCTACCGTTTAGTGACCGGTAGTGTGGTATGCAGACCTTCACGGAGGATCGGGCATAACGCAACTTCTTTCTCATTCGATCATTTCGAAGAAGATAATTCGAATATCAATTTCAAAGGTTTGAAATGGTATTCGATGTCATGATTCGAAATGATTGAAGATCTGGCATTGCGCCATTCATTGTTTGATCTTTGCGCATTCATTGTGATAAGCTCGCGGAATAAGTGTAATTTCGAGCATAGGCGTGCAAATAGCACTTAATAAGCGGTGTCTAGTTTATAGCTGTGGGTATGTTACAAAAGTAAATGATTGTGTAACGAAGAAAATTCTATTTTGTTAATTATATCCGTGATTGAAGAGGAATCTAGCTGTTTTTATTAATCGCCCCCCAAGAGACATCTTGCAGTAGCGTATATTACCACCGCACTTCTTCCCTGCTGTCTGGTAGTCGGTTGATAATATCACCCACCACCCCATATCTTTCATGCCATCTGGCGATCGGTTTGAGAATTGTACTACCCCGTATCTTTCTTGCCATCTTGCGACTGGTTATGAATATCACTACCTCATATATTTACGTGGGGTGAAAGTAATTGATCACTATATCGCTCTTTAATCTCGAGTGATTTAGTGCTTTATAATAAACTAGCTTTCCGCCCGCGGCTCCACCCGCGTGGACTAAAGGTTATGTCGTGCCCAACTGTGGGATAAAATATAGCCTATGTCCTTTCCCAGGCTCTAATATATCTCTGTACCAAATTTCATCAAAATCGGTTCAGTAGTTTAGGCGTGAAAGACGGACGGACAGACAGACAGAGTTACTTTCGCATTTATAATATTAGTATGAATCTACGAGGGAGTTATATGAATGATAAATGATAACCTTTAAAAAGAATAAAATAAAATATTTTTAACAAAAAACTTACCCGCAAATTTAAATTTTTGGTAAATTTTTTGTTAAAAATATTTTATATAAATGGTTATTGCATTCCTTTCCCTATTTTCGCATGGGTTTGAATTGCAGTTGGGGGGCGCCGCGCCGTAGACATCTCGCCCAGGGCGCTGGTAGTGTTAAAACCGGCACTGTATACAGTTAGGATGGTAATGAGATTTGCTGTTTAAAAACAGATTTCGTAAAGTTTGTGGTGTGTTGGTGTACCAGAACAGGGACTGAGGACGAGGAAAATGTCCTGCATCGTGCGCGGTTGCAGATCGCATTCTGGAAACAAAGAAAACTCCCGTGAAAATATTAGTTTTGACGAGCATTTGACACTTTTTTGACAGTTAGGGCTGTACGCGGCATGAAATCGACGCAGTGATAAAAATATTGTCTTCTTGTTTCTTCGTCCGTAAATTTTCGTTTGAGTAACCAGGATAGCATTACAGTCGTAGGTTCCTGTAAGAATAGACTTCATCTATCGGACAGAATGGATTTCATTAATCTGAGATTGATCTCTTTCCGGAAAGGCAAAGAAATTTATGAAGACATACACCCAAGTCTTTGTGGCGGATGTCACCGCTCCGTAAAACGGAGCGACCAAATTCTGTGGCTGCTATTGGCAAGCCTGCGAGCGCCAAATACGCGCCAATATTTAAGCTTGCCAATGAACGACAAGTTTCTTACTTGGCCGTTCCTTTAAATAAGATGGAACTATGTTATAGGATACACAGTGTGACATTGTGAACACGCATCGCGGAACTAATAGTTGTTACCTAGTTAATCAACAGTTGCTTATAAACTGAGGGATGTGTTTATATAATATCCTAAACCGGGTATTACATCATGCGATATCTAGTCAGTCTTACTAAGATTTAGCATGTTGTAATAAGAGTAAGTCAGTTAGTCTGACTTGTTAGTCCGATCGAATGGGTTCGACCGAGCTTGCTGTCTAACTGACTAAATATCGCGTCGTGTAATAAAGCTAAAGCAGGTATTACACCATGCGATATCTAGTCAATCTTACTAAGACTGTCTAACAGACTAATTAGACAGGCTAGCTATTACACCACGCTTAAAATCGTATGCTAAGTAGTCTATTCTCATTTGCAACGCGTACGTCGTCGTTGACGGTTGTCTGTCATGGGAAAGCTTTCGAAGCACCAGAAAATAGCCGTAGCTCTTGCTGCGACTATTTTAAATTTATCAATAAAACAAGCCAAGTGCGAGTCCGACTCGCACTCGCAAAACTATTATCTCTATAAAAAACGCCAAAAGAATCACGTTTTTTGTATGGGAGCCCCCTTAAATATTTATTTTATTCTGGTTTTTAGTATTTGTTATAGCAGTTATAGGACCATTAGAAATAAATTATCTGTGAAAATTCGATGCGTGCGGCGCGGACGGTGCGGGCGCTATACAAATATACTGATATTGGATGCGATTCGCCGCGTTCGGCGAGTACGGTACGGCGCGTACGATGCGGGCAAGTGCACGAGGCCATGTGGAAATTCGATGATTGCGGCGCGTGCGGCTCCTTTGGCGCGGACCTGTGCGCGTTCACCTTAAACCTTCCCAAATCTTCAATGTATTTTCCCTGCATAAGCTCCTCCCGTCCTCCTTAAACCGGTTGTGTATTGTCAAAAAACATTAAGTAGGTAGACTTTTTTTTTAAAACGTTCCTTTCTTCAAATAAGGCGTTACCGATTCTTATTCGATTCAATAAGGCGTACCGAAACCTGGTTACAGCTTTTTATTTTTTCTGCGTGGAACGAAACCCATTGCATAAAAACAACGGTAGTAGAATTTTATTTCGTAGATGAATTACTTTCGCGCATGAATTCAAGATTCATTTCTACTGTTTCAAAAATACGTCTCCATCTCAAATCAAAGCTTCGGAACGCAATCGAGTTACATGATTTAATTTGAATGATTGTGATTTATGTATGTGTTACTTATACTAAAAAAATATAATATGACATTCTTATTTTGTAGGATGAGTGCAAAGAGTGGATTAGCGGCGGCTGTGACTATTCCAAACAAAAAGGAAAACAATAGTGATAAAGGTGAGTTCCAATTAACCGGTATGCGGTTTATGTTATACTGTACCTATGTACAGATTGCCTATTAATAAGTTTGGCGTGCTTATTAATAGGCAATCGGGACATGAACCCGAAACCGAAGACTTAGCGTCTTGAATGCACCAGTTTCGGGGTTCCATGGAATTTCCCTTCCAAGTTTGGCAATATTTAAAGATTTTCCAAACTTGGAAGGGAAATACATTTGCAGTTGTGCAGCGAAAGTGATTCTCGCCTTAATACTGGAGTGAGATGTGCCTTTATATTTTCAGAAACGGGAAAAAAACGTTCGGCGACGTCTCCGGTGAGCGGCGGAGCTCCGGCCAAGAAATCAGTTTCAAGACGCGAGGAACTACTCAAGCAATTGAAGGCGGTTGAAGACGCCATCGCCAGGAAGCGATCCAAAATATAGATTTCATCATATTTCAAAGACTTCGGCAATTGAGATTTTTGGTCTGGTTTGAAAGTACACCAGTATCATGTATTTGTCAGCTCAATATTCTCCAATCCGCCGGTGTAGTCTACACTCGATGCTAATCGCACCGGCGGCGGCATGTGTACAAATAAGCATTTAAGCTCTTTGTGATGTTCGTGAATTGTTCCAAGTTGACTCTGACACCAAATATCAGTAAGAATATTATTAGTAGACCTTATTAACAATTATCAGTATGTATACGAAAGTATGTTTTTTTTTATCACATGACTACTTAAGGATGTAATAGAGAAAATGTATTTTTGGTAAGTTGTTCGACACAGAGTGGAAACAGAACCTAATTAAGGTAATTCTGAGTAGATTATGTAAGATTGGTTCAAGAGCAGTTGAATAAAATACATTATTTTCTAAAAAAAGTTTTATTTAAATAGTTTCAATTATTTTCAAAGATGCTATTCTGTATTTTCTGGATGTAATATTTCGTACAATCACCTGATTGTGTTGGCTAATCATGAGCTCATTCAAAGCTTGGTATGGAAGATATCCCACGCCGCAGCTACTTGCTTCTGTAAAACTGAACCCACCATGAGCTACGTATCCTAAAATTTCTCTGGAATTTGCAAATCTAACAGTTTTTATGTCATCGGGTAACCACAGCTTTTTCATAACTTTGAGATAATCAGATTCATAATTTTCGTCGTCTCTAACCTGCTGACGCCATTCGTTTTTTCTATATTTCTTGGAAGTCATCTGAAACATTGTAAAATCTTAATATAAGTCGGGTTTGTTCAAACACTTATAACTCGAGAATAGCTGGACTAATTTTCATGGTTTTTTATTTGTTGTATTTGTCTCCGTCCCGAATAGCAGAATAACTATTAGAGACATTGGAAAACTGACGAAAAAATTCCCACGGAAACGAAGTCCCGGGCAAAAAAAAGTCTTAATATACAAAGTCGGGGTTTGTTCGAACACTTATACTCGTAACTCGAAAACGGCTGGACCGGTTTTTATGGTATAAATGCCAGTCATTTTAAGCTATTCTAAGCTTGCTCTTAAGCTACATGAATTTAATTTTTCCATGTTAGCAAATGTTGCCTTAGGCGCCGACCTTTAATGATTGGGCAACATTTTTATAAATTCTTTATTAGTTTGTTTGCTTACCAGTTTCCCTTTCTTGTTCAATTTCACACGCAGTCGACGCGATTGTTTTATACTCTTCAAATGCTCTGCCCTTCTAATTTTCCTAATTTCTTCAAATGGGTCCTGATGAGGTGGTTCAAAAAGGGTTTCAATATTTTTTATATCACCAGACTGAGGCAGACAAATGTGGGCATGACGCTTTAAAATGCCTTTTCCCTCTATTTGTACATAAACAGCCACAAGGCAATTTTGAGCACTTTTTAATACTGGCAAAACTACCTTTTTGGTAACACATTCCTGAAAAATAAAGACATTATAAAACATGTCCAAAACTTCTGGACATCCATCCTCACAGCACAATGTTTTATTTTTTTACCAGCCCATATACGTCCCCACCGAGGGGCACGGGCCTCCCTTCGAAACACGAAGGGGATTTAGGCCATAGTTCACCACGCCGGCCCAATGCATGTTGGTGGACCGCTCGTCTTTCGAACATGAATTTTTTCGGACGGACGGGTTTCATCACGATGTTTTCCTTCACCGTTAAACAAGTGATAATTAGAAATCCGTACATAAATCCGAAAAGACGAATTTAGTGGTACAAGCCTGCACCAGGATTTGAACACGTGTCCTTCCGATTACAAGTCTGGCTCATTACCAACTGGGCTATCACCACTTTTATGTATTATAATTTAGAAAGGACAATGAACAATTTTATAGCAACAACGGTAACACTGAAAAACAACAATTTGATTAAATTATTTACCTGTAATCTTTGTAAAAGCTTTTTATCTCTCAGTACGTAAAACTTTTCAACTGCCTCGTGTTTTTTGCTAGTCTGCCAGTCATGAAGTAGTATCTTCCACAGACAGATGAAAGGACTGTTTACTCCTAATTTGACATAGTTCATCCTTTTGTTAGGTGGCTGTTTGAAGTATTTATACTTTAGTTCTGCTTCTATTCTTTTTTCCTCAATCATCCCTGCCAAGGAGTCTGGAGGGAGGCAGCATTGTCCTGTTTCAAAATCCATACTTTCAGTCTCACGTAAACCTCCTGACCTTGCACCAAACATGATAAATGTAAGCCAAAACGGTAAAGCATATCCTTGTGGTATAATGACATCCCAACCACTTCCATATCCTAAAAAAAGTAATAAATTATTAAACTGGCAACTTGTTTTGGTCACTTGATGTACATTTGAAATACTACTTGCCAAGTTTCTTGTAAGTTGGATCTTGTGATCCCGGTCTTTGAATCAAGACAACTGGGACACTTTGAATATTTGGATCTTCTACATTTATTTCTCCAGGCACGATTCCAGTTTTGGATACATGTTTTACAAATTCTGTATTTGACATCATTTCTGCTTTGAGAGTTTTTTGGATTTCACTGCCCCAAAGAGGTGAAGCTGGTATTGTTTCAGGAATGTTAAGGAATTCTCTTGCATTTGGATTGTTACTTTTTGGAACAGCTTTTGTGCGTTTGGATGGCCGGCTGAGTCTCGGATCCCTGATGACTAGACCAATAACAATATTTGGTGGTAGCTGTGCTGGTGAAGTAGCTTTACACATGTTCTCCCAGTAACGGGTCTTGTCTGCCAAATGCAATTCTGAGCTTCTCCAGTCCAGTAATTTTACCCATTCATTTGTTTCTATTTTCTGAACTTCATCTATGCATATCAGGCTTTTGGCCAATACACACTGACTCTTGGGCCCAGTCAGACGAAATCTATTGTAAACTCCAGGTAAAATTTCAAACTTTACTTGCTCTGCAAACCTATTCAGAATTTTCCTCCTCTTTTCAGAATTCTTTCCATCTGATATATAGTTAATACTTAACAAATCAGTCAAAACTCTTTTAACTTGTTTTACTTGTGATGGGTGGACAAACAGCCACAATGTCTTATCAGTTAAGTGACAAAGAGGCCAAATAAAATGAATTTTTCCTATGTATCCAAAGGGAAAACTGTTCTCATCATACAAATGAATGATTCCTTCTCTTTTGCCACTAGTGTAACATCTTGCAGTAATTCCAAGTCCACAAGAAGGATTTGTTATAGAGGAAAACATATCCCTGATGTTTCCTAAAGTCCCTGTAATTTTTATGGGTATATAATATGAAATATCTTGTATGAGACAGTGGGCTGAACTAGCCCTGTAGCAAGCTCTGAAGGCTTTATCGCAAGGGGCATAAGCAAGTCGATGATCCCACCGAGTGATCATATGAAATCTCTTAGCATGCCATATGTGTGTTTCTAACCAAGCAGTTTGTTTTTGTCGCCGGCTGTACTCTTCCAGTATATTGGTAGGGCGTCGTCTGTACTTGCGCGAAGGTCGTTTCTGTTTTGGTGGCAAGCCACTTTTTTTAAGTTGTTCTAAATGGCCCTCTCGTAATTTTTTTGGTAACCTTTTAGAGTTGTGGCTCATAACGCGCCTACGCATATGAACGGGTAAAGATTGAAAAATCAACTTTGCATTATTGGGCCGAAGCAGGCTCTCCGTCATTGCTGCAATTTCTATGCTCCTAGAAGCAGTAAATTTTAAAGTATTCGCAGAATATGGTAGAAGTTCAGTACCGCCCAAAGCGGCATCAAATTGTTGAGTCTCCATTCCAAATTTACCACTATGTCTGGAATTAGTGTTTATATTTATAACATTATTCAAGAAATAGTACACTTAAAAATTTAAATAACTTGCACAAATTGAGCTCTTCAATTTTTATGAATACTATACTAAGTTACTAACATGACGGAAGATTACCATAGACATTTTTTTTTTATTAAGTTTATCCCTTTCGGGAAAGGCAAAGGAAACTATGTCCATACAGCCATGTCTTCAGTGAAAAATCTTCTTTCTTGAACTAAACCTAAGCCCTAAGCTCCTCATGTTCTGCGTTAAACCGGATAGCGTCTGTTTTACGAAAACTGGCGGCGAGAAGCACAACCGCGAGGATCTTTGTCGGTACCAAACGGAGCAGAAACACTGTTATCACTTGAATTTTTCATCACTACACGAATTTTAGCCAATTTACTATATAATACACTATCACTATTACACATTAAACAACTTTTTCACGCCGAAAACGAAAAAATTGACAAAGCAACCGCTCACGCCGAGTTCCCGCCAAGACCCTCTTACCATAGACATTTTTTTTGTTATTTTTTTTTTGTTTAATTTATCCCTTTCGGGAAAGGCAAAGGAAACTATGTCCATACAGCCATGTCTTCAGTGGAAAATCTTCTTTCTTCAACTTAACCTAAGCCCTAAGCTCCTCATGTTCTGAGTAAAACCGGATAGCGTCTGTTTTACGAAAACTGGCGGCGAGAAGCACAACCGCGAGGATCTTTGTCGGTACCAAACGGAGCAGAAACACTGTTATCACTTGAATTTATTTTTCATCACTACACGAATTTTAGTCAATTTAATGCATAATACACTATCACTATTACACATTAAACAACTTTTTCACGCCGAAAACGAAAATTCAATTGACAAAGCAACCGCTCACGCCGAGTTCCCGCCAAAGACCCCGATTACCTTAGACATTACTGATTACTGACACTGACCTGGGTTGGAATCAGACCGTCAGAAAATTATACTACTTGGAGATCAAAATTATACTACTTGACAAAAAATAATACTACATTTCAATTTCTAACGACTTTAAAGTAAATTTTGTTTTATTGCATAAAAAAACAATTAAAATAATAAAAAATAATCACAAAAATATCCTTTGTTTCAATTTCTAGCCTATTTTATTGAGTTAAAGTAAGATAGAAAACGGCGATATAAAAAACTGTTTGTTTTACCTTATTTGAGCATATTTTCAAGAAAATTGTAAGAGCATACACAAGAAAGTGCATATAAGTAATCGTCATCTCACTGACACTCATAGATAAAATACATAACAACTCCTATTCTGTCAAAAAGACAGGAAATAGTAAAAAATTACATTACAAACTACCCTTCCACTGGTCGATAAAAATTCTGGTATTTTTGCGTAGTATACTGGCATTACAACACTACATACTACGCTTAATGAAATTCTGGTACAAATAGTATAATTATACTACGATTTCCAACCCTGACACTGACAGAGACAGGACAGACGCACAGATTAGGTTTAAGACAGACAGCCGGCAAACAGGGTTGGAATCAGACTGAATCAGACCGTCGGAGATCAAAATTATACTACTTGACAAAAAATAATACTACATTTCGATTTTCAACGACTTTAAATTAATTTGATTTTATTGCATAAAAAAAATCAATTAAAATAATCACAAAAATATCCTTTGTTTCAATTTCTAGCCAATTGGCTATGTATGACATTTTAAAAATATTTTTAATTTCGGTTAATTTATTATTTAACATAAAGGAATAAGGTCCCGTTTCTTCAAAAAAAAAATATTTTAAAAATCTATCTTTTGAAATAAAAATATGATAATTAAAATATTCTTAGTACCTACGGTAAACTAAACCTAAGTACGGCATTATATGCAATCGTATTCTTTTGCCAAACTATCATGTCAATTAAGAAAAAAACATAACCTGTTTAATTTTGTATTTGGTTGTTTATTTCTGAGTTTGGTTGGTTGTTACTTCAGGCAAGTTGGTAGAATCAGCTCTAACGAACTGAGTGGTAACCATAGTGTCGGAATCCAGTGTATTGCGAAAGTTCGAAAGTCCAGGAAGCATAGCCAAGTCGTCAGTAAATATCAATCCAAATAATCAAAACCACGAAACAGAAGGTAACGGTAGAGTCCAGGTAGCAAAGCCAAGTCGTCAGTAAATATCCAAATAATCAAAACAACGAAACAGAAACAAACTCAACAACCAACAACTCTAAAACACAACGGTTAGGTTTTGTGTCAACCAACTGTCAAAGGTCTTTTTTTTACTTTGGCAAAGGAATTAAACCGTATAGAACGCTGTAGTAAGCAACAAATCGTAACCAAAGTTTAAAAAAATCATTATTTTTTTATTTATGTTCAAAATAATATCTTATATCTTGATATCTTTTTTATTTGAATATAGGACCTTAAACCTGCTTAAAATAAAAAATAAAAAAATATTTTAAAAATATTGCACAAAGCCCATTTTAAGTTAAAGTAAGATAGAAACGGCTATAATATAAAATAAAATCTATTTGTTTTACTTTATTTTAGCATATTATTCAAGAAAATTGTAAGAGCATACACAAGAAAGATGTAAGGGGGTACGCTCACCATCTCAGTGCCCCAAGTCAACCTCTCCTGCTCGTGGTGCATCCTGCTGATCAACGAACGAGGCTCTGACGACCGAAACAATGGCGGTATATCCATTCAAATAGCGTGGCTAAATGCAACAGACCAGTGATGGGCAGCAGTATCACTGGTGCGAGAAGCTACGCTCTGCGATCGCCAACCCGCATTGCCCAGCGTGGCGATTATGGGCATAACCTCTTATGGCAAGCACACATTTACCAAGGCCCCCAGTTCCCGGCCGCCCCGCTATTCCTGACCAAGGCGGCGGTCATGGTTACGGCGGGGTAGGGGGTGCTAAGAATCCCCGGGTTACGGTAGGCCGCCACCTCCACGAACAATTGACCCTGGCTACGTACAACGGACGCACGCTGCGACTCGACGAGCACCTTCTACAGTTGGAAGAGGAACTGAAATGCATAAGATGGGGCGTTCTGGGACTAAGTGAAGTCCGAAGAGAGGGAGAGGACACCGTAACCTTAGAATCGGGCCATCTTATGTATTTCAGAGAAGGGGATCAACTTTCCCAGGGCGGGGTCGGGTTTCTGGTCCATAGAACTCTCGTTGACAACGTTGTCGAAGTATCCAGTGTGTCGACAAGGGTTGCGTACATAATTATTAAGCTGACCGAAAGGTACACCCTCAAAGTCGTGCAGGCCTACGCACCGACTTCGACATACTCGGATGAGGATGTGGAGATTCTCTACGAAGACATATCAAAGGCCCTGCATAACACCTCCAGGGCCCACTACAACGTTGTCATGGGAGATTTTAACGCCAAAGTGGGAACAAAGTCCGGCAGCGAACGCTCAGTTGGACCGCATGGTTATGGGAGCAGAAATGACCGGGGGCAAATGCTTGTTAACTTCCTCGAAAAAGAGGGGCTCTTTATGATGAACTCGTTCTTCAAGAAACAGCCCCAAAGGAAGTGGACGTGGCAGAGCCCCGATGGTCAAACTAAAAATGAGATTGACTTCATCATGACGGATAAAAGGCGCATATTCAGAGATGTCTCAGTGATTGCTAGGTTTAAAACCGGAAGCGATCACCGACTTGTCCGGGGCACTCTGAATATCGATTTCAAACGCGAAAGAACCCGCTTGATGAAGTCTAGGCTCCGACCAAATACGCTCCAAACCGTGATGGGCTCCGAACTGTTCCGGATAAAACTGGAAAACCGATTCGCTGCCTTTGAAACCACAGGTGATATTGACCGGAAGCTCGATCAAGTACTGAGCACTCTTCGAGAGGAAGGCACAAAGCTCTGCCAAACGAGGCGTACAGGTAAGAAGTCAAAACTTTCGAGAGGGACTTTAGAGCTAATGAGTAAAAGACGAGAAAATCCCCCGTCAACTTTGTCAGAACACCGGGCGCTCAACAAACAAATCACGAAACTGGTACGACGTGACCTCCGAGCTTTCAATACGCTCTTGGTTGAAAAAGCAATTGAGCAAAACCGGGGGTCGAAAGTGTTCGTCCAGTCACTCGGGAGAAGCCACCTGACGAAGTTGACCACAGCCACGGGGATGAAGGTCACCTCAAAGCCGGAGATCCTCTCGGAAGTTAAAAACTTCTACAGCCAGCTCTACGCCTCCTACGCACCTCGACCTGAATCTCGAAATAGCGACCATCGAGCTACCCTCACACGCCACTTCACAGAAGACCTGCCCGAAATCAGCCTGAACGAGATCGAGCTGGCCCTTAAACAGCTTAAAAATGGAAAAGCCCCAGGTGAGGACGGTATAACAACTGAGCTTCTTAAGGCAGGGGGAATTCCCGTACTGAGGGAGCTCCAGGAGCTATTTAACACCGTTCTCTTTACCGGGAGAACTCCGCGTGCGTGGAACAAGAGCGTAGTCATCTTGTTTTTCAAGAAAGGTGACAAAACCTTATTGAAAAACTACAGGCCGATATCACTCTTGAGCCACGTATATAAGCTGTTTTCAAGGGTCATCACGAATCGTCTTGCGAGAAGACTCGACGAGTTTCAACCTCCCGAACAGGCCGGATTTCGTAGTGGATACGGAACCATAGACCACATCCACACAGTGCGCCAGGTTGTACAGAAAACTGAAGAGTACAATCGGCCCCTGTGTCTAGCTTTTGTGGACTATGAGAAGGCTTTTGACACAATCGAAACCTGGTCTGTTCTGGAATCCCTGCAGCGATGCCAAGTAGACTGGCGATACATCGAGGTGCTGAGATGTCTTTATGAAGCCGCAACGATGACCGTCCAAATACAGAATCAGCAGACCGAACATATCCACCTGCGTCGAGGAGTGCGACAGGGTGATGTCATATCACCGAAACTGTTCACTAACGCTCTGGAGGATATGTTCAAGATGCTGGACTGGAAAGAGTACGGCATCAATATAAACGGTGAACACATCTCGCACCTACGATTTGCAGACGACATCGTCATTATGGCTGAAACGCTGCAGGATCTTCAACGGATGCTGGACAGTCTAGCTAATGCGTCTCAGCGTATAGGGCTCCGGATGAACTTGGATAAAACCAAAGTCATGTTCAACGAACATGTTGACCCGGGGCCGGTCGCGGTAAACGGAGTCCCCCTCGAGGTTGTTTCTGAATATGTGTACCTGGGACAGATGCTCCGAGTAGGTAAAAACAACTTCGATGGGGAAGCTAAGAGACGGATACAGCTGGGCTGGGCAGCGTTTGGGAAACTCCGCCGAGTCTTCACGTCACCCATACCTCAAAGCCTGAAAACGAAAGTTTTCAATCAGTGCGTCCTACCCGTGATGACATACGGAGCCGAGACGTGGCCACTCACAGTGAGACTAGTCCACCAATTTAAGGTCGCTCAGCGAGCTATGGAAAGGGCTATGCTCGGTATTTCTTTGAGGGATCGGATTCGAAACGAAATAATCCGTCAGAAAACCAAAGTTACCGACATAGCCCGGCGAATTAGCAAGCTTAAGTGGCAGTGGGCTGGTCATATCTGTCGTAGAACCGATGGCCGTTGGGGCAGAAAAGTTCTAGAATGGAGACCACGAATCGGCAAACGTAGCGTAGGGCGCCCTGTTACTAGGTGGGGTGACGATATTCGTAAAGTAGCGGGCAGTGATTGGAGGAGGAGAGCTGAAGACCGAGCTCAGTGGCGTGCCATAGGAGAGGCCTATGTCCAGCAGTGGACTGATACAGGCTGATGATGATGACACAAGAAAGTGCATATAAGTAATCATCATCTCACTCACACTCATAGATAAAATACATCTAGCTTTTTCCCGCGGCTTTGCTCGTAAAGAACTTTTAGTCTCCCATTTCATTCTCTAAATCGTTGACTTTGTCTAAGGGCTTTGGCTGTGCATTTTCAAATTTATTTCATCCATTTCGATGGTACCCCTTAGAGGATAGTTTTCAAAAAATCGCCACACGTTTATTTGCTTCAAGGTGTATTTTCACGGGTTTCGAGTAAAAATGTTAAAAAATTTTTTTTCCCCATACAAAATTTGAACCCCCATTTCACCCCTTTAGGGGTTGAATTTCGAAAAAATCCTTTTTTATTGCTTGCTTATTTTATAAAAGACATCATTTTGCCTAATTTCAACTTTCTAGGTCTAAGGGTTTGGGCTGAGCGTTGATGAGTCAGTGAATCAGGGCCTTCAATTTTATAGTTATACATTTTCTCGGCCACATATAGAAGATGTGGGCCGAGAAAATGTATAACTCGGAAGTATTCGGAACCTTCCGAGTTATTTTATGCTGCTACAGTGTCTGTGCATCATTGTAATAGTTTAAGATTGCATTAACATACGAGTTCAATAAGTCTAGCTGCATCTGATTGTTATGGAGGATAAACTGGCTACATCCTGTATTATCCATTCTCTCAAGTGCTCTCCATCAGCGCTGGTTAGTCTTAGCGAAGTCCTGTCCGTCCTGTTTCTCAGGGTATAACACCGTTCACGAAGTTGTTCGGTTGTTAAATAATAAAAGCACTTTGTAAAGCTGGGATTTCCGATTTCCGCCCGCCTAGGACCAGCCTATTTAAATTGGTGCAGCGGGCACCTTAACGATCCTGTCTACCTAATACAAACCGCTAGACCTTATTACATCAAATACGATGCATAGCTAAAGCCGAATTTTGCTTCGTGAGTGTATAAAACAGTAGTTAATTTAAGTCCTTCATATACCAACTCGGACGGTAAATTACAATTTATACTGTTGTGGGTAGCCTAGTATTTTTTTGTTGTGGGCTTTTGTAACTTTTTGTTACTAAATGGATTTGCTTTGATAATAATCTAGCGCAGCGCAGGGGCGTATATTATAGGGATGAGCATGTAGCAAGCTTACCCCGAAGAAGTCTAGGTATTTACTAAGAGATTCGGCTGCGAGCTAGCGCATATTGACCATACCAGGCTCGCGCATGTACCTAACCATAAGTTAGCTCTAATGTATATTGCTCTAATGTATTAAGGTACCAACATACAGCTCAGCTCACGCTTTTGCCCTACTGGACTACAGATTGCCACGGGGTATATACGATCCAAACACACATCTTGCTTCCTGAGGTATATCATCAACAGGGTTTAGGGATATTGTACGATTTTTCATACAAAAGAGGTCTTTTTGAGAAGCTATAATAGCATACTCGAGATACATGGAGGGTTATAATTTTCAGACGAGCAAGTGCTACACCTGAATTTTCAATTGTAGTCAATAAATTTTGTTTTACTTTAAATTTGTGAAAACGTGACGAAAATGAAAAAAAAATTTGCGTAAATTTAACAATTTTCACACAAAAAGCAGGCAAAAAGTGCATTTTCTTTTTCGTTTCCGTCATATAAGTAAAACAAAATTTATTGACTAGAATTAAAAATTCAAGTATAGCACTTCTTAAAATTATAGCCGTCCGTGGATCTCGGGTAGGTATGCTTTTATAGCTTCTCAAACAGGCCTCTTTTGTATGAAAAATCGTGCAATATCCCTAGACGTTGATGTGTATACTTTTTCCTCAACTAACAACTTACCTCAAAAAATTTAAATCTAATACACACATTAAAATGTGTCAGATTTAGGCATTAATCTGGAAGAAAGTAAGTACCTAAAACAAATGCAAGTAGATAAATTAATTGAAATCTTACTAAATGAAAAATTGTTTAACCGCCTACGGATCGCCAGCCCAAAACTTTTAGGAAAAGGAAGTGCTCAGTGGTTGAATGGCAGGTAGTAGGCTAATAAACAACAACGACTACAAAATCAAGCTATACGGCTTAGTTTTAGTCGTATTATCTCAGTTTCAACTTTTTTTACATTTACCTATTGAATTTATTTGTTTAAGATTCTCGCGGTAATTTTCACTAGCTTTAAACACACCTATTTTATTCGTGTAAAAGTTAGTATGATGATATTGATGATGCTACTCACACCAAGAAGAAGTTGTGAAAAGTTATATACTTTCAACTAACAAGTTTTCTTGTTAGGCGCTGATACCTATTTTCAAAGCAGTGGTGGGTACACCATAATCTAATGCAAATCCAACTTTATAAAATGTTCATGTTTTCATTTAAGTTTAGATTGAGTTAGGTGTCTTAATCCTAGAATCTAGTCCTAACTCCATGAACATAAAAGCTTATCGGTTATTAGCAAACGTTTCTGTTGATCCTCAGCAAAGTAGGCATTATCAATCCATCAATCACAACATTGCTATACTTCGTTATTAACGACAAAAGTCTGTCAAGTAGGTCATCTGTAACGTGAGCCTTAAATACGAGTGAAGGGATCGTTTTAAGGTGCTCAAATCATCATAACAAAAGGGATTTTATAAAATCCCTCTCCTTTACTTAACTTAGTTCCATATTATCGAATGTTAATATTAAATACACTTGAGTATTTTGATGTTTGAAAATCGATTGTGTCATCAGCCCATAAACGTCCCTACTAAGGGGCACGGGCCTCCTTTCACAATAGTAAAGGGAGTTTAGCCATAGTCCACCACGCTGCTGGCCCAATGCGGCTTAATAGACCGCGCAACTTTCGAAAACTTAATTTTCTCATCCGAGAGGCCAGGATTCATCTCGATGTTTTCCTTCACCGCTAAAAAAGTAATAAGTATTTAATCAAAATTCCGTACATAAATCCGAGAAGATGAATTTAGTGGTACAGGCCCGAACCCGGATTTGAATCCGTAACCTTCCTGTTACAATTGACTGTCAACATCATCATGTCAGCCCACCGCATCCAGCGGCTTCCCGCAAATCACACAAATTAACTGTGGGTATAGATAGGTTTTATGAACACTCATCAGTACTAATCATATCAATCGTCGGCTCGGACGACAAAACTTATCTTTTAGCTGTCTTGGACCTATCAAAATTGGGTGTGCCTCTGTCCTTATCTGGGTTATCAATATACCTATAGGTACCTCTATCAATTCAGCGATTATTTTATTGTATACTACATCCTATATCGGTATATAATGGCTACTGGCAAGTCACCATTTAACGATATAAGTACGTAGGGTACATAGATTTACTTATCATGTCACTTATATATTGTTTTGAATGTACCTACATAAACTTAGATAAGTGATTTACTTATAAGTAAATCACTTATCTAAGTTACTAGTTTTTCGTCCGTGACTTCTTGCTTGGATTTATTTTTCTTGGATAAGGTTGCCTAACTCCCCAACCTTTTTATCTCAGTACGCTACGATTCAAACTCAGGATTAAGCCTTCTTAAAACTACTGGGTATATGTTACTTTGTGTATCATCCGTGTATCATCTGTATAACGTTCAGACACCGCCGGGATAGGTGTGTGAATATCATGCTGAACAATTTTTGAACAGTTCTGTAAAGTTCTTCCATGTATACGTACAGGTACAGGTCACAAATATTTTTTGGGAATGGGACTTGAACCCACGACTCCAGGGTCAGATCTCCTGTCCCTGGTGCTCTAACCAACTGAGCTATCGAGCCTTCAAATTTCGTCGCTTGACTTGAAGGCACAAGAGCTCAGGTGGTTAGAGCACCAGGAGATCTAATCCTGGGGTCATGGGTTCAAGTCCCATTCGCGCCGAATATTTTTCTTTCACAAAAATTACTTGCGAATATCCCCTCACGCGGGTAGGCATTTTAAAAATACAAGATACAGGTCAGTAATTTGGCATGTTTCATGATTATACAGACACCTCTCAAGCTTGGATGGGTGGTAGGTCTGTCATCAGACTCATCAGCCCATATACAACCCTACCAAGGGGCACTGGCTTCGCTTCGAGACAGTGATGGGGATTTTGGGCCGTAGTCTATCACACCTGGTATTACACCTGGAAGTTGTCTATATGACAAAACATAACATTTTAAAATCGTGATTACGCGTAATTGTTTAGTTGACAAAAGTATTTTAATATACAAAATATCATTAAAATACATATAACATTTCGTAAAATAACTTCATTCTTATTTCATAGGGGTCGTCAGGTACTCTGCAGCTGTCTGTACTAGCATTCGGTTGTCTGAGAGTCTCCGAATAAAGTTCTCCATCTCGACCACGCTGAGTTGATCCTGTGGGTTACATTTGCATCTATATTTACATCAACTATTATTATCATACATAGTTTTATACTAGTAAGTAGGTACATAGAAAGGTTCCTACGATGCTTTTTATCTGTAATTAAACCTTCGCGTGCTTTTTGAACACATGGTGTACGAGATTTGTATCGCACGCGGCGTAAACATGCACGCGACGGGTTCATAAAACCAAGAAACATAATTATTTTTTGGTCGATGGGAATTTAAAATCTGTATATCCACCTACCCGATTAACTGGGTGGCTATACCACTATTCAATGGTGTCTCAATGGCGGTGGAATAACAACATTTTATCCGTTCAGCACCCGTATTCTACACCATTCGATTCGAAACCAACGCACAGAAACACTCAGTGCATCCCTCTCTTGCGGTATCTAGATGACAGTGACGGGTATAGTCTTGTCGAATATTTGATTTGAGTCGAATGATGAAGAATACTATCGAAAACGCTACAGGTAGCATTTCTCAACTATTCAAAATGGCGGAGCCACCCGGCCCCCCCCCCTATATACGCCTATGTGTTGGTCCCGCCTATACCTACGTGAATTTAATAACATTGTTGAAATCCTGCACATCAAATAATAGATAAATGTAAATATTAATTAAGTAATGGTATTACCTGCAACGGTAAGTTCTTAAAACTAAAATTTCGTATTACTTAATTACAATAAACAATTATCGTGATAGATTTTACTGTAAAGCAAACTCTTTTTTGTGTTATTTTAGTGATAGAAGAGAAGTAATTACAGTATAATCTACCAAAAATAAAATTAAGACTTGTTTCTTCTTTTCTGTCTTCAGAAAACTGTGATGATGACTTGATTATCTTCAATCTTCTTTGTCGATAAAGGAACAAAATCAGCTTTCACAATGATCTCAGAATATAGAACAATCTGTCAAATCATTATGAAAACCAGTTTCGTAATTCCTGTTGTTTCTTTCTTCTTACTTCAATTCTTCTTTAGTTTCTTCAAGGCTGAATTCTTCATCTTCTTTTTTTTGGGTCAGGAGATAATTTCTGTGCTTTTATATGTATTAAGTACATTACAACGAAAATATACTGTGTTTACTTAAATTCTACACTCATTTCAAAATTTGAATGAAGATGGTTTAATAAAGGTATTGCATTTTTTTCTTACAATTGGGTAGCATTATTAAGTAAAAAAATTATAACATATATGTCGTTTGTAAACTATTATTTTGTGAAATAATTGTTGTGAATTAATTGTATTTTACAAACAATTCGTTCAAAACAAAATTAGCTGATTCTCAACTTAATGGGCCTTTTTGTAATTCGAACGGCACGGCACTTCGAAATTTTAATAACCATTGCCCCCTATCTTCTTAACTTCTAGTAACTATTACATAGGAGGCAATGGTAATACAATTTTGCCGTGCCGTTTTCGAATTATAAAAAGGTCCAATGTCGTGTGGCATTCGTTATTTTGCATTTTCAATTACGTATTAAATATTTATTTTGGCTGTCGAACATAATAAAAGGCAACTAAGATGATACAAGGAAAGTTTGGCGTATTATTGCAGCCGTCACTTATATATTTGCGTTAGACAGTCAAATATGGTTGCAATGATTAATTACAAAATGTTAAACAAACAACAGCATCAATTAAGATCATTTTTCTCATTTTGGAATAAAATAAATAGGTTTATTTAGAATGCTATATAGATTCTATAGCATTCAAAAACTTAGTTCTAAGGGACAGCACTATCATGATAATTCAAATTTAACAAGAAATGTAACAAAACAAGCTACCAAAGAAAACATAAGCTATAAAACATCAAAAGTAAGATTTTTTTATATTACTGTACTCTTTTATTGTTATTAGGTTTCAGAACTACTGATACCAGAATTCTTTGGTTTGATACTGGTTACTGATGACCATATCATGTCTTTATAGTGGGAAGAAAAGAGGCTATCACGACATTCAAGGATTCTTTCATGGGGTTAGCGAAGCAATGACCTCAGATTGCCACTTTTTACCTTTCAAGAAAAATAACATAACATATTCTCTAATAATCAGTCACAAAATGATCCTAAAGACACATTACAACAGACCTCTATCACTTACGACAACTAATTACGCTGGTATTACAAGAATTCCAAACACAATAGTTAGCGTTTGCTGTGAATATGTGAATGGGTTTGTCATCGCTCGATTGGGCCGAGGGACGTTGTGTTATCATCATACAGTGTTTCATTTGAGTCTTATGTTTCTACTAGTTTCCATATGCAAAATCGATCGCATGGAAATGTAGCCTATATTACTCCCCAGGCCTCTAACCATCCCTATGCAAAAAATTACGTCGATCCGTTGCTCTGTTTAAAGTGTTTAGACGTGTGAGAAGGACTAAGAAAAAGTAAAGAAAGACTCTTTATCGTGTATAAAACTTACTTGTGAGTGAGTTCTATTCATCCATACATTCTTCTCATGCCAAATAAATGTTTTTTGAATCGAGAATCCTATGATCTCTTATAAGGTAGGCAGATCAAAATTAATTTTAATGCAGATTTGTATGGAAAATCAGTTTCGTGCCTGTGTGAGAGCTTTAAGAAAATTAGTCTTGGAATGGTGACTTTTAATTAGTGAAACTTTAGAGGGTGAGTCTCTTCATAAAACTGAACAACTTTCCTCAATCGCTGATTGCTCAAGTTGTATGGAGAAAAAATAATTAAATACCCCCAATATCTGTATACGACTCATTATAGCTCAAGGTTGGATAGAAAAACTGCAATACCAATGGACAAAAATTAGTACAATCATTGGGGAATATTAGCATTTGATTATGCAATAACGTTACTTTAGCTACCCAGTATCTACCGCTAAATAAACTAGACATGAGAAATATGCTTTTCGTATCCGCACACGACAGCACTCCGGGACTACACATGTTGACCTTTTCTTGCCTTAAAATCGTCCTGGCAGGCGCGGTCGCAGCAAGAAATTTTGGAGGGGGTCACTCACCCAATTCACAACTAAAAAGACAGCCTTTATCTTGAATCTTTACAATAAACCGACAAATTACATTATTAGAATATTGTTATACAATCTTTATCATAACGACGCATATCGATTTTGCTAGGATTATCAAAACTACGTAGTTCGGTTCCTTGTTTCTAAACTAGATGTCATTTCCAAGTTATTTTGGCCATCGTACGTAGTTCATAAAAACACCACTAGATGTCAGCAAACTATAAATTTATTGCGGTTAGGGAATAGCTAGAAATTTCCTTTTATTATTTGGCAAATTTTTGAGATTTTTCAATTTGAACTTAGATTTTGGGGGGGGTCATGTCCCCTGTGACCCCCCCCTTCGGACCGCGCCTGCGTCCTGGTAGTGCAAAAGTGCTGTTGTCTGTACAAGTGAGTAAGTGTTAGATGTTAAGCGCGAGTAGATTTCCTCTAACCAATATGTTAGGAAGCGCCAGTACCAAGAACAGTTTACCAAGTTTCCTGTCACATAAAACATAATCATGTGTGTGACGTGGCGGGACGCTCCCATTAGCGTCCAGTACCATGACATCATGCTGACTCAGAACATGCCTGCGCATCTAGCTCCTTTCCTCCTTTAATTGTTCGCCATCTGTAACATTGTGTTATTCGATCATTGAAGTATTTGAGAACATATTTGTAAAGCTATTCGTGTGTGACAAGCGGCCATTGTTTTATTTCAATCTGTGTGTGATTGATTACAAATCGTATAAAACCAAAAGGACCAAATTAAAGCCATTTAAGGTTTGTCGTATATTCTTGATGCAGGGTACATCGAAATCTATACAATATGTGATGGTCCCCCATAATATTAAACCTCAAAGAATATTAAGACCACACTACCCTGCCATACGTGAAGATTTTGGTACCTAATCCTCCAAGCTAATAGGTTCATTGTACACAACATTACAGTATATTTGCAATAAAACAAGAGCATAATCGTGCGCAATAGCGGTCTCATGTCTTAAAAAATAAAGATTTAAAATTTTAAAAGTAAATCAATAAAAAGCCTTCTCACCGCGAGCGGGACGACTACGACCAACCGAATCGAAATAAACCAAATCCAACGTAATTATCGAGATTTGTGCGAGTGGGAGCCGATATCCGGCACGGCTTTAACAAATTCATTAGATATCATTTGGACAATGATTGCGTTTACTCTGGCGACTAAAATGGTAATAAACGAAGGCGGGAGGGAGCTGAGCGAGGGCCATGCGGGCACCCACACCGCTGCGCTAATTAGGCAGTGAGTGCGCCCGCGCCGCCGCCGCAAATGGTCTGCCTCTGGCCCACATTCACTGTACGTGGTTGGACATTCCATAGAAGTGATCTAAACATTCTAATGTAAGCAGTCTAAGAATCAGGGACACTTTGTCTTATAAAAATAATATTAACTGTATAAAAAGTTATACAGCGATAGCGAAAGATTGTCAGAGTTTTTTTACTATTTCATAGATGTGGAACAGGTAGGTTCGCTGGGAGTTTTATGTTATTCTGTTAAGTAGTCGTTTTCTTCATAATAAATGAACTGTGCTGTCACAGTTTTGATTCACCAATAAGTTTAACTTTTTTTAAAATATAGTATAAGCCAACGCATTACTGCGCGGGAGTACTCTTGGCGCCGCAATCGCCTCGCCGCGCCGTCGTCGTTGTAAGCAGCGGATGTTAGCTAAGCGATCGATACAGCTGTCCTACTACATAACATACTACATGAGTCATACTGTTGGGTATAAAGGGCGTATAGAATGTCTCAGGTTGTGACATAAAGTAGGTATGCTTAGTCAGAACGGCCTGAAAATCATAATTAAGGCCGCGGAAAGTTTCTGCAAGAGGATGCGGGTAAAACATGGGAATAAAACTATGTGGGGTTTTTGGCGGTGGTTTAAGTCTTATCACGGGGTTTTTCCGGGAGATTTAATTGCTAGGAAATACACATTCTAATTCTATGGCTCTTGTGATAATGAGCACTGTGTAGCGGCCCTCAACAAGCACCATGATTCAACTTTATATAATTATGGTAATTTAGGATTGACTCTTAAGACGCTGTCTGAGAACTAGGATTATGTAGTGGTAAGTGGTGGTGGTGGTTGAGGGCCAAGCTCAGGTGCGTGACGTCATGTCCGCCTCTATGTAGGCCACACGTGGCCTCCCGCACGCCGCTCTAATTGCTGACAACTATGGGAAACAGCGCAAATGTGTTACAACTTACTTTTATCGTGAGTCGTGTTTACATTTGTGATAATGACAAATGTGCCACCTACTTATTTTTATCTTTTTTTACCGAAGGAATTTTCGCTTACAATGATGTGTGGTACAAGTAACTGATTGTGTAACAGTCTGTTAGGCTGTAGGAACTAGAAGCACTCACTGCTAAACTAATGACGTGACAGTTAATATCTTAGATTATTTTCAAGCGACGATGACGAGATAACCCGACAAAATTATTGAAGTGATGTTTTAAAGTTTAGGTAGACAATATCCTAATTGTTTGCGGTGAAAGATTTAGATATATTTTGTTTAGAAGTGGGGCGCCAGGCCAGTAGGGACAAGAGCGGAGGCGAGGACAGAAACAATAGGCTTAAAAACGGAATTTAGCGCGTGCGGTGACGAAACGCGGTCCCGGCTGTCGCGTCGCCGTGCGCCTCTGCAAGTATGTAGGGCGGTGGCGGTGACGCGACGACTATTGATAGTGCGGCGCCCGCGCACCACCACCCACACTCACATTATTCCCCTGCCAACCCGCACGCTGCATCAGCTGCTAAACTACCGTTGCATAGGGTGCAATACATGTACTCATGTCATAACAGAAAATATCGCATGCTTTTGCGAGCCTTATAAATTATTCATTTACGCGTAGCGGAGGTTTTTCATAGAACGTTCGTTCGAAGATATGAAGACAAAATTCACCTGACTATTCAACAAAATTCCTCGAATTCCGATTAAATCTTCTTCAAACGTTTCACACAACCAGATTTACTAGATTCCGTAACCGATCGGTAATTGGATGATTGGAAAGCGCGAGCGGTGTGAACTTGGCCATATTCGGAATACCTATCAGATCTAGGTGCCGAAATTAAAACATCAATTTTGTTGAAACATTACATAGCAAAGTCGACAAATAAAGAGAATGTAAAGTCGTCTCGAATTGAGATCTCCAACGTTATCAGTATTTATCTCGCGCTCCGGCGTGGTATGTCGTAAAGTGGGAGCGAGCGCGAGCGGGCACGTATAGAGATAGAGCGAGCATTCCGCGGGTCTAACGGTGACTTATTTCGCCGACCACACAGCGGCGCGGCGTGAATGGCCGCAAGATGCAGCGCAGGCTGCAACCCCCCGCCCCACCCCGCGCATTCCGCCGCCCGCGCCCCCCGCTTGCGCAACCTCCCGTCGCATTCCATTCATAGCGGCGCGCGACTCGCTGCCCGCGCGCCGCATCCTCCGCCGACCGCCTGAGCCTTCTCGGAATGGGAAAACGAACGGACTTTTCAAAATTTTAGCGTTACGCCATTTTTCTCCGTAAACGTCACGCCGCCGCGGTTTAAATTCTTCCGGGCGTTGACTTCAGCGATACTTGCTTTCTCCGGTTGTTTGCTATTGGAACGAATCTATTTATCGGTGAAACTCAGTCCACACACGAGCGTGGAGCTCCAATTCCTGCCTCTGTTTATTGTATCGATCTAACAAAGCACTGAGATCTTCATCCGCAGAGCGTTCATTCTTGGCTTTGTTTTGAAACAAGCGATACATAGAGGCTCGGCGGTACGCGGGCGCATGGGTCAAGCGGTGGTCCGGCGTCAGCGCCGGCGTGCGACCGAATGGCGCAGATTGCATTCTGCTCCTCGCCGCCCGCTGGTGAAATGTCACCAAACAGCATTCCGAAATATTTGAAACGACCTTTATGGCGCGAAAGAAAGTGGTGTGCGCGGGGTGTGCGGGGGCCGTGCGACCGTGGGACAGCGGCGCGCGCGCCAGTCGCACGCCGCCGCCCGCGCGCCCCGCGCCCCCGCCCGCGCCCGCGCCGCATTCCAGCGCGCCTCCCTCCGAATTTATTCAGCCGCGACCCGAGCGCTACCACCGACACCTGGATTCCACCTACTGTCTCAGGAGATCAAGCCGCCTACCGTTTGGCTACCAGTCTACTTTAAGTAAATTTTTGATGGGTGGTTAAACTTTTTGGTTGCATTAATGTGAATGTGACGGATATCAAGATTCATTATTAAAAAGCAACTTTATTTAATCTTTACAAGGAATTAGCCTTTGGCGTCTGTCTGTCTATTTTTCTGCTAACCTCTTCAGAACCACGTAACGGATTTTGAAATACTTTTCACCATTTTGTCAATATTTTTTTCTGGAAGGTTTAGGTACATGATAATTGACTGTACGAAGCTGGGCCGGGCCGCTAGTTTTAACTAAATAAAAACAACTTTTTTAGTAAATGCATTCGGTCGTACGGAACTTCCCTTCATCTAAAAGACATCAACGAGTTCATAACTTATTTACACTAACATTTTTTACTCCTTTAACATTTTTTTAATTTTTTTCGGGAAGTATCTGAAGAATAATAAACATAAGTAGACGATGTCTGGATTATTAGTGCCACGCACTCAGCGAATTTTTTGTTTTAAATGGTAGCACGCTATTTAGCGTAAGATTTTGATATATTGTAAAAGTGGTTAAAGTTAGAATAGTGCGGAAAATCAAAATTCATGTCAAATTAAGACAACTGTCGAGAGCCACTGCAGATATTAATCCTTAACAAACAATAAATGGTTACTTGCGTCATAAAATTTTCAAAACTTTGTTAAGTTTGTAAGTTCGATTGCTTTTCGATTACATTAAGGCGGTTCCTTCGGCAATATTTGTCTTATTTTTTTCTGTTTTCCTGTTAATCTGTCTCGGGACTGAGCCTGCGCCGTGGTAGGCGCACGCGGCGCGCGGTCACCGCGGTCGCAAATAGCCCGTGACGCGCCGGACGCTGCACTTTCGAGCGGTCAAGCGCCGCGCCGCCGCCGCCGCCGCCGCAAGCGCTACTAATCTACTTCAGCCTCTGTTTAGTTTAGAACCTAGTGTTATCCTAGGTAACGATTTTGTAGACATCTTTTGTTTTATGTTCAGCAGGCCGAGTACGACAACACCGCGGTCCTATATCAAAAATGTAAACATTGACAACGCCATAGGGCGAGCACGCCTTTGCGTGGGACCTTCGCGCAATCAAAGTGAAGTTTCAGCGTGAGCCGAGCGCGAGTTTGTCGTTATCGTGCTAGAGCTGCAGTAAATGCGTGTAACTTGGTGAGATTATAAACGACACGTTAAGGAACAATTGTATCATTTTTTACAAGTAGTCATTCCGTTTAATTTACAGTTTTACAGTTTTGATATTTTTAATGAATTGGAGTTAAAAAGAAACTATACATGATCGTCTCACAGGAAGAATCTTGTATATTTAGTTTGGACAATTAGTTTTACTTAAGATTCACAAGGACGTATTTCCCCCAGTTTTTTTTCAGCACTAGAGGATACCCACGACTTCGTTCCCGTGATTCTTATTCCTTCCTACGCTATAAAAGGAACCCTTATGCCAAATTTCAGCTTTCTATGTGTGCGTTGTTGAGTCAGTGAGTAAGGACCTGCAATTTTATATATAAAAATATAGATAAAGAAGAAACATACATTCGCACATTTATCCTGTTTTCCAAAATTCATCATGTTCAGCTATTTAGAAACAAACTTTGAAATGTATCACCGTAGACTTTTACGCCGATATTAAAGTATGAATGTCTGTCTAGATGTCTCAATCTTGCTGGGAACTCCGCAAATGTGTTCGGCGGGGAATGTGACAATGTGCGTCAACGACCGAGGGCGGAAGCGAGCCACTTCCAGTCGGAAACGCGCTCCTTAAGGGGCCGAGCTAAGAATAGCAGCAGGGCAAGGGTTTGCCTTGCAACCGTCTTGCAAGCATGATATAACGCTCACACGACTCATCCGCTTGTTAGGGGTTAACTGTCAGACGAGATACTAGATAGAAAAGTTTTTTTTATCTTGTTTGAATTCTTGAATGATCCTTTCCAAACCAACTGTCCTACGATTACAAATCAACAATACTGTCGAAAAAACTTGCTTACTATCTTTTTTTTAATAAAAACCATTATGCAATAATAAGTTTGTAAAACCAACTTGTTTTTGCGGCCCGAACTTTTTTTATACTTTTCGAAATTTTCTGAATACTTTCTCAGAACTTCCAATTTTCAATTTCGTAGAACTTGACAAGAGATAGTCATGTTATGACAGTAATTTTGAAAATTATGATAAGATATCCTTTGTATAGAAAAAAAAATAAAGATCGTTTTGACGTCACGTAGAAATCGCGGGCGATGACGCTTGACGGCTGACGTCGGCCGCGACCGCCCTTCACCTCAAGGGATTTCTCTATCAAGACAGCGAGCTCGTCACAAAGTGTCACAATAATCAGAGAAAATTAAATCTACGAGTTTTCTTCTTGACGTTTCAATGACTAACTTTAATCTTAGTGTCAGAGTTTGCAAATCGCCGTAAGGCCTCTGAATCGTCGATCGAAAACAGGGAATCTACTCTGTAAGCCTACGCCCGATATTTAGGTGCGTCGGATGTCAGTACATCTCTCTCATGCGCTATACAGATAACAGTGATAAAATATTGGACGTACGTTGATCAAGTAAGCATCCTGCCACGAGCTCCCCAAACCACGGAAACGCTCGTAAGGAATTGCTACTAAACCCGTGCCTTATGGTTTACCACGTAATTTTTCCGCTACAAAAATGGTTTTGCATACAAATTAACGCATATGGACCGTAAAAAAGTTTGTTTCCAGACTTAAATCACTGGTAATATGATTGGTTTTGTATGGAAAAATAAGAATTTAGTAAGTAGCATAGTTACTTGGTACCAACTGAAGAGTAAGTGTAGGATATCATACTAATTTACTCTCTGATTTTATCAAACAAAATACGTAATACATTTTAATAGATCCTCCATCTACAAATGATTTAGTAAGAAGTAGCCAAACTTTGCAGTCAGTTTTAATTCTTAAGCGTTTAAATATTAAGTGATAAATTGATGATAGATAAACCGTTATTAAAAGTGCATTTTTATTACCTGTTACAGTAAAAAAAAAACTAAGTAGCCTTTTTAAGCATATTGCGTACACGGAGTGTAAGATTTGGCATATAGGTACTTGGAACTTATTAGAAGGTAAAATAAAAAATAAAAAAACGATAAAATACGACAGCCACTCCTATATAAGACACCAGTATTTTAATTAATGGGACCAGCGATCACAATCCTAAGGCCCTACGGTCGTAACTTTTGGACTCTTCGCCATGACCATAACTCAATTGGCGTCCATTCCCATCGCGCTCCGTTCCGGTGGCGACCACGCTCCTCATTAAAGAAAAAGCAGGCAAAGAAAGCGCAAGTTTGACCGGAGATAAGCTCAATAAATGCGCGGGCCTGTGGCTCATAATTAATAAGTGGTGGTGATACTATCTGTGGTAATTACCGAAATACACCGGCTGTGTGCACATCGCATCGGAAAGTCGTTGCGTATTCAATTACTGCGTGCCTTAATGAGCGCATCACCGCCTGCGCCCGCACATACGGCTTCCCCGCGTCTTTCCTCGTGATCGACATACTTATTAGCTTTAGTTGGATAAAGTTTTAATTCCGGAAACTGTTTCGGAAGTATTATGAGTTGCAGCTAACTATACACGTACAGGAATACATTTAAGAAGGCTTACAGAATGTAGTTTGGACGTAAAAAAATAAGAATTAAATACAGTTTTAAATGTTTAAGTTCAACAAATAATTTGACAAGGAAATAAATAAACAGGGCACTTACAAGATACTTCAAGTGTGAAAAAATAAAAACCTGAATTTTTAGGTATACTTAGGGCCTATTTTAAGGCCTTTTAAATATCTCGTAGCACTTTGCTACGAAACGCTACGACATTATCTAAAGTGAAATATTGTTGTTTAATTAATTGCTTATTTATGGATATTACTGACTTGACATGTTGATTATTATTGCAGTAAGATATTACTCAGTTATTGAAAACAGAAACAGTATATCGGAGCTAGGGTAACGGTACAAAGTGCGTTCGGTGGCGAGTCTTGTCGAGCCAGCGCATTCCTCGGCGCCTGCTTGTATTATATTTACAAAGAAATAGCATTCCTTATGCCATATCATATAACATGATATCATTTACAAAATACACATAAACTTAAGTACTACAAGTTTATTTTCTTTAAAATGTGTTCTCAAGGTATTACTTCACACAAACAACACATGTAACAATATTTTTATTAGATAACGCGTTCTAAACGTTAGTTTTAAATTGTAAAACCTTTGCATTAAGGACCTCCCATTTGTGGTAATAGGCTCCAATTTATGTATTTTATACGAGCTTGGTAACACTGGTGGTCAAACTCAAAAGTTTTATGAAATAAACATATGTATTACGTAGTTATTTGTTGGGTACAAGCTTCTTTACATTAAGCTTATGTTTTCTACTATATTCCAGCCATGTTATAAAATTGTCAAAGAAATAAAGAGTAAGTCAATAGTTTTGTAACAATAGTTTTATAAGTAATTTAAAACAATTACGGTTTCAGCAGTTTTAATTTTCTTTTTTTTTTACCCAAAATGATTTTTTTTTATCATTCGAGAAATCTTAATAATTGGATTGACTTTGAAAATGTTTGTTATAAAAACTCAAGAAGACGGTAATGTTAGGGCTCGAAATCTAAAGTAATGTAAACAAGAACTGACAATACAAAACGCCAAAAATAATATGAAATTTCTCCCTGCCAAATTAAAATATCTTAACTCCACCTTATCTTTAAACCGCGAAATTAATGATATACTTACGTAGATTACAGAAGGAATACTTAGAAAAATTATAACTAACTTATTCATAATGCCCAGCCCAAACTCTTGAAATTTTACTCAAAGTTTCCTTTTATAACGTAGGCAAGGAGTAAGGTGGGATTTTACGAAATTCCCAAGGGCACGAAGTCCCGGGCTTCATCTAGTGGCATTATATTATACATTTGTACAGTCAGCTGGTATTTTAACTCTATGAATAAAGGATAAAGTTATTTCAAGATATATTTTAGGTATTCAAATGATATTTTGTATACTAATACAGTTTTTGTAACTGAATAATTGCGTTTAGTCACTATTAAAAAAGAATACGTTTTTTCATTGATAACTTCATCTTTATCCGGTAGGGTCAGGTATCTCTTCAGTTGACTGTACAGAGAAAGCTGAGTAAGGTAGCAATACGGTAGGGCTCTAAAAAGAATAGTTAAGAGAGTTAGTTATTGTACAATCAGTGGCATTGTTCTGGCGGCGGCGGCGGTGGCGCCGGGGCGAGTCGCGCATGTTTTATTCAATGCGTGCGCGCACGACAACCCGAATTTTGTTAGCCTCGTGCTTAGGGTTAGCAGTTTCAATTTTGCGAGCGTCACGTTTTCATGAATTACACGGCACAAAACCATAACGAAAGACCTACCTCACAAAGTCTAACTGTCACAGATGAAAATACGAAATCAAGATGAAGTTTCTACTACATAGAATGGAACTTCAACTAATATCAACTATGGATTCGTAACTGTGTATTTTGATTTGAGCTAATTTATAGTGATTTGAGAGCGGTTTTTTATCATAATCAATCTTACGAAGAACATAGTCTAGAAAGAAATGACACGATTTTTTAAACTCAACAGCAAAAATGACAACATAACAAAAACAATGGTTGAGAAATGTATGATTGCAAGTTGGCAGCCCTGCTCACCACGGCGGCGGCGGCGCCTCTAATTACATATTAACATGACCGAGTTTACAGTGTCACGATTATTTCGGTTATCGTCCAAGTCATTACAATAGACTACACAGAAAGACATCTGATTGAGCAAAAGGATATTAGCATAAACGCTCAATGATTGGACTGAGGAATTTAATCTAAAGTGGTTTTCGAGGGCCTCTTCAGACGGCGCTATAACTTGTAACTTGTGTACAGACAGTCTAGACACTTTCCACAGTTTCTAACGTATTTTACTAAGAACAGTGAATATTGTTTTATGTACCGTTTTCAAAGCATTCGTAATCTTGATTGAACTAGACCAGCAAATACATGCATGATCTCACGCATATTTTCCCTATCAGTATTGACAAAGCATCCATGGCGTGTCATTAAAGTTAACAAATATATGTGAGGGTGAATAGACCAAACTTCAGATGAATTGATCATAATTTAGAAAACCCTAGAGTCGTTTAACTTTTATAGAATGGCTGGGTGGAGTTAGTAGGTGGAAAATTTTATACTGTTGAGCCCTCTGTTGAAGGATGCAATTAGATTTATTTAAACTTTGAACGGTCCGGTTCTTAGATACTAGGAAAAAAGAGTATTTGCGCAGTGTAGAGGTGTCACGGAGGGGAGAGGGGGGCGGCGGTGTTGGGTCGGATGTCGCGGAATCGTCCATTGTGTGCGCCCGCGCCGGGAAACGGGTCAAGGCCTCGCCGGCGCCTACCTGACATCTATCCAGGCCCCTCTACACCAGATTACAAATCGACGCGGCAACCTCGACCCTCCGAGCCAAATATGCATGACATACATACTTTGTCCAAATGTTATACAAGGCCATTTTTCAGTCCCGACAATCTACGTATTTGAGGATTTTTCAGATCGTCTTTGGTTAATTTATATGGTGATCACTGATCACAACCAGCTGAATAACAGAACGAGTCGGGGTTGAACTTTTATTTTTATTTGTATAAAAACTAGGAAAGGAAGCAATGACGTTGTCAAAAGTCAGAATATTTGCAAAAATAGGCGCCTCATGGTAAATAAAACTTCTCAAGTATTAGATATATTGTAAATAATGCCTGTAATTGATTGCGGACTGTTGGCATGCGTTGTCGCTTGGGACCTGAAGTTTCATGTAGTAGGTGCGTGCACGCAGAGCGAGATGTGAGGCCCAGTTTAGGTACGAAGGTCAATGACCGATAAGGTTTGTATGCCGAACTCGGTTTCCACTCACCTATGTTGTCGACTGAACTAACAAAATAACTCTTACACCTATACTCGCCTAGTAACAGATACGAAACCGTGCTTCTAGCTCACGACTGATTACACGTCGTTTCACAATTTATAGGTACTTTATGGCAGGCTTAAGGAAGTTATCCCCAGCTTCGAAATGAGTATACAATATGGGTACAACACGTTATTAAAAGGCAATGACGAGGGGTGTTTTACGAGTTCGCTTTAGAAATTGGCGAAACATTCTCACAGAACAAGTTTGGGGCTTTGAATAGTAGCTGTGGGTAGACGAAAAGCTTGTCTCACCTATGTTTGAGGATTGGCATGTCTAAAGGAAGCACAGTAGAATGTTTTGGCTGCGGAGTGCGAGGTGGGGCGTGCGGGAGGGGGCACTATCGCAGGCGCAAGGTGCACCTTATCGCGCCATTGTTCACGCCGACAGATTTATAACTTCCCTTTGCCCTCAATAAGGGCCCGTGACCCGCGAGCGCACCTAAACAACGCAAATACCGCGTTAGAATGTTTACCAACGTCCGCGTCGGGTTACGCACATTTCACGGAACACTTAGCATGTTCCCATACTAACTCTGTTGCCTATCAAGCTGCCCTTCCACTTAAGGAGGTACCTCAAGTGTCGTGGCGCCCTCTTTCGTTTTATTAACTTTTCATAATGGATAAAAAATATTTCAAATAGTGCAACTGTATTTAATTTTCGTTTAGGTTTTGCATGGTCAGAGTTCAGTGTAACAGTTTTTGAACCTCCTCAGACATGGTTGTGAGTAAAATGTTTATTTTACTATATATTTTTGGTACATGAATATACTTTTTTTAACATAAACTAAATTGTATAATAAAAAGAACTCAATAGCAATATGGGCGTTAAACTGGAAATCTTTGCTTTTAATTGTGATAAACGTAGTTAATCTCAAAAAAGTTTGTAGCTCTGGCTACCTCTTATAGAAGAGAAGTTTAGTTCTGTCTATTACGAAGAACTTTACTGATGATTGGTTCGATTTTATTGCGCTACGAAATACTACGAAATTCGGATTTTGACTCTTTTTCTGGCAACTTTCTGATTTTGTATCACACTTTCTGTTTTCGAACTTAGTGTTCTGTCATCTCATCAAGAAATTCTGTATCCCGATCTATCTTGCCAATATTATTTCATCCAAAATCAAAAACTTGTCATATTTTGACATCAAACTATTATGATTAAAATTGTGCTTACCAAAGCATATTCCTCTCGCTCTCCGGGTCTCTTTGATGGATGCAGCTCTAGTGATGCTGGGCCTTTTAGGGGACAATCACGATCACTCCTTGTTCGTTCCTCCTTGGATGCACTGAAAAGTCAGAAAAAATAAAATGATAATAGGGCACTGTGTATAGGTACTTTATTGCACATCACATAAAACGATTGAATGTTCATCCAGATTGCCAGCTTAGAATTTTCGTTCATTGGAAAAATAGCCTCAACTGTGACTGTGAAAATGGAAAAGTGCAACTTTCGTGATAGTTGTTAAGGTTCAAAATTAGTGTGACGAGCTTGTAAATAGAAAGTTGTACCTTTCATTAAACATATTAGAAAATTTCCACATACGAGTATGTTACTCATATGTTGCGTCCTGTAACAAACTCATTTTCTTATATTATGTTCCATCCCGTCACACGTTTGGTTATCCATGACCATGATACGGTAAGTATTTGGGAGATCAGGTGATTCAAGTGACGCTACAGAATAAGTATATAGTAAGCGGAGAAACTGTCACTTGACTTCCATTTCCCTACTAACAGGCGAACTGACTGAATTTTATCAATGATCATGAATACATCCAGTCGCTTAAATGTGCAGTTTCCTCACGATGTTTTTTATCACCAGAGTATCTAGTACTAAGTATACATTATTTAACTATGAAAAAATGTTTTCTACATGACAGTACAGGAAATCGAGGTCGGAACTTTTCGCTAACGATTTCAACTGGTGCTCTAGCTTCCAATAAAAATCATATTACCGATTCGTTATTCGCTGTATTGTGCAAGAAGAAAAGACGAACAAAATACAGTTCTACATCATATTAGTAAGGAAAAACTATATCATGCATTGTTTAAAACTACCTACCTACTTACAACAATACGAAACTCAGCAATATTTTGTAAACAATCTTGAAAATATCCTACTAACCCTTCTAAAGACACCATACTCAAGATGTTGAAACCTAGATAAACCCCACGTTCCAAGGGATAGGAAAAAATATTAAAATGGTGCAGGCTGTCTAAAAATGGCACATTAAAAAAACCTGGCCAATGGACAAGGCATTTAGTATAGGTCAGTCTCTTTCTTGCAATTTGGATTAAAGAGTTCATCCCTCTTACACTCGTTATCAGTTATTTTTGTTTATAATTTCTGATACAAACAATATCTTTAGAAAAATATAACCCTTCCTTGGCAATCGGGTAAAAAAGTACAAGCTTTGCTATGCCAGGCTTCAGACTGACCCTATGAGAGAAAACATATCAGACCGATGACTTCCTCATTGTAGGAAGAAGCAAATAAACATATGTATACTGTACTACATCCCCAAAAAATCGGATACTTATTTAAAATAAAAATAGTGGTAAGAACAAAATACACTCGCTTATTAACACGAGGTTGAAATAGCATTCCTTGTAGGGTGAACTACCTTTGTAGAAAAAAAAGCAATGTCTTCATCAATCGCAGCAATGTCAAAAATAATCCCAAATATCTCACGGGAACTAAAAGCTAACCAACAATTCCGATCCTACAAAGCTTATCTTAAACATAATTTTCTCAGTGTATAGAATGGCGTCGGCTAGACAATCAGTGAGAATATCGTTTATTGCGACATTTTTTATTTGTTGTGCGAAAAAAATGTGTACTACTTCTGTAATTAAATATTTTCCCGTGGGTATTCAGTGCTTGCAAGCTTGTTCACTTAAAAATACACTTAATACAACGAAATCTGCTAGAACTTGGGCAATTTTTAAATAATTTTGGAGTTTTTAAATGAAAATCCTTTCCTATGGTTCGTTATACTAAAAAATGAAGAAAAAATATAGCTTCTATTGCACACTTCAGTGATTTATCAATAAAAACAGTATAAACAGTTTTGACAAGATAACACAGACTCCTGTAAGATCGTAATAGGAACACTTTAGTTAGTTGATGTTATTGAGTAAATAAATTATCAGCAAATATTGTCAATATAATTTATTTTCTTATCGTTGTTTATTGTGTTAATATTTTACCCCTTCACCCAACAAAACTGATTTCAAAATAATTTATTATTGTTAATTGAAAATACAGTGTGATACTTTTATGATTCTGTATTTATGATTTTGTTTAAAATGCCATTTATACTAAGTAGATTAAATCGTATTCGTACCATTGCTTGTATTAATATGTTTTAGAATACCTGCTCAAGTGTTTAACTACCTTCAATGTAATCTAATTTTAATCAGTATTAATGGACAAAGAACAATAGTACAATGTCAAATTCGCAACTTTGGTCAGGAAGTTAGTCTTTTGTTTATGTTATGTATGTGTCATAATTTTGTTTTTTATATAGTAAGATAACTGTGAACAATCAATTTTGAATTCTACAAGTGCGTATGCCGATTACACATTATTTTTCATTTATTTCAAAATTTCTTAAACTTTTTATTGAGTGAATAGAGCTAGTGTGACGTCAGAGCGCACGATATCGCTGATATGATGACATGTAAATGGTCGGGTGGTATGTGGCGGCGCGGCGCGGCGTAACGGTGCGCGCGCGTTCCCAGGCTCGGTCGCCGCGAGCCACGATCGCAGCCCCGAGATAAGCCCTCTTATACGAAACCCAATAAGCCATTTTCTTGAAACTCTCACAAGAGAACCGCTCCCGTCGAAAAAAAAAACCAAAACCAGACAAAAAATGCCGTGAATAAGGCGGGAGCGCGAAATAAGAATGGCCCCAGTTCTGGGAAGGTTCGGCGCCGGTGCAGTCTTTACATCCTTTGTAATGATCGCTTTTTGTAGAGCGACCCTTAATGGCTTATCGTGGGGCAAAGCAACAGGGGCATAGCGCTCTGTCTGCGACCGGCCGAGTGAGTGTCGCCGGAAATCGACGATCAGCGAGAGTTCCCAGCGGAGATCTCGGGAGACGGCACCGCCTCGACCGACTTGAATGCAATCGACAATGATGAAATGGGCGCACTCCTAACTGCGGATACAATAATGTCTCACCAATTTAGTGATGTGACATTTGCATTCGGTCGTCCTACACGAGTGTTGCAATCGGTGGCGGCGCGCAACGAGGTGGTTACCGCTGGAGAGCGGGAATGTCCCTCGGTGGGAGGAAGCGCGGCGAAGGAAATGCTTATGAAATGTGCGCCCACGTCGTACTGCGCCGGAAGCGGAGGCGCACGCAGCGATCGCGTTGTAGGCGTCGAACTGAATGTGTCACTGGTTTGAGAATAGGGTCGAGTAATTGAGAGATTTGTGAAAACAAACAGCTGAGAGGCGAGTGTGAGTTGGGTGGAAGGGCGCAGCGTGTCGACGACGTCACGGCGAGATGCTGCGCCCGCGCCGGTGACTCAATACCGCTCTACACGTGTATCTACTGACGTCGCTCCACCTGACTCATCTGTCATTACGCACTCGCTCTAATCTAGGATGGACTCTATGTATACACCTACCATCGATTTGACGTCATCACCAGAGTTCATGCTGATTTTAATGAAAGTACCGCTCGGTACGCATTAAACCGATAACCGTATCTTTAATTTAAAAAGTAGCCCGTATTTTTCACTAATTTAAGAAATAGTTTATGAATTTTTAAAAAAATATGATGAAATCAATAACCTAACATATAACCTAACATTTAATTCTAAGTTTTGACGTTAGTTGATTATTCTATAAAAAAACAAAATCACTTGAACGAAGTTTTAATTTTATTTACAACACTAGACACCAGCGAAATCAATAACTAAACCGCCGTAAAAGAAGAAATTGTTTTTTTGTAGATTATTTATAAAGTATTATGTTATTTGGCTAGGAAATATTTGTAAGAAGTGCTGATTTAGTGTCAGCTAATAAAGTAAAATAGATAAAGTACATAATATCGTTTTAAGTTTGCTAATAAATTAATATAACATTTTATTCAATTGTCAATTCGTCTAAGTGTAATAAATATATTATAAAATGGAACAATTTTAATTAGTAACTGTAACTAACTTAACGGTATATTCGTACTGACAAGTTAACACGGACGCGCGGCCGCTAAAGTACTTAAAAATTGCGCGAAAATTTCGCGTTGTGGATGTGACAAAATCTAGAAACGGGACAAAAATAAAGTAAATTATTGATAACTGGGATATTGAGGATAGATTAGTCTAAAATGTGGCTAGCTTCATTATTTCCGTTGATGATTGTGGTTCGCTTTTGTCGCGCCGCGCCGCCGCCGCCGTCATAGCTGTTGGCTGTTGTTTCATCTTATTAACAAAAAATCGAACACTAACTTTGCCATTGATAATGATAAATGATATACATAATTTGATCTTTATCTCCTATTTGAAGGTGGATGAAAAATATTATAGAGGTAGATGAAAAATGACAATTTAGAGAAAGTGCTAGGTATGATTAGCTTACCCACATTTAATATTGATTGAAAATTTAAAAAAAATACAACTTTTGTCCAAAATGTAGATGCAAAATGTTAGAAATAAAAACACACCAAAAGTGCAAAATAAGTTAAGAAAAAAATATAATATCTAATCTTACGCTACTGGTGGTAACATTCCATGTATTCGGATCGTAAATCACCATTTTATCACTGTTCACCAGAATTCACAGTTAAACAGGCATCAACAGAGCGGTTGAACGGTCACTTGTATTCCGGCACTCAGCACGAAGTCCGACTCGAGTCCGCGCGCTCACCAACGTTTGATAATACAAAAAGAAGTCAGAGGTTAGGATGTTATCGTGGAGACATGAATATTCGAAGACGCGAGGGTCACGAGTGAGCGGCGGTGGAGCGCCGCCCGCGCCGTCGTCGCCGCCGCGTGAATGGAACGACCGACATTTTATGAATCGAGAGCCGTCCGTCGCTCATTGACCTGAGGCAGCGAGCGGCGTAGGCTGGGCCGGCCACCGCCGCTGCCAGCAGCCCGACGCCGCTGCTGCGCCGACAGCCTCGAGCGCCGGTTCCGGCCTCGACGGAAGTGACGTTCCGTCCGAAACCGAACATGGCGGCGCGCGCGCAGGAAGTGCGCAGCTTACCTATCGGGACGTCTCGCTAGCGGCCCGACCGCCGCGCCGCATTGTGCAACCCGCATGCGCTACCGATATCCGCGAAAGTGCGCGCGATCACTGACTTGCGAATAAATTATTCGAGCTGTTATCTAAAAATATTCGAGTGCGACGTAAAGCACTCGAAGCGGGCAGAGCTCGGAGCGAGCGACGCAGCGCAGCACACGCGAACCGCTTCCCCGCCGCGGGGAGACTGATGAGGGCAGGCCGCGCCGGCGCCGGCGGAGGCTCCGGCGCACGCGCACATAACCGCCCGTCTCTTTCCGCTCACGTGCTGAACTGCAGGAGTGAGCGGGACGACGACTCCTCATTATCACAACGCTGACTCGTGAACACCAATAGACCGCGGAGTAGGGACAAATATTCGACCTTCACTTGACGCACACGAGCGCACGCCGACTGGCAGCCGCCACACATGCGTGCCGTGCAGGGGCTCGCGAATTGCCCGCCGCCGCCGCGCCGCCGACGGTGTGCTACTTTTGATAATTTTTCCAGAAAACCGACATGCAGTGTCTCCGTCACGAGGCGCGCTCACCGCCACGTGGTCATTAACACCCTCCACTTACTACCACAGGATACACACCACCTTCAAATCGATGACTTTCAAATTTTGATAAAACTATTATAACGTCAGTATAGAGACACATTCTTGACAATGACAATTGTTTTTTTGAAATCTACACGAGTCATTATTTTATAGCAGTCATGAAAGTATACTTTTATAAAAACCAAGTTCTGTTCAGTTTGTCAATTCATTTATATTAATTATTATCAAAAGTTAATTTTGTCAGATATGTTAACTTATTAAAGGGGCTAGTCGCACTACTGCCTACCTAGTCGATCGGTTGGTAGCTCGAATTAAGAAAAATACTATAAATGTACAATTATTTCATTACTTGTAAATAATCTTATTAACATTAAATGCAAAACTACAATTCAAAATATCCAAAAAATGTAATAGTTAATTGAATTTCACAATTAATCATACAAACTGACATTCACAATAAAAATAATAGTTACTTAATAATACAAAATAACCAAGAATACAATGTTTACCTAAGTCAAATGATCATAATATAGCAAAAAAAGAAAAGTACAGGGGTAGATATTAAATATAAACAAAAACACAATACAATTGTAAATGGGTATGTATATTGTCATTTCCAATTAGGTATTGACTAACTAAATGATTTTAGAAGCATAAGCTATAGGTGTTAGTACTATTATTTATTCTGTGCTAAAGGTGCTTCATTTTGTAATAAAACAGCTCCTAACCCTGTACTACTACCATCTACTGACAAGGTATAGGTCAGTTCACATCATAAAATTTCAATACTGGTTCAGATGTTAAAATCTTTCTTAATTTACTAAATAATTACTTATACTTTTTAAGATATTCAAATTATTATTTTTTTCACTGATGTTATGTATTTCATATATAACATACTGATGTTTTGTTTTTTTTAAAAACTCATTTTTTTTCTGTATGTTATACTGAATGGAAAGGCAACCTATCATCACTGAGTACCATGTCTCATCCACAAAAACCCTCAAAAACCCTCAAAATGGATGTCAAACGCTCTGCCTACCCCGTCAGGAACTATAATTTTAAGTGTATGTATTCTTCATTTCCGAGTACTATTACATTATTTTATATAATTTAATTGTAATAAAATAAATAGAATAAAGAAAAAAACAAGTTTAAATGGAGTTGTTTTAATGGATTCAAACAGAAAATTTTGAATAATTCTTATTATCAGGTTGAATTACAAGATAAAGAGACCCTGTAGGAAATGTAAGAATTAAGTATATACTCAAAATTCAATTTTTTAAAAGCACATATAAAAATTAAAAATTTAAATACTATCAAAAATACTAGCGAATACAATTGTTAATGCTATTAATTTTTAAAAAAACTAGAACTTTTTTAAATATTTATAGTAATCATTTAAAGCCTTATCTATAAAATGAAATATTTAATAGTATTTAAAGCGCATTTATATGAAAATTATGTGCACCTTTAATTAAAATGTTCAGTATTACTAAACGTCCATAAGGATTGAATAATTATATTCCCTTAATCCAAAAAATACATCTGTATTGTTTCAAATATGCATGATAGGTAAATACATTTTAAGTTGTGATGAAGTCCCTTATTTTTTTATCTAGCTTACCTTTTGAGCTGATTATTATTTTTAAATAAATTTCAATTATTAAAAACTGAAGTAACAAATACTATTAAAAACAATTTGTTTATCTATATAGGGGGGAAATTCTGCCAGCCTCCGGGGCGGTTTAGGAGCTATTTTATATTTAAATATAACTTTATATATATTAGTATTTATGATAAGTTATTTGTTCTTTATTAAATTAATTCTTATTGAAACAACTATCATACATTAAAACAATTATATATTTAGGTATGTTGGGGCTCGGCCATATTTATGTAATTATCTTTAACAAGTACCTATACCTACAAATTTATTGCACTACAATAATAACAACATTTTCAAATAATTAATGAGCAATATAACAATATCTAACGTAAGCCTTTAACGCCAGTTATTAAACCCACTTAAACGCAAATTATTAATGAAATTTAAAAAGATATATATTTTTTGACATTAAATGAATAATAAAATTCAAAATAGCATTAAAATACTAAATAAAATTATTTTTGTTTACGAAACTTATAAAAATATAAAATAAGCAACAAAACAAAAAAGATCTTCGTTTTAGTAAGCAGGGAACATCTCGAGAAAACTTATTTAAATAGTTCAGTTATTAATCAATTTTAGTATTTATTCTTAAAATAAAATCCTTAATATATGCCCATTAAATTAAAAACTTTTGTAATTGAAAAATTAATATAAGTGGAGGTTTGTATCGCTTTCTAGTTTTGCGACTTTGTTTCAAAGTCTATTTGATAAATGTCTATGTGGAATTTGTGACAAAAAAACGACAACTAAGTGAATTAAAACATATTTTTTATATAAATACTGTGCAATTTTATATTTTCTAACAATCATATACATTTTCGGTAATATAAATTAATTTAAAATATTAAAAAATACATTTTTTCGGAGATTTGTTCGGTTTAGAAACTCAGTTGAAATAGGTGTGCAGAATAAGTCTGAATAGGAAACAAATTATAGGAAATAGTTATTTTTTTTACTGAAATTATATAGGCGCATAGGTCTACTGCGGGTAGATGCGAAAAAAAATGTAAGAAAGTGTATGTAAGGGTTGCCACACGTCGCGATAATCTTGCGCCTGGCGGCTCGCGCATGCGCCGAGCGGCCTTCCGAAATCCTTAAAATTTGTAAAACGGTACATTAATCAAATGTTATCTTTCTTTTTATTCAAAGAAACGCGAATATTAAGCGCTTAAAATAATAAAAAATAAATTTGGAGATTTTTTTAATTTTTCCTGGATATTTGGCTCCCTTGTAGAGTATAGGTAAATAGTGATAGCCCGAATTTCCTCACACTAAAAATGTGATTAAATAGGTATATAAATAAAATTATATTGGTCTGGAAAATATTACACTTTTTTAAATATACTTACTGATAATTATAAAGTATACAATTTTATTTATAAAATTATTGTTTGTAAATAATCAATTGGTAAGGAAGTATAGCAAGTAGGTATACAATCTTAATTGATAAAAAAAATAGAAAATCAAGAAATACTCGTAATAATTTATTTTTTAAATATTTGTGTTAGAAAGTACTGAGGTAAAAAGAAAGTCAAAAAATTAGGGCGAATAGATGGCGTTGGAATCCGGTATGTTATCGCTGTGTAATAGGGCTGCGCCTACTCATATCTAATCTTGGTCTTCTTTAACTTTTAAGGAGATAAAAAACGATCATTTCCTTAGCTTACCTAACGGTCGACATTAATTTTATCTTTTAACTATGAAACAGGTAAAAAGTTAAAATAATTAAATAAAAAATTATAAAATAAAAATAGGTATAAAATTAACATAATATCGTAATATCGTGTTTGTTCCAAGAACAAACAAAATTATATCAAACTTCAAAATGGCGGCTGTCAATATGGCCTCCGTAATAACTTTACTAGTTATTTATAAAAATAAGCAAGTATGTTTATTGATGGATATGTATTTTCTGAGGTGCTACTTTATTAATTAAGGTAAAAAATAAAAAGATTAAGTAAATATAAGGAATATAGAAAAGTGTGCGTGAATTCAGCAAAATAATAATATGGTCTTTTTATATCTAACAATGAAAATTATGTTTTACAGTTTTCATTATTAAAAACAGAATTAGAATAGAATAGAATAAATTTTTACTAATTAATATTAATTTAACTACTATTTACTACGTTAAATGAAATATAAATAAATATGCTATACAATGTATTTATCCCTACATAATATATATGTATATGTTTATATTTACATGGATATATCACTACTTTTAACATAAATAATACACATACCGTAAAAATTTTAATAACCTTTTTGGCCTACGTAATTACAACAAAAAAATGTAGGTGTAAGAAACATATTTTTTAAGAAGAAATCAAATTATTAAACTTTAATAATTTGTTTAATAAAATAATATTATCAACCTTAAATAATCTAAATAATCGGAGATAAGAATGAGTAATAATTAATTGACTTATTTTTAAGTTTTTATGTTTATTTTTTAAATGAAAAGAATAGTAGATTGTTAGCCGAGGGTGGAAAGAATCAATTCCCGAGGTATTTAGACGCCCGAGCGCAGCGAGGGCGGCTATAGTCCGAGTAGGAATTGATTCTTTTACCCGTGTTAAACACTATACTTTTCATTTCGAATATGAGGAAAATAAAACTAGTTGTTTATCTAATTTATTGATATAATAATATTAGTAGTACCTATTTTTTTGAATTCCGTCACAGATACATAACAGATTTGTATCCCGTCAATCGACTTTTTAAATTTTAAATATGGAACTCACCACGTAATTGTTGCGGCTTATTCCGCTCAAAGAAGTTTGCGCTGTTCACACTGGCTGTTTAGAAACTCACATGGCCGCAGCATATTTTTTTATTAGCTTTTTTTACATAAAACTCTTCACAGCTGACAGCAGTTCTATTTTTAAAGTTCATTCCGGCCCTTAGGTGGGAAGTAATTTTTATGAGTTTTTCCCTCCCTATGGAGGGAAGCAGCATTTTCCACCCAATAATCAGATCAAAATAACACTACTTTCCGAGTATGAGAAATGAAAAATATCTTACTAATTGACTCTTAAATCCTTTGACCTGCGCAGCTGTAATTTTTCGCAAAGGTCGCTCATAAACATGACGTGGACAAGAAATGAAAAAGCGTGGATTTGGAAATAAAGTCCTGGACATAGTATTTTTTAAGTTTAGTGACATATTTTTTTAGTGGTGTGCTCATTTAAAATAATGTACCGGATATGAATGCTTTGCGCTTATAAAATAAGAGCAAAGTTATTGCAAATTAATTAAGTAATTATTATTTCAAGTAGGTAACATTACTTTGATGACTTTCTTCAGTGCACCTACTTATGACAAGAGCACCGCTCTTAGCTGTCATGACATGTGGTAGGTGGGTAGCTGATACAATAGTACATTGTTACTTTAGGGGTGAAAGCAACTTGTCTCGGGACTAAATAAGTCTTTCACCCGAGGTAAACACTGTGCTTTTCATTACGAATACAAAGAAAGTAAAAATAAAACATGAATAAGCTGAACTCATTGCTGCTATGCGAAAGTTACAAAACTCTACAACTCGAAAAAACAAATGAAGATCGGAATGCCACTTTCCCGACTTTTATGTTTTTTTCTGTGGCTGACCAGCTATTCAGCCATTATTTTTCATTTTCATCATTGAAAAAAATGGTAAATATTTTGCCAAGTTTTATTTTAAAGAAATAGCTAAAAGTTAATTATTATCAGGTCATTAAAAACATTTATCTTTAATGAATAATTAACTTTTGTTATTTCAATTTTACATCGCGCTGTAATAGAGTGGCTGTATAGGAAGTTGGAACATATATTTTTACTACTTAATTTGACAGCTATCAGTTGAAAGCGATTCTCCCTAGGCTTGAAAAGTATTACTTTCAAGCCGCTCCGTAGGCAACTTCAGACCTACTTTCTGAGTATGAGTAATGAAAAATATTAATACGGTTTATGAATATAAAAGTGTTCAATCAAAATGTTCTCTTAAAACATAGTCGTATTTGATAGCTGAGACTATCATCGATGACTTCGATGAATTTTCCATTGAACGAAGTCAATTAGTCGTACATTGCTACGTTTGTTTTACACCTTCAGTTAAAATTACTTTGTTTGAAATTAATGTACGATGAATTTGATGTCAATTATGATCAGGAGGGGAATTCAATGGTCAATGATCATAAACCTTCTTATCAATACGACTTTACGTATTTCAGACTAGCTTTCCGTCCGGGACTTCGTTCCCATAGGAATTCGGAAAAATCATGTACCCCATGTTCATCACGGAATGTAGGGATTCTAATGGTGAAATATTTTTTTCAAATCGGTCCAGTAGTTTCGGAGCCTGTTCAATGCAAACAAACGATCAAATCTGTCCTCTTTACAATATTAGTATAAAAGATAGATAGATAAATAATATTGCAAATCAATACTTTGACTTGACAGATAAATGGAGAGGAGCCTAATTGTATGACACCAGCCATAGCTAACATACACGTGTGAGATAATTTTGTCGATATGTTGTATCTCGATCTATCGCATAGCGTCAGTATACGAAACAGACAGAATTACATCGACATGAAAAAATAGAGTCACTCGTCTATGTTAGCTGCATTGTATTTATATTTACGACCGATATTTAGGAGTATTCGTCGATCGGATGTACTATCTTACTGTCATACAGTGTCGCGAAGTATTGTTTTAAAACTTGCATAATACATAGATGCCCTAGGTGTCTAATGTCTATGAAACATCGGCTGTCGGTACAGAGGCCACAACGCATCAATTCATTGCAAAACCGCTCTTATCCCAACAGCACAGAGTGCACGCGTGTAGTAACCTGATGTGAGGCCCTTCGTACATCTCTTTCTTGCGCTATACAAAATGATAGTGACAGGTAGAATAAAACATCGGTCGGTTTTTCAATGAATTTGGGTAATCTCATGCGCTAGCCTCTGTACCTTTTAATTTTCACACTCACATATTTGCACTTTAGTCGCTATGGACGACTTCTATTCCAATCTCCCAGAAATGAAACCACAGAATAAAATGAAACTTTGTAAATTATAAAAATAAAACAGTTTGTCAAGCGTGGTGCGTTAATATCAAGTACTCCTGAAATCAATTGGGATAGGCCAGTGTCCTGAAGTGGACGATTAGACTTTATGTTTATTGAGTTGATTTATGCAAAAATGTGCAACTTACAAATATACCCCCTTATTCATAAACATTATTTCACTTTAAATTATGTTATTTCACTTAACTTATGGATTAGTTTACTTTAGAATAAGTATTTTGTGTTGAGTAGCTGTATGTTTTCCTTAATAAAGAAAAATAAATAAACTTTAAATAACGTTTATGAATAAGTAGGTTTTTTCTTTCCTTCTTATATTAAATTTATTTGTCTATAATCCTAATGGATTATTTAATGCAGTAACACGTTTCCCACCGCTAGGCAAATATCTTCTTTTACATATATAGTTCCAGTTTTTAGTAATCAATGTGTTAACAAGGGAATGAGTTTTTTGTCTGACCCTACTGAACCAACGTTGTAATCTCTTGGATGAGACTTTGTACCTAATATTGGAATTCAAATTAACTTTATCTGATTTCACTCCCACCTATAAGCAACTCTTCTATACTAATATTATAAAGAGAAAAGATTTGTATTTTTGTATTAAACGAATAGGCTCCGAAACTACTGGACCGATTTGAAAAATTCTTTCACCATTAGAACGCTACATTATCCCTGAGTAAAATAGGCTACATAATTTTCCCGAATTCCCACGGGAGCGAATTCCTGAGCGGGATGCTAGTAAGTGATAATTATCGAATCAATATAATAATTTCTACGATTTTAATTTCTGTTATTACATGGAACGTATAAGTAATTAATCAGTCTTTGATGATAAAGTTGGTACCCTCTAATTAAAACTTATTTGACAAACCTATCTACTAATATGGCATTTCCGCTAACAATGCAACTTTCCACACATTTTACGTATAAGAAAACTAAAATCGAGGAGATTTCATACATAGTTGTAGTAAAGTAAAACTTTACTCAATTGAAAATTCAAGAAAAAAAAGGAAACGTATTCAATTACTGTAGACGATATTTAAAAAGTCTAGAGATTATATTTAAAGAATATGACGTTGCAAGGTCTGCTTACGTTACAGGCGCGCGAGGCGAGGGTTGAGGTACCAGCGGTCGCCTCCTCAGCCGTGACGGCACGCCAGCCGCCGCCGCCGCGGACGCCGGGGTCACCGAACGCGGCGCTTTCTTGCTCACTCTCTACACCCTCCGAGATGTCATTCACGTGCACCGCTTCCCGGTCTCAACTCTAATAGATTCATTGCTGTTTCCTTCACAGACCGCTTCGAACGGATCCCTTTTGTCGACCACGTCCTTATCTCTTGGCGCTATCAAGACACTCTAAATCGTTGATTTGAAAAGGTCTTCCTTTTACGGTAGTATTACATTCACATGACACAATTCGGTTAGCACAAACACAAATTTTCTGTCTACCCTCATCTCGATTGAAGTCGTGCCGCACTTAACAACTTTCGGGCGCAACAACAACAACGGTCGCAGGCGCAGCCATTGGCGCTAACAGATTAATCGCGGCAATGTATCACACGTGCAGTCCGCGCTAGCGACCCTTCTATTTGTAAACCGGCGCCGAGGGCCGTGCATTCCGAGCGTGCCTTGAGCCCTGCCGCCGCCCGCGCACCGCCCGTGTCGCCTGTGCTCCCGACAAACCACCCGCGTTCACCATACAAAACCATCCGCTCACCACACCACAAAACGCTTCACCAAACAACTGCAGCAGTGTAATGCACTCATTTCTATTCAATCTCTTAAACCACAGCATGATGCGAGCACTCAACTCTTTAAGTTCTATTAAAGGCAATGCCACTGTAACTGTCAAATGCACGATATTGTTGAGAGGATCTCGTCAAATTCCTTAGCCGTATTTGGAGCTGTAAATGGTTTTTGGAAGAAGGGTTTAAATGACTGTAAAATTGAGTGCATTCAATGGTTGTGGTGATTAGTGTCATGGTGTCAATGGAAAGTATGTATTTTATTATGACATACGAGTATGTTCATAATCTGAGCTTGTAAAGTTTTATGGTAATTATTTACGAACATTGAAAAAAGTGCTACCAAAGTATGTATTATTTATTTGTAAATAAAAAAAAAAGTGCTTAAATGAGCCAGATTATTCAGTTATCATTAAACTTGAGTAAAAGTTATTAATGTGACTGAATAACTCGGATCCATTCCATGAGAGTCAAGTCCACGGCCACCCGTCACATTAAAGGCTTTCAACTTGAGTAAAACCCAAATAAGGCTAAACGGTTGCTATTGATAATGAGGTGTACTCAAGTACTGGCCCTGCATTCCGATGAATGGTGAGCGGCGCCGAGGGCAAGGGGCACGCGGCGAGGGCGGGCGGGGGGCATGTACGCATGCCTGCGCGTGCGCCGGTCTACGATACCAACAGCCACTACACTCATTCTAACAGGTGTCCACTTCACTCCAATTTCGGTTGTAGTTAACAAGATATTCTCATGCAAATAACCTTTTTTATTCCCATAAAACAATATTGAAAAGGGTTTCGTTATAGAAACACCCAATTGCGTAGTTATGAGCGCTAATCACCACCTGTCCGTCGAGCTAGCGTTCCTAATTGCACAAAAACGGTGGAAAATTCAGTATTCAAAAGAAAATAATGTATTTTTTTAACAAGAGCACACCTTGAGCTCAATAATGCAAATAACTTCATCGATACAGAAAAGGTTCGAATTCCCGGTTATTTGGAATTTGTTAAAAGTTGCTCCACTTATACGTATTACTTCCTGTGTTATTTCATAGTACCTAGAAAGTGTAGTAAAAAATAAAATACATATAGTAAATGCTTTTAGACGCTCGACATGGGGTCGTAACTGGATAACTGCTGTAATTGTAATATTAAATAAATTCCGCAATTTGTTCAACATGGACAGTAATTTCGCTAATGTATCCCAAGAACTGCGAGCTTCCCATATTAAAATTTACATGTTTATTGAAAACCAGTCGTCCGTTTCAATTCCATTCAATTATTCCTGAAATTCTCTGAACGGGGGCGAAATGTCATCAACAATAATAATCAGCAGCAATCAACATAACAATTTAATGACAAAATATGTAAACAATTTGTGATCTTTGTTTTGTTACTGAGTCATCAGCTCATCACATGCGTTGCAGTATAATCGTGTCGTGTTTTTGTTTACATAGACTGACATGTGTAGCTCGTGGCTAGTGCAGTGTTGCAGTTTCGTGCTAATTCGTACTTAGCTGTCTTTACAAAAACGTTTTTTTTTTAAAACAATTGAGATTGATAATTGCATCTGTCAACTGACCTAACCTCAACATTTTATAGGGCTTTGTTAAATAATTGTTATTCAAAGAGCTATTCAAAGTGAACACGTCAGTGTTTTTTTTGCAAACATGGAAAAAATTGGGCATCGGTACGTCATTCAATACTTCCATTTGAAAGGGTTAACTCCAACCCATATTAAAGCCGAGTTGGATTCTACTCTGGCGGAGTCTGCTCCTTCATTTACCACAATAAAATATTGGGTAGCTGAATTTAAGCGAGGTCGTACGAGCTGTCAAGATGAACACCGCAGTGGGCGACCAAATGAGGTGAGGAAAAAAATCCACAAAATGGTATTGGATGACCGTCGACTGAAAGTGCGTGAGATTGCAGACATGGTAGACATTTCAAAAAGTGCTACGAGTACAGCACTTTTTGAAATGCCTACCATGTCTACCATTCAATCCGCTATCTTCCTTTCCTGTTAGATCTGGTTTGTTTATACGTTTATCCATTGCTAGTCGCATGTCTTTTCTCTGAAATGCATCTTTTATATATCTAGTCTCTTAAATCCATAAAGTTGTCCCTAAAACAAGGGTTGCCTGTAAGAGATTGCGTTTAGCGATAATATTGCCTTTGCGCACTTTTGTATGTACCTAAGTTAAGTCAAACGTTTTTGTAATTTAATGTGCAATAAATCTATCTATATTAAACTTATTTTTAAAAAAATCCAGCCAAAAGCTTCTATTAGCAATAACATGTCATGTTGGAAGGAGAAAAGTAATAAAGGAATGTCTCAGGACAGGAAAGCCCCTTCAGTGTATGACTTTACGATAGCTAGAAATGTATGGAAGATGATAGCACAGAAACGGTCAAGAATCTCTTTAGGCAAGGCCTACTATATCCTGAAACCAATTACTTCCGACTGATACCTATTATTAGAATGAGAGTATAAGAAACTTACGAGTTTTCAATAAACTCGTAATTTTTTTAAGCGACTATATTTGCCTAAGTTTATTACCTACATATGTGTTTTTAGTAAAAGCAAAACAGAGGCTTGGTGATGACATAATTATACTCTGTAAGTCAACTCGTCTTCAAGGTGGCATTTATCGAAGTGGCAGAATGAAGATCTTAACTGTCTGCTTGATCATAAAAGTCAACTGAGAACGGTTCGCGTGGGCATCGGTCGCGTGAAATGGAGGTGCTAATTGAACTTTAAGGAATTTGTTGATTAATTAATAAAATCCGAATTATTTCCGCAATTCATGTAGATGAATCAGTCGAGGAATCTTGTCGATCAAGTTGTTGAATGACCCTAATGGTAGGTGGCGGTGTCATTAGTAGAGTCGATTGATGGAGTGCCACAGTATGCTGGAATGTTAATGATTGGACCTGTTGCACTGTCGCAAATGACTCAGTGGCAGGTCGCAGTCTCCTGTGCTACTCTAGCATAGTCTCTAAGTGGCTACATACTGCGAACGTGCTCAGGAATGCGGATGCTTCGGCGAATCAATAACTGCGTGACCGATTTGATTGTTCCTCCACTGAATCAATATTGAATGAAACCACTGCTCCAACACAATTTCACTAAATGGTTCGTTTTATGCGATACTTATATTTATGTTATACCAACAAAATCTAAAGATTTCATAAAATAATCAAATGATAATATAGATAATTTTTTAATCGCGATGTGGTTTTCAAGGGAAAATATATAGTCCTTTAAAAGTTATTATTATTTATTTGTTATAAAGCCACCCCATTTTTTTCTACCCTAATATTATAAAGAGGAGAGATTTTTATGTTTGTAACGAATAAACTCAAAACTACTAGATCGATTTCAAACATTTTTATACACCATTAGAATGCTATATTATCCCTGAGTAACATAGGTTACATATATTTTCTTAACTCCAACGGGAAAGAAGTCCAGGGTGGAAAGCTAGTTTTTGATAAGGGTCTTGTAGATGCGAAGAAAAGCGGATGAGAAATAAATAATAGTAAGAAGTAGGCTTGTTTGATAAGAACTTCTGGTATATTATCTAAAACGTTACAATCTGTACTTTTAGCGTGATGCTGTTGTTGTTGCTGTTGTATAAATAAAAAGAAAAAAAATAAAAAAAAAATAAAAAGGAATTCATGATTTTGAAAATATTTACAAAAAGTTTGAAGGAAATCATTCCCATTTTACTTCTACGTGTAGAAATCATACACCAAAGGTATTTCATAGACATTTTTTTCAAAATACCTACTCGTAATGTAATAGAAATTGGGAACCCCTAGTAAGAAATACATAATTTGCCTATGGCAGGTTATCCAGCTCATTGCTGCAAAACGTTGGAATTTTTCTTTTTTATGTACCTACCTGCCTAGGTAAATATTGCACTTTGCTTACCCTAGGTTAGAGGCAATTGCATTCAAATGAACTACTTTGCATACAGATAATTTCTCTGTGGGCGGTAATAATTACTGATCCGTGTAGGTAAACGAATATGGTTATTGGCGGAAAATCAGAAGTCCAAGCTTAAGTTATTGTCAGCGAGCAATGGAGCACAGCGTTCTGAACATAAATATCTGAATAGTATGAAGACTCTGCTCCAAAACTTGAATTGATGATCTGGGTGAGAAGACCGCTAGGTAACGTGAAGCTACTGGGCCAGGCACAAGGCCTTCGGTTTCGTACTGACGATGTATGAAAGTTGTCGGTCATTGGGTGCATTAAGACAGGCATCAAAGATAGATGCAGATAGCGAAAACGATGGACCCTAATTTTATTATAAGCTGGTGGACCTGCAATTTGTTTACGCTTTAAAATAAGGGTGGTGTTGTTACACTCAGCAACCATACGGAATGAAAGACGGCGCACTTAAACTAAAAAATAGTGTTTTATAGATATTTTCAGTCGAAGAATAGCAGGTAAAAAGGACATTCCATTTTGAGGAGCATGAACGAAAATTCCAAATTAACAAGTAAAATAAAAGATATGGCGTGGTTGCGAGCGGCGCGGCGCGTGCTCGCGGCAGGTGCGCTAGCGCACCCGGCCTGCTACACGCGCGAGAATGCCCCACCAGCCGCAATTACCAGCCCTGTGCTTAGGGTTCCTTAGCAACCTTAATTCGTTGGCCTTATTAGAACCTTCCAATCCTTTTTTTTAAACGACTCCGTATCCGTTCAATCCACAATTTGTTCACGATGTTCTCGAATGGTTTGATTAGAAGATAATAAGATGGTGGTGCCGTATTACCTCTACTACCAGGAATAAACTGTTGTGAGAATTTAATTAGTTGGTGTTTAATAGTTTGATTATTAAAGTAATATGCTACGAATTAAGGAATCCAGGGAGAAACTGAGAGAGGAGGAGGGAGTTCAGGAGAGTAATTTGGCTGAGTGTGAGAAACACCCTAAGAGATGAGTACCACTTTAAAAAAATCGGCTAAGTTCAAGACTCGTTTTCTTTGGCTATTTGTTACGACAGAATGTAAAAAAATGTAATGTCGAAGTAGCGATTAAGTATCCCCTTGGCTAATATGTTAAAGTTTCTTCATTAAGTGCACTTGCTTGCAAAGTGCGTTGATACTCCCGAACGTAACTAATCAGAAAGTTCCTCTTTACTGTCATACAAATAAACATTGTCAACCTTTTTCCCACACTATAGCAAAACCCTCGTCGTCTCACTTACTGACTTCTACAGTATGCCTAGAAAGACTTGGAAGCTGGCTCATTCTGTTTTCTTTGACTTCCGTCCAGCGTAGAACTATCATTCCCAGTCTCCCATGCAGTGAGTGTAATAGCTGTGGTGAAAAAAGTTGTATATTCTTTTCCGACTCACGCCAGACACACTACATGGCACAAGTACAATATCTTGTAAGCCATCGCTGATATTTTATCCTACAACCCTTCTAACCAATATTTAAAATATACCAATACGTCCTTATCCATTACACCTCCATAAATATCTTCTATACTGGGCCAGAAATAAGTTACAGTAATGCTACGAACGCCGCGGCTCGCGCGGGACAATTATTAATTTAATTACGAAGGGACAAGATAATATCTTCATATCGGGTGTACACGCACGATTAGTCCTTTAATACGTGTCTAAGAGAATTTATTGCGATCGCGTAAGGGTGTACGCATATGGGCAGAACACATTGCGTTATGGCAGGTGCTCTTGCTCCCCTGTGGAATCTGTACGCAGGAAATGAATTGCGGGGCTAATAGCATGATTGGTATTATATTTATCAGTTGGTCTGATATATTTTGAAAGCTGCAAAGAGCAATCGTGATGCGAAATAAATGGGACATGTTACTTCGTTGTTATTTGTTTAATTTTTAAAGTTTTACAGATGGTGGTCGACAATGTTACCTATTGATCGAACGTACTCGCATCTTTACATCTTTATCAATTCCTTGATGACAGTTACTGTTAGAAATTCTACCAAATTGTAAAAATGATAACATGTTCGTTAATTTATAGGCTCTTCTTTCTCGTCAAGGCTTTAGGGTGAGCTAGGCTACATAGTACACAAATATGTAGAAAAATGTATATTAAGTCACATTTTTATCGGTTTGATGGATTTAATATTTCACTGCAATATCTTTTCTTGGTCAATACGGAGTACGCTTAACTATTACATGAGATCGGGTAGATCTTCTAATAAGTAGGATCTCTGTGACCAGGCTGACAAGGGAACATCGGATTGACCCCATTGCTTTTCAACACCCTAGGCGACGACTGCACCATACCGACGAAAGTCGAGAAACTTTAGTGGGTTGGGTACCTAGTTGAAGGAACCGAAATTATAAAACCAAATATGAAATTAGGATACATAGGATAAACTTTACTTTCGTAATGAGGTTTGATACTAATTTTGACTTTTGTTTTACTTTTTATATTTTAAATGCGATAGAATAGTTATTAACGATACTAGTGCCGTAACGTGAGCCCATTTGAAACACGAGCGAAGCGAGTGTTTTATAGGGCTAAAGTTACACATTACCTAAGGCACGTATTTTGTTCAACGTTTTACAATGCAGTAGCCGAGGAAACGAAACTAAAAAAAATGTTGTCAAAAACTTACATCGTATAGGTATATCCAAAGTTCTTAAAAGATAGTATTTCCAATAAACATTATTGCAATTGCACTAATATTTTACGATTAAACACAAAACATTAAGGAATTAACAGTTTTATAACACAAAAATAATTTTGTTTAACAAATAATTTCAAATGGCGGGCAAAACAATGGCGAGCAAAATATTTTTCCACAATTATGAGGCAAAGGCTAAGGTAAATAAAATGCAAATTGCGCCTACAGTAATTATAAATAGTTCAATTATTTGTTAAAAATCAGATTTGTTTTATTGAAAAAGTAAAATAAATAATTTACTTTTATATTTTATTTCACTAAAAATCAAGATTTTCGTCAGAAATAATTATTTTGTCAGGCATAAAAACTCTTTGCTGTCATTCTATAAAGCCAGTATGAAGCTGAAGCGGTATGATTATTTATGAAAAGGTAATATTCTCACTTATCAAAAGGGTCACTGAATTATCAAATCAGCTACTCTTTATTGCGTCAAGTATTTTATTCACTTTTTGCTTACTTTTTATGCATCATTTGATAAAAAAATAACTTTACTGGATCACAGAATAGCCACTGAAGTTGAATTTTGGTAGGTATATGAAAAATGGTTTATTTGCTCATTAGTAAAATTTTTTTTTCTTTACAAAATCTTCTTCTCATTTCAAATTACATAACATGACATGTGTTTTATGGGGTACGTAAACGTACACTGCGTGGCCATGTTACGGGGCCATTTCCGATTAACTGCATTGTAAATTACTATTAACGATAAGACTTAACAATAAATTATAATACTTTACAAAAAAAAAACTTTCAATAACAATAAGTACATAGGTACTTAGGATAAAAATACATGTTTGATTATAAGCGTTTGTTATGGCTACACGGCTTGGCATCCCTTGCACGAGCACACAAAGCATAAAGAAATATTACAACGGAATGCTATGGAGCAACGCCGTGCGATTGATAAGGCTAAGTCGAGGCAGATCGAAAGTGGAACAGGGTTTGTCAACATGAATCGCTCAGCTGGCCCCGGCGACGATAGCTTATCTCGCCTGAGGGACAGAGTCCGCTCATTCACAAGCCGGCCCATTCATGCCCGCGCCCACATCTCTACCACTCCAAACTAGTCTCTAAGACAATCTGTTAAGTCTTACATTCCAGTGCTACAACACAAGGGTTGCGGGGTGAGGGGCAATGTAGATCGAGGATATCGCGGGGTCAGCGCGGATTGCAGGCGCCCGATAAACTGGTGATGGCGTCCCAGAAATCGTCTCGTTTCGAACGAAATAATCCTCCGAACTGCATCATCAATCATTTGAATCGCACCCATCCAACATGTGTGATGGGTATCATATTCTTTTGTTTGCTGTAAAAGACGATATGAACAGTTTCATTCAGTAATTGCGTGGTAGTAAACCAGATAACAGTTACTATACGTGTCGAAAGCGGGCTCTGATATCGTCATTTCTTAACTGCTGCTTCAGTCATTAATTAACAACAAATTGGATAACAATATTTCCACTGTAATAACTTGTCAAATCTTCTACTAGTCACAAATTTGTGTGGTAATTTATTTTGGAAGTTGATCATGGTATACCATCGTACGTTTTTTACGTTTTTGACTCTACATTGCAGTGACCGTTAATATTTAGTTAGTGAAATATATATATGTAGTTAAGTTTAAGTCAACATGGATGAAACTAATTTTAGAAAATAATATTTATAATTTTAGGAGGATCTAATCAGCCTGAAAATAATGAACGTAATCAGAGTTTTAGTCTGTCAAACAGTATGTCAATCCAAGGGCTTGGCCCAAGGAACAAGGTTATAGACAGAGTGCTACAGGTTTATTGTGGCGGTCAGAAAAGTTGCTTTCAGTAACACGAAAGAAAACATAACTTGTGGAGTGCGTGTTCGGAAACAAAACGGCAATGCATGGCTAATTATGGTAGTTATAGGTTTAGTTGCTGATGCTGTATGTGGAATGGAATGTAGAGTCATATAAGCATGTGGTTTGATATCTGTATAATTATGTATCGGCCAATAAAAGCATTAGTCATTTAAGAGTTAGCATGTAAAACAGATACGCTACATTGATTCATCAGACATCGGTCATGCAAAATCATGACACATGTATGGAAATCATTTCCGTAATATAACTAATTAAACTCACAAGATCGACCCTGTTGGCTTTTCAAGTTATTGTTGCATGAGTCAACCGACAAAAATGTCATTCATACTGTTTTCATAGGTATGTATGAGAATATCCGTCATTCCGGGAACTTTATCATTCATCGGTCAAATGCGTCATACATCTTCACCAAAATAACAGTTTCATTATATTGTGCAAAATTCAGCAAGATAAAACAGATAGCACTATGTAGCTACATTATTTACTACTTGAATGTGACCGCACTGCACATGACAAGAGCTAAAATTGATTCTTGAGACGAGGACAAAAGACCCCTGTTACAATACACAGCTATTTAAATTGATATGCCCTGCTACTGCGCAACAAATACGAGTGATGATGTATGGGAATAATAAGTATGTGTGATTATATACCTAGGTATTACAAATTTAGATAAAATAGTCATACTCAGGGGAAGATTAGTCAATACATTCTAATGAAAGATTGAAAACGGAGAGTCATTAGCTTTTATACTGATTGATGCAATTTGTCTAATAACTTATACATAAGGGTCAAGTATCACGATAGGAGTGACAATCACGTCTTCGGGGCGTGTATACGAACAGAAGAACTTCTGGAATGTTCTAGGACACAAGCACCGAAGCTTCAGAAAAGTCAAAAGTGTCGCAACCTTTATCACGGTTAGAGCGTTGCCCCTATCTGTGGAGTAAACAAAATCAATTGGTATACAACACGGGCGAGGTTCAGCCACTTAATGTGGAGACTGTGAATGCTTTAAATGGAAACCCCAAATCTCAGCGGGTTCAATTGCTTCGGAATGGAAATGCATCCGAAGTCATGCTTACGATCGTGGAATGTTGGTATTTTGCTATGTCACAGTGACACGACAGTTTGAGTTAGTCTCATACAAGGAGGAATCAGTCGAAGAGGTTTGTGACATTGCCCTTAGGTATGATTTACTAACATACCTACTTATTTGGGCATCTAATCTGAATCCATCTCCGGAAAAAACATATTTTGGTTTTTATTTGATCCAGGTTAAGTAACTTTGTAATGTTATTTTTTTGATATTTTTCAATTGATAAAAAACCTAGGCATGAAGAAATATAATACATCAGCAGTGCCTACTTACCAAGTAATTTATGCACCTATTTCGTAATCTAAACCGACAGTTATAACATAACGCAAGCTGAAACCGTTATTACTCCCAATGTTTTGCAGGACCTTATCAATAACAAAGTCCGTCAATTGTAGGACGTCATAGGCGCCAGCGCAGAAATGCTAACGAGTTATCAATGTAAACGGTTTGTTTACACAGTTAACCGTAATCTTATCCGGTGACCTCCTTAGACTCTCCCGTTTCGAAATTGTATCGGTGGTATCGGCCCGTGTCCTTATTACCACCGGAAACGCTCGCTCGACTCAGCCGCGCAACCGTTCATTCAGTTCTACGTATTTATTTAGTGTTGGTATCTACCTACCACGACGCGTCATACAATGCCTTCAACATGTTCAGTAACTTCATATTTGAATTCAGCAATATTTAAAAAAATAATAAGAAATTGACTCTTGACTATTGTTTTCTGTTCCAAAAAATTTTTTACAATATCAAAGTAAATCTGGTAAGGTTTGGCAAAATATAAACTAATGCTAGAATTGAAAATTCAGTATCTCGAAACTTGTATTGGCACCGACGTACTTACTTAGTATCATACTTAGCTTACAATATTTATCTTACTACTCATAAAAGGAAATTATGAAATGAAACATCACAGATGACTTGCAAAATTTTATAAAATATTTCAACACCTTCATAGCCGACATTTGTGATAGAATGTAGTGAAAACACAGAAAACATGATTGTAATTTTTGATGGCATATTAAACATTCAAAATCACAAAGCCACAAGGAAGCCCTCTTCAAAGTACTCCGCCATATCCTGTCTTTGCGCCGCGCAGAAATTATAATCCAAATATTGAAACGAAATAATCGAACACTGGAAGGAAGTGGCTCAAAATCGGTACTGATAAGTTGATAACATATCTATAATGTTTGCCGAACCGAAGGTGCGCGGGAGTTGAACCGGAAGACGAGACAGGAAGGGGTCGGCGTCGGCGGCGGCTAATCACGGGAAGCAGTCTTTGAAGTCCGCGGTCCTACTCCAGCCACTCAGCCACGGGCGTAGCGAGAATTCCGTATCGGGGGGTTTAAAACAGTAAAACAACAACAATGTATATGCAATTATATTTATATTCATGTGAACTCAAACGCATTAAAGGATCAACACTTCAAGTTTTGTTTTGACCACAGATGTACTTCTTTCGGGAAACACTAAGGAGTCACACAAATCGCTTCTGAAATTTCAGAATTGGTCGCAAAATTTGGAGGTAACACAACAGATAATGCCGATATATTACTTTACGGTGTTTCGTAGAGGGATAAGGGCAGGAAGATGATAATGATTTTGAAAATTTTGGGGGGGGGTCCCCCTGGCTACGTCCATGCACTCAGGAAGCCTCGCTCGGTGGCCGTCACTTGATATTTTGATGGACTTTTTATTGCCTACGTTTTGTTTCTAATGGATCCGCACCGGATGGGAAGTATCTACAGTTCGCTGATATCACAATCACAAGAGTAAAGTTTCTTCACTTGTTTGTTACGGTCGTAGCGTTACTGATAAGGCCTGGGACTTAAGCACAGTAAGTTTCGTATCAGGGTTGGCAGATCCCATTGTCAGGAGGACCTCTGTCTTACTCGTTACTATTTTTAACCCCCAACATAAAAATACAAAAGTTTTACCTGAGTATATGTGTTTTTGTCTGTGGCGTCGTAGCTCATAAACGAATGGACCGTTTTTGATGCAGTTTTTTGTTTGAAAGCTGTCGTAATCGAGATGGTTCTTAGCTATATTTGATTAAACATTGGTTCAGCCGTTTAAGAGTTATAAGCGATGAATGTTGGGGGTTCTACAAAATACAATTTTAGATTTACCTATATCAAAAAGTATTAAGGACGCTAAGATGAACAACTGATCGATCCGATCAAGGTATAATTTATTAAAGCTAAACACAAAACTTTTTGGAGTTGGACCCTACCTATCGATGAGGCTTGAAGGCAAAAAAGATTTAAAAAAACTGCAGATATATTGGGAACCTACATAAAACACTAGGTAATGTAAGTTTGGGTGGGTGGTTATCAAACGAAACATTTGATTTTACATTTATATAGAAATGCATACGGGATTTGAAATCCAACTTAATCCTTGTCATCGTGTTTATTCGACTAATCGCGATTGTCATTTGTGCTGTCAAACTTTTGCTTGTGTGTTTTGTTTTGATTTGCTCAGTTTTGGGGTTTCTCTAGGAAGTCATATTACTACAGGAACTTTAGCATTCGACTTCGGAAAAATTCCAATCAAGTTGAAAATGTGTTTACATGTACCTTTTAGCTTCCTAAATAAACTCTGAAAAGTTCCACGAGTCCAGGGTTGGGCATAACTTTTGAAAGTAGAGAAACGGTGAGAAAAATGAAAGTTTTTCGGTTTTTTGCTAACATCTTCGTTCCTGTTTATTTTACTACTTTGAGGTGTTCTAACAAAAGAAAGAACGAAAAATTCTCTACAAAAAAGGTTATGAAAGTTCATCGATAAAATCAGTCATTTCCAAAAAGGTGGGAAACATAGGATTGAGTTTTAATACGTCACGTTATAGAATCACGCCCCTGATTACTTATTTTTGACCTTAATAACCTAATAATTATTTATTTATTAGGCAATTTGGGATAAATATTATAAATGCAAAAGTTTGTTAGGAAGTATGGATGTATGAATGTTTGTTACTCCTTCACGTTCAAACGGCTGACCAATTTTGATAAAATTTGGTATGGAGGTAGCTGACACCCTGAACTAACATGTTATGAAAGTTACATAATTTTGTAATAAGCTACATAAACATGTTATGAAAGCTACATAATTTTTCCCAAATTCCTACGGGAACGAAGTCCGGGCGGAAAGCTACTTTGTGATAAATCTAGCAGTACTTGGATTTACTGCTTATCAATTCTATAAAAAGTTTTTAAGACAGTAGACTTAATGTTTTTAAATAATCTTTTTACTGTTTGCTGCTGTTTTCTTGTTTGTTGGAGTGATCATGAAATGAATGCACTAAAATATTAATAGAAAATGTTTACTGGAGTTTCAATGCCCGATTACGTAAAAACTATTTGTGATATCAATAATCTTTTAGTACCGTTTTTATAGAAAATTTTCCATTCTTTATTTCATAAGTATACCTTACAGCGGTAAGATCGACAAGAACGAAGATATAGGCAAAGATCTGTCAAAAGTTATGCCCACCCCTAGACTCGTGGGAATTTTCAGAGGTTATTTGGGGAGCTAAAAGGTACGTGTATACAAATTTTCAGCATGGTTGGAATTTTTCCGAAATGTTGCACATTTTTCGTCTAAAATTCCTGTAGTGTATGACTATGTGTGAGTTATAGAAATGTGTGTACCTATATATTACAGAACTATCGCGTCCCAAATTCAAATATTTCCAAAAAACCTCAAGCCCTCTAGCGATCCAACTTTCGAAAATCTTTAGTTAGTCATGTGACTTAGAAATTTTCCATACATTTCTCAATAACAATAGAAACATTATGCAAATATCTGTCACTTAGTAAAAGTTACAAAATACATATTAACTCGTTGCCGTTGAAGAGACAATGTGAAAAATGTGAGAATTGTTCTTTGTCTCTGTTAATCCATATTTTGTCTAGGAATGCTTAGACACAGATAATCCAACTCCAAGAAACAGTTTAAAATGAAGTAGTATTTAGGGCCTTTTTATAATTCGAAAACGGCACGGAATTTTTTTATTACCATTGCCTCCTATGTAATAGTAATACTAGAAGCTAAGAACATAGGGGGCAATGGTAATTCAAATTTCGAAGTGCCGTGCTGTGCCGTTCGAATTATAAAAAGGCCCTTTGCCGTTCTCCATTAAATTTTCAGGAAAACTCGTTTTTTCATACTAACGTTTTTTGGATTTTTTAATAAATGAACAGCGGATGAAACTAGCTATGTTTGAGCTTCGCTTTCACTCAATAAATCAATAAAAATAGTAAATATGAATTAATTTCATTCAAAATCACCTCTATATGGCCAAGTATTTATAAGTAAAAGATTTTCAATGAAAAAAAAAAATGAATAAAATAAAACCTGAAACAAAATCGGCAAATTCTTATTTCTCAGTTTTGCGATTCTTCGTCACAGTTAGTACATATTCTAAGGGATATAGACGAAACGTGCATGATTATGGTGTGTCAGCTTAAGCTGTCATTGTCTGCTTTTCATACAGCTTGACCCTAGAGTCCATTTACTGACTCCATATGACAGTTACGTAGTATTTCTAAGTAATAGTATTTCTATTTTTTTTCTCAAAGTTTCGCCAAAGAAAAAGGCGAAACAGTGCAGTAGTTGAAACCACCGCCTATACCGTATCCCATTCGGGGTAGGCATGAACGTCATGTAGTTCTAGAACCACTTGATGCCACATTTCACACTCATTCTGAGGGTTACAAGATGGAAAATGAGTGTAGTGGTCACAGGTTGTGTCGTCATAGCCTTTGGGGATGTAAATATGTTCGGAAATATTGTCATCTGACATACAATTAACAAATTAAATGCACGGAGAGCATGCCTGTGTAGTTGCGTACTTACTTTTTGTTTAATGGTCAAATTCGTCGAGAATTATACCTATCACGTTCGAATTCTGGTACTTTAGTAAGAACCTTCACGCCTCGAGTACCTCCAGGTCACCTTCAGTGAATGAAGCCACTTGCAATGATTGCAATAAATATGTTTATTAAATTAAATCTTTAATGAATACATTTCTGTAAGTATATGACGAAACAATGACGATTTAAAAAGGAGGTTCTTGGCTTGTGTTTATCAAAAACAAAGTACAAAACCTAACACCATTGCGTTTACATATTAGAAAACTAGGTACTCGTATAAGTAAGTTATTTAAGTTTCTTATTCTTAGGTATGTACCTACATATTTACGTGATGTAAAATTAATACGATAGTTTAGCTATCTTAATCTAATTTCATCATAAGCATGGAGATATTGTATTTTTTGTGATTTCGTTTCACAGACCCGTACCTAATGAAACCAATTATAACACGTAACCCTTAGCTGTAAAGCATATGATTAGATTACCCATCAGGTAGGTTATAATTTTGACATAATTTAAGAACTTGAAAATACAGAGGCAGGGAGAGAGTTCCGGGGAGAGAATGCCATGATCGTGTGAATTCGTGTGTACATGCCATGTGCAATGTGCGTGCATGCTAGATATGGGCAGCAAGCAGAAGAATTTCTGAGTCAGTCCGCTCCCGATTCGGGTATCGACAGCTAATTAACTGTTTAACGACCGGAAGGGACACTTGTAACAAAAATATTGACGCAAGCACTGTTGTTGTAGTCAAACATCTCGATTGACGTTAATGGCAGATAAGGAATTATTGAGAAACTCGCTGCCACTATTTCGTCACATTTCCGATGATGATAAAAAATCAATTTGTGCCATCCCAGTCGCCCTGTTTAACCTTTACTATCAAGGAGGTTCTCTAGCTTTTTAGGGGCTTGAGCTGTGTTCTATGAAAAAATCATAATTTATAGCCATGTTCGATTTCATTGTTAAAAGCCAACTCTGAAAGTATTTCCAGTCTCATTAGATACTGGCAATTAAAAAAAATTATTTTTTAATAGAATGTACAGACAGCAGCACGTCACGTTACCCATTTGCACTATGAAAGCCGGCGCTATCACGAACGAAATAAGGGCAACGTCAAGGTCATCAACGTGTATAGTCTGATATGCTGCCGTGTGTACATGACTATAAATGGTTTAGCAATACTTAAGAATCTGCATCTTCCATGTAACGTAATAATAATAAAAAACTATTTTTTATAAAGAGAGCCTAAAATCACGAGTTGTATGATAAAGGGGTTCTTATTCGGAGTAAATTCCCGTGTGTTTGTGATTTCAAATTAATTGTTAATAGTAAAAGCTTAGAACATGGATCAATTTGTGGAGAAATCTGCAAAGTTAGATCGAAAAATGGAAAGTTTAAGTAAGTACCTACTTCCAGTACAAGATTTGAAAAATATATTCAGGAACTTGTTCAGTTTCATGAAGATCTTAACGTTTCGATAGGACAAAGTCGTCCTTGAAACCATATTATATGCTCCCAACATAATCTTAATATACTTAGATACTGGCCTTATTATTTCATCGTGTTTCTTTGAGCCCAAGTGCTATTATGTTTTATTTACATTAAAATATAGATATGGGTTGTATAAAAATACGTCCGGTTACATTTGATGAGTTTATTTGTTTAACGTCAGACATTGAACGGTGTAAGATGGATGATCAGTTTGTTACAATTTATTTATTTATATTATTAATTTGTATAACATAACGCTGCAATCTTATCAATAAAATTAAGTGATTAAATAATTGGTTACTAACTTAAAATAACTTGATTTTCTTTTGAGTTCCACGTTATCAAGTAATTCAAATTTGGAGATTTGAAAAACAGAAATCATTTATTTTGTGCAACTAAATGAAAAAAAAATCGAACGAGATCAACTACAACTGAAGAACATACTTATTTATAAATTTGCATAGAAACGGGCCAAAAAATTTTTTATTACATACACAAATTTTACTAGGCATTATACAGGACACAATATATACGAGGAAACGATAAAATACAAAAACAACAAGTTTCCCCCAAACACGATGCAGCTAGACCAATTTCCCCCTGTACCTGTTAGAATATTGTAATCTTACGAAAAAGCAAAAAAACGCAAGTATGTAGTAAAAAAAATATGTTTAGTTTAGAATATATAAACTAAAACTAAACTAAACTTTTTTTTGTTGTATTTATGTTTATATTATGTTTGGTGAGATATTAAAAATATACAAAAGTATAGTACAAGTTTGTCGCGGGGCGTTCGTCGCGGGCGCAGCGCGGGGCGAGCGGAGTAATTCGGCGGCGAGGTTACACGAACAATGGACGAGCGACAACGCGCGCGCTTTATCGCGACCTATTTCCACTCCGCATAATTACCGACACATACGGATTTTTGGTACTAATCAACCGACGCTCTAATTACGAAAACCCGACTCCGCTGTATGGACCTACTCAACCAACCCATTGGTTGTTTCGTTGTTTCTTATCGTCCGCTGTTGGGTAATGGTTATTTACATTTTCCTTAAATATGTTCGAGTCGAGTTCACTTTGACATACTTACTTAGAACTAAATAGCATTAAGTAATTGAATGCTGTATCATTCATTAACTAATCGGTTAATTTAGTAACACGGTTATAAAGACTTTCTAAAACTTATATGTATTTAATAGAATTTCATTTCATCCTATAATTTTATATATACTCTGACGCCTTTAATCCCTGTTTGGGAAGGCCAAGTATTACTGATTCTAGAATCTTTTGATATATGTACCTTCCTATATTTTCAGTTACATACTTACAAGACAAAAAATAACATAACGAAATAGGAGTGTTTACAGAACTAAACGGACTTTTGACACAGAAACAGGATTCATTGAAAATGTCTATTTACATTGGGTGTCGTTGTCCTGTCCGGATCGTGTCTGGGTCTAACACTGACAAGTGCCGTCATCCTACTAATTACCCTCGCACGCCGAACCGCACTTTATTTTACACAATAAAAACGACAACTACAACCAACCATTACACATCGCCTCCTTCCTTCAGAGACTCTCCTATCACCATTAACAAAACCAACGATGGACATTAATGTTGATGGCTCGGTCACATTCACGCTTCAAGTATTATCAAGTCGAGTTTACTTGTACACGTTGTTTTAAATTTACCGTTATCTGATGCAAGTAGTTTTGAATACGAAAATGATAATGCTTGATTCTGTGCAAACTTACCTGCAAAATTTGCTGTCACTTCAGCAGCATACTTCGACATTGTCACGGTTGGTAGAGTCACGTAGAGCTCTTGCCACTGCATCTAAAACCAAAAGAAAAATGTTAAAATATTCTACACAAATAATTTTTAATATAAACTATAGGACTTCATTCCCATGAGAATTTTGTGAAACCCTTCCTTGTTCCTTGCCTACGTCATTAAAGTAACTTTTGGGTTAAATTTCAGTTTTTATGGTTTGGGCTGGGCGTTGTTGATGAGTCAGTGAGTCAAGACATGCAAATTGTATATATTAAAGAGATCCTTTTCAACTATGTCAGTGCAAAAAAGCATGTAGATCAGTTGGTCCTTTACGAAAACGTGAAGAAGGGAAAAACTAACTAATATATTTCTACATACAAATAACCATATAAAGATAAAGACGTAAGATTTTTGTAGATCACGTAAAAATAACAGCATACTAAAAAGGATTATTTTCATATAAAACTACCTTTTCCTGTAGATTTTGACATTCATTCAAGTATTAATTTCTATAACGCAGTAAAAAGTCCACAATGACAATGGAATAAGAACACGAAAAGAGTACAAAAGCTGTTGCCACCGCAAAAAATTGTGGCCATCTAAGTAACCAAAACCTTGGACACTACAGATGCATAAACAAAAGATTCGGTGTGAACTGGATTTTGGGAAAAGTGGTCAAGGATTGTGTAGTTTATGACGTGTGGGGAGTTCCAAGTGCTTCGAATGAGACGGCGCCGGTGCCGGTGGAGGCCGAGTCCTCGAACGATGTTCCAGAAGCAGAGCGGGCGCCAGGCAGACAGTTTGCAATTAATCGATTACAATAATTAAATTACGTGACGACGTAGTGACAGCTGCGCAAGCGGCGCTTCTGTGTGCGCAGGTGCGGTATTGTGACGAGCTGTTTGAGAAAATCAAAGGAAAACCCACGCGCGTCTCGCGAGCCATCGAAACGTTTACATTTGCAAAATATTGGTGCTACATAGATGGGTGGTACTACTTTTAATATGGTTACAGAAACAGCGTGGTCCAGCCGTCGAACAAAGCTTGCGTCACTCTAATACACTTTGTATATCCCAAGCAGGTGACTAAGAAAACATACAGCATGGCCAAAAAATACATGTCCAAAAGAAAAATTCGAATTCCCCTTTTCTAGCCCACAATCTATAAGTAAGTAGAACAAAACATTTATAAGTAAGCGTATATATGATTATCATTTCTCAATTTCTGTATGTCTCTGTAACCTTTGCCCTGTTTCCAATAATCTGTTTAATAAATAAATTTTGAGAATGTATTTTTTACCTTCAACGTAAATGATTTTACTAACTTCCATGAAATTTACTTCTTTGACAAATAACACATGGCCATTTTTGTTACCATAGTACTAGTTTCGGATTTAGATGTACCGTTTTACTTTAACTAGATCTTAAGGGGTGTAAGACGGGCACTTTTGTAGTCAGACTTTATGGTCACTGGTCATGGTACAGACAGCTGCAGAGATACCTGACCACCCCTACCGAATAAAGAAGAAATTGTCTATGACAAAATATAACATTTTAAAATCGTGATTAAGCGAAAATGTTTAGTTAACAAAACTATATTAACCCTTTGTCTAGGGCGGTTAGCAAGGAAAGAGGCAAATACCAGTATGATGCGACGCGGATCTGCGCTTAAGCAGACTACAGTTTAACCTGCAAAATATCATTGAAATACCTAAAAAATTTCGTGAAACAACTTCATCCTTATTTCCTAGGGGTGGTCGGGTATCTCTACAGCTGTCTGTACCTTATCTCAAAATGTGTAGCTTGTTTCAAAATTCATATAGTTTTTTTTTCGGAAATCATTTTATCATTCCATATAAGTAGTGTAAATAGGTATGTCTTTCTTTGTTAATAGTTACTTAAAATATTTTTTTTAACCAGCCCATATACGTCCTCACCGAGGGGCACGGGCCTCCCTTCGAAACAGGAAAGGGATTTAGGCCATATCCACCACGCTGGCCCAATGCGGGTTGGTGGATATATTATAAAGTTATTATTCTTCTACAAATTGTTTTCTTACGTCAAAATTTAGTATATAAGCCCTAATATTAAATTTAGAAATAAGAAAACATTTCCATGACATCCATGGCATATCTTCTTTGCCTAATTTATTACGTTTTTCTTTTGAGATAAGTATTAATTTCGCTATTTTCGTGATCTAAAAATGATTTTTTAAATAAAGTGACAAAGACTTTTGGTCGGCATTATTTAGTCAACATAACCTTTCTATTATCTAAATTGCTTCTACAATTATCTAAATTGGTTGACTAACCCATTTTCTACCAGTAGCGTATTGCTTCAATTCAACTTCAAGTCACAATCAGTTTGATACCAATCCTGGTCTCAGCACCAACAAAAATACATACACCTAGAAGATATTGGTAGAAGAACGGGGGAGTCAAGAATGGCCCGACTGTACAAGAAGATAACGCCGAACAGAAGAGATTTTCATGCCTCAGGAGGACCTATAGCGAATTAAACATCTCAAGGCGCCAATATAGGCTTTCTGGTATATTAACTCCATCTTAATGAAAGGACAAAATCCATTTGCTTCATGCTCATGCACCTTTATCATGAGCGTTTTTACGCCTTTGGTTCGGATCTCCATTTTTGAATTGAAAATTACCCACTTTCTTCATATCATCCTGAAGATGACATATTAGGGTTTGAGCTTTAGTCAGACGTCTTCTTTGATGTTTCTTTAGTTTTTATCTACAGTAATACATTATAGATTTGAAAGATTTGTATTTTTGTATGGTTGTAACGAATAAACTCAAAAACTAACTACTAGATCGATTTCAAAGATTTTTTCACTACTAGAATGCTACTTATTCCTGAATAATATGATTACATAATTTTACCAAAATCCGACGACGGTTACGAAGTCCCGGGCAGAAAGCTTCATAATGTAGCCATATAATGTAGTAAACGACTACAGTACAATGCAATTAATTACAGTGATGTTACCACAGGGCTGTTCCTTAATTTGGAACCCTCCCTGAAGAATCTCAAGAGGTCTTTGCCGCTGCGCTAGCATCGCAAACTCGCATTATTATTGCGGTTTAGAAAAATATCGCCTGTCATGATAGATTTTAGGGATATACTACCTGAAAAATCCTATTGTTCTTGATTGGCCATGCTAGACTCTGAGCAAAAGAAAAATATGAAACACGCCAGCTACCACCTCTTCCTACTCTGCTATTTAGGTACCTGATGACGTCTCAATGACGGTAGAATGACAATGATTGACCATTTTATCCGTTCAGGTTCAGGATCCATCGAAATTCCACACATTTGATGGTGGCTATCTTGACCAGCAGCGCTACCGCTAACCGAACATTAAGTTTGTTTGACAAAGTACAAAAAAGGTATATTGAAGGTTATTTTAACCCTGTCTTATCTGATGGTACTATTAATTGTTAAGACGGGCAAGGTTGTAAAGAGGGCCATAGTTGTACCAGACAAAAAGAAACGTAGAAGACGTCCGCAGGCCACGAGGTGGACAATCATTGCTGAAAATTTGGAAGGGCTTAACTAGACAAATTGACTACCCGAGACCAATTGGATCTCGGTAGTCAATTGTCCAATTGGGGTACCCTATATATAACGAGAAGGGCTGATCGCAATGCCCCAGAAAATAAAGGATAAGGCAAATGAAAAGAATCTTGACATTTTTAATAGTGACAGATAAGTGTGGCGTCAAGTGTGGTGTGATGACACTTACATGAAATGGTGAAGAAAGTAAGGGGTTATTTTTAATTCACTTTGTTTTACTCATAATTTTATTTATACCTATTTATGTATTGGGTGTAAATTATCCTAGTAAAAAAAAAAAGGAACATCTTTAAGATTTATTTATCTGTAGCATTGTGTTATACATAGTCAATTCAAATCAACTTCTTGTCTGCAATCTTTGGTAATAAAGTATTTTTTGTTTGGAAAAATCCAAGGAAAGTCAGATGTCACGGGATTTAGAAAAATCTGTTTAGCCGTTCACCAAATCCAGTTTAGGTCGCTATGCCAGCAAGGTTATGAATGTATTGAAGACGAACCCCCTCTAGTTAGGCAAGCAAACAAGTACTCTGACCGCTTTATTTTTCCCCTCTCAAAGAGCCTTCCCCTGGCCATGATCTCCCACGTTCAGCCGACTCTATAAGCTCTAGTCGGCCAGAGCAAAGTCAATCCTGACAGGTAGGACTTTTTAATGGAGCTGACCTATGTGTGAGTGTGGAACAGTGCCACGGACCATGGCCCATTAATTTCATGCTCCAAATGTCCAAAGACCTGTACCAAAGAGGAGTTATGATCGCCTCAGACTAGGCTATAGTTGTGATCAGGTACAGGGCAAACAAAATTTAGTCATGATGAGCTATCTTCTCAAAGGAAGAAAAAGAAGAGTGAATGATTGTTAAGTCGTTCATTATTGAGTCATAAAACTCATAAAACAAACATCATCACATATAAATCTATAAAAAATACCTTCCTTTTCTTTTTATAAGCCTTTTAGACAAGGAAAGTAAATTTTTGGCTGTAATAAGTTAAACTAAAACTTTTGGGCGTCGATTTCAAATAATTATTTTAAAATTATTGATTTTTGTTACGTTTGCTGACCCTACTTCCCTATATCTTTTCAAACAATCAAAAAAGTATAGGGGGTTGTTATTGGGTATCATTTTATTTAAAAAAATATTAAACGACTTACATATAGTAATAGTAAATAATAAATTAGTAAAATTTAATTTTAAAACTACTAAAGTTAAATTAAATGCTTAATAATAAAATATACGTATTTAGTTTTAAAAAATGCTGAAATTGTTTAGAATTTATTTTAATGTATATGTTGGTATTTTAATTTTATCAAGAAACAATTTATTAAGATACTTGCATCTAATAATTAATCCAAAAAAAAATTAGTTGAATTTACTTTCGTTAAGTAATAAAACTGAAAAATAAATAGTTTCAAATTATAATGAGTGGAGGTTTTCAAGTGCTGTATGTGTGCGTGTCCTGTGAGGAAGTGTGCGCGGCGGCGGTCGGTGGCGCGGGCGCACGCGGTAGGTACGCGAGAGGCCGAGCGGGGGCGCACACGCACACATGCGCGCTCCGGCCAATCGCCGTGCGCTCGATGCGAACATCGCCGCGCAAAGCCACATGCCAAAAACCTAGTTTTCTATCGAAAAATGTACCCATTTTGTGCAACTTTAAGCTACATATACCCTCGCGCACACCTCCAGCCCTACAATCAACAACTCTAATAAATCTTTCAAACTTGGAACTCTCCGAAAAAAATCATAGAAATTTGCACCGCCGCGAGCCACCCACGAGCTTTGGTTAATTTCTATGATTTTTCCAAAAACTTTTCTTCAGTAAATTATGCATCTCTGGAATCCGCGTTAAATGCGCTTTGTAAAGAGCTAAAATAAAGCGAGTATTTAGTTTTGGGAATCAAGAGAATGCCATTTGAAGTTTGTTTACTTTTGTAGGGCTATATTTTAGGGAAAATAAAAATTATTTATATATTTCTATATCCTTTAGTAAGGATATATTCTGCAGGTTTCTTTTCAGTAGTGAAAGGCAGAATTTTGTGATCACAAAAGGCATAGAAGCAGACGCGCGGTGCCGGGTGCGTGCGCGCCGACCAGTGGTGCGGCGGCGCCCCTCGTGTCGCGGCACTAGAAAAGTGAAAAATAATTCTCACACCCCTATTCTATTGCTGCCATCTTACAGGCGCAAGCCTAAATGACACATTCAATTCATAAAAACTGATAAATACATCTAGATTTTCTTTGGAAAATTGTTGAAAGTTTTCCGCTCTGTGACGTCAAGTTTGCCTCTTGGGTGGTCCTGGGGCACGCGGACTTAAACTGAAATGTACCTAATAACATTATTCTTTCATTAAAAATATAAAAATTTAAGGAAATATTGTTAAAAACTCTTTTAAAAATTATTTGAATATTTATATTGGTTTTTCAGGGTGGAATTATCAAGTGTTAAGAGATATCGTTTCTGGAGGGTGAAATGATGGTGTCAAATGTATGAACTTACATTTATCGTGCTCTATAAAGAATGTAAAAACAGACGAATGCATAAAAATGCAGATCAGTTGCGACCGGGCACGGCTATGCATACGCAGCACTCCACTGCCCGTTGCACCAATTTTTCGAGAGAATTTAGGAGAGTTCGATTTTGGAAATTATTTTGGACTCTTTCTTATTTAGGCTATATTAAAAAGTAACCATAAGCTTATATGAGATGTACATACTATGTTATTTACGATATTTCGATTAATTTCCTGGCTTTGCAACATCCAGTTATTATTTTTTTATTTCGATCCTTTTCAATGTTCTGAACATCTTATCTTTATTTCCAAGATACGCTGAAATTACTTTAAAAATATCGTGATCTTAATTTTAATAATTAAGGAAGAATGTGTGGCTTGAAAAGTATGAATTATATGGCAGCAACACCCTCAAAATCTAAAAATGTATCCTACATAATTCACAAGTTGAAAATGCTCAGCACGTTAAAAATGAGACTATGAACGTATAAAAAATATATTTTCGTTGTGTTATCAAATAGAGCGCCAACCCTCTGCCTGCATTTCCAGGAATTGAACCCCACAGTACCCCGCGCCTACCGGCCACACCATTTCAAATGCACGGCTATTATTCACAGGTAATAATTTCAAAATTCTTGTAGACTTCTTCGCAGAAACTCCTAATCTAACGGACCGATGCAAAAATATTCAATAATGGTTCTCGGTTTTGTGTTTCGAACGTCTTTTTGTAACTTTTAGTTGTAAAGCTATCATAAAAACAATCTTTACTTTTAGAATGGTTTCAGTCTTTTTTCTTGTACCAGTACCTAACACTGCAGCTTAGTATCTACCCAGAGTCGGACTAGGTCTGAAGGGCCCGAGTGGCATTACGATTTTAGGGGCCGTCTAAGGCCTGGGGTTTTGGTCACGAGTTGAGTAAACTGCATTGTAGCATTAAAAAATCTTTAAATTGTTGCATTGTAGGTAGGTAGAGAACGTTAGCGTAGCTATCTGTATATTCTTTATAGAAATGTCTAGCTTAACGTTTTACAGATCTCAAACAATGACATGCGTTTGCTCCTTAAAATGATGAATGTGCGTATGATTATGTGCTGTATGTTTCCCTTATTAAATAAATACTTATTAGATACTTAGAAAAAATGTAAAACTTAATGTGTTTAAAAAAAGGTCGTTTATTTTTGACATATACTATGCCGTTAAGCACTTAATGGGGATCCTGAATTTATAAAACTTGACTTCTAAGAATCTATTAAATTAACTAAACTCTTTGGAGAAGATACAAAGATATTAGTGTTTACATTTTGACCCTATATAATGAAGGATCTAGTTTAGAAAATAATTTATCAAAATTACTTAAAAATAAATTTTTCAAGAATAAGAGACCATTCTTAAGTAGCTACTCGTATATGAAACTTATCTTCCCTGACCTAAGGGGTTGAGGTTAATGACCCCGGATTAAAGTTAGGAAGGGTGCGGGGGGTGGGGTTCCTTGTAGTCAGCAGGTGCGCTTGCGACGTAATTTAGACCCGCGGTTTTTAGCAAAATTAATCGAAGTGTTTTTCTTTATACTTTGTAGATTATGCCAGAAGCGCTTTAAATTATTGTATTTTTTGTTATTTTCATAAATTTTTATTTTAACATAATTAATGCCTTTAAAATTTGTTTTAGGAATCTCACCACTTATGTTTCGACTCCATTTACTTTCCAATTTTATTGAACAACTTTATGACATAATTTATGAAATACCTACGTAGGTATTTGGTGCTTCAAAGCCTGTACTAGCAAAACTTTAAAAAAAATCAAAAATAAGTTGATGTGTTTCGACCAGAATAAGTTTACCCGTTCAAACCTCATCTTTTCGAGACAAAATGATGTATTTTTTTTTTCTCCAAAGATAAGAAAAAGAAACATTATTATTTCCGACGAACTGGAAACAAAGGGCCCTTGCAAACGGAAAAATAGTAAAAAGGAAGCGTTCTTGGCGATTAAAACATGACTTTAACGAAACCTATAGAGGCGCATGTTAATTAGAGTGTGTAGTAATTAAGGAGGACTTTTATTGCGGTGGGGGGTACGAGGGGTGTCCCAGGGGGGCTTACAGGGTGCAAGGGGGGCAGGAAACGACACACGTGCGCCGCACCCGCGATAACGAAGCATGCGCGGGCGCAGCGCGATGGCGCCGGAATCACAAGCGGGAACACCAAAAAAATAACCTCATTTTTATGCGCGACTAAGGAAGTGATGAGAAGCTCCTCGATATTTGTATCAAGTACTGTTAGAAGCGCCTTTGTTTTAAGTTTATTGATAAAACATGAAAAAACATTAAACAAATGAAAATCAATATTTTTAGTCACGATTTTCTATCAAAAAGATTAAAAAAATATATATTCTTTTAGCCTATAAGTACGAAACCACATTTTCCTATTATGCTCATAGCATACTCTCGTTATTAATTTGTAAAATTGACACAAAAAACAGAAACTTGCGTTAAAAAAGTACGCGTGAAATTCACATTCGCAAAAAAGAAAAAGCGCACGCGTTGAAGTCTTTTGTATGAATTTTTAATTACGTCAGAAGTGCTAACTTTGATGACTATCTTTTATAAGTCTTTAAAACTTATTTTTTCCGTTTTATGATAAAATTGTGCGTAATTTCCTAATGAGTGTTTTGTGTTCTGTTTATGTAGTGAACGTAAATTTTATAGATTGGCAGTCATACGTTGTATAGAAACATGAACTGCGCAAAATATTTGACGCAGTTGTTTCAAGAATCTATTGCCTGTATTGGATGTTTTACTATGTAAATACTAACTTTTGTAGATTATTTATAAGTCAGCAGCCCGAGTACGATGGTGTGGTAGTGCGTGTATTATGCCGCGGTCCTATGTCAAAAAGTCAACATTGCTCGTGCTGCAGAGCGAAGTCACGGGAAAAGGAAACACAGAAAGAGGAGGCAACATACCCAGTGAAATAATATTTCAATAAATAACTAGAGATTAAATGTTCTAAGAATTTAGTCTAGGATTTTACTCACGAAAAATATATTATTTTAAGTTTGGGTTAGAAGGATAGAAAAATAAAATATCATAAAAACTTAGGGCTTTTTTAGGGCTTTTTAGAAACACATGCAAAAATTTTATAGGTGGGAAAATGACAGTTTTATTACGTTTACATCCTTGACGTTCCTAATTTCCCACATATGACATGAACACCATTTGTTTTACTTGTTATCTAAGTTTTAAATTATCGTGAAAAACTGTGAAACTATACAAACTTTTCTTCATGACAGAAGTAAGAACAAAACATATACCTATACTATGTATTATAAAGTCTAGATTTTTTGCCATTCCAGGGCCTCGATTCTGTAACTTCAGTTGTGTGTCGATGGAATGGAGGCCATTTTATCTGTTCAGGTGGCGAAATTGACAACTATTTAATTTTCATATATTGCTGACAACCACCCCTACCAGCAGCGCCACCGCCAATCGAACGTAAAGTTCCAAACTACCATGCAAACTGAAAAATCAGTTGGCGGTGGCGCCACCAATCAAAGCAGGCGTCATTAGTTGTATGAAATTTGGATAGTTTTCAATGAGGGATTTTCTTTTTATTTTTTTTAAATTTTTCCCCAGTCGCTGGATAGATGGCGCTAAACTATGTACGTTACTGCAAGGTACGGAACGTTAAATTATTTTTGATTAATTCACTTGAACGTAATTTTGAGATCATAAAACGAAACTTTGTAGTCATATCACATCAATATCACGTCTACCATACGTATTTAGACGATTTTACGAAAACAACGAAAAAACAAAACTGAATTATAACAAAGCGCGAGAAAACTAGGATGATTGGAAAGCCAAAACAAACTCAGAATATTTGATGCAATGCTTTTCTCCAAGCCTTTTGGCTTTGGCACCTAGTAACGGAGTCATTTCAGCGCCATCTAGAGAGCTCTGGGGAAATACTTTTTTTTTTAATACCCAAAAAGAAAACCTCCCATTTCGCCACCTGAACGGATAAAATGGCGACTATAACATCGACACAAAACTGAAGTTACAGAATCGGGGCCCAGGGCATATCTTATTATTTACCTACTACTTGATTGCTTAATGTATGCTCTAAGCCTACCTTTAGAGTGCCTGTATCGCTCTGGTCCGTTGTGCCCAGTGTAAGCAAAAGTTCTATAGATACTTAGTTATGGTATAGTGCTTTCATAGTGTTGTCCTATTTACGACAACTTTTCTGCAAAAATATCGATAGTTGGTACCTATTATAGAAGTTTGCGGGTGCACATTTACCGAGGATCCTGGCCATGTTTGTAGTACCAATTGTAAAGAACAAAACTGGTGATATCTCGGAAATATCGAATTATAGATCCATTTCATTGGCGAGTATTATAGCAAAGGTACTGGATAGTCTGCTATTAATCTATTATAATGGAAATGCATTTTTAGTTCAGTTTGTAATAGATATGAACATTAGGTTGGAAAATACAAATAATTAAAATAAAGGCTTATTTATTATTATTTTTATTAAATATTAGAATTACTCTTAGTTTTTAGAATAGAAGTATTTAGAATATTATTTAAGTTTTTTTTTACTATGTTTATATCGTAGAAAATCTAAAACTTAAATAGTTTTTAGGTACAAATAAAAAACTATTTTATTTTTATTTTACTTTTTAATTTCATATTTCTAGTGTTAAAGAAAGAAAACGACACCTCCTATTGTCCCTTAAAAAGCGTTAATTTATTTAATACTTGTCGTTTTGTTTTCTTAATAATAGATATTTACCTATGAAATTGCCGTTTTTCATACAATATTTTTGGAAAACTGAATTTTCCATACTAACGTTTTTTAATTTTTCTCGGGAATGCAAAATCCCAATTTAGCAAAATTTTGTGGGAAGGTTTGGACAACATTAAGGTAATTTTCATCATACTTACTTTATTGAAAGTTGTAACTGTAACAACGGTACAGCAAAAATAAGCAATGAAACGGGCAACTGATGAAACGAGCTATATTTGAGCTTCTTTTTCAGCAAATAAATCTAAAGTAAATATGTATTAATTTAACTCAATATCTCCGTTATTTGGCCAAGGTTTTAAATAAAAACAATTTTAGTAATAGCCGTTCAATCGAATAAATTATGAATTAAATAAAGCTTGAGAAAAAATCGGCAATTTCTATACATATTATAAAGAGGAAAGATTTGATTGTTTGTTTGTTTGTTTGTTTGTTTGCATCGAATAGGCTCCGAAACTACTGGACCGATTTGAAAAAATCTTTCACCATTAGAATCCTACAACATCCGGGATGGACATAGGGTACATGATTTTCACGAATTCCCACGGGAACGAAGTCCCGCGCGGGAAGCTAGTCATAGATAAAGACCTATTATTACATTTGCGTATTAGATATTTTATTCTGATATCCATATACATATTTTTGCACCACTGCACGCAACAAATTAACTAAATGATTACTGGAGGGGCATACAATAAAAGATTAATGCACATTATTTATTAATCATTATTTGAATGAAAATATTCAATGTTCATATAAAATAAAATAAGTTAACATAAAATATTAAATATATAAAATTACGCTATGACAAAAGAAACTATCGTAATGCGTATCGACACTAGTACAGCATATTGTTTTGTTTTGCTACTGATTGACAATATGACACGGACGGACGGTTCTGTTCATATCTGTGCTTACGGTTCATATGAAGTAAAGCGCGCTCTATAGCTTGCTTAATGTATACTCTAAGCCTACTACCTAGTGCTTTACATTGTCATTGCTTTACAGTTTTGTAAATCGATGATAAATAAACTTTGTGATGAATGTATCTCATCGTTAAAAAAAACACAAAAGTTTTGTATCTACCTGAGAGTTTATTTTTATAGAATTTTAATTCTAACGAGTCAATCTTGTTTCAGTACTTTAGTTCACTTCTTCATCTTCTTCACTTCATCAGCCCATAATACGTTCCCACTGCTGGGGCACGGGCCTCACTCAATAACATGAGGGGTATATGCCATACTCACCACGCTTGGCAGACGGGTTGGCGAGGGTTTTGAAATAATTGCAGAGTTTTCCTTCTCTGTGTGCATATGAACTTGCTTGCATATTTACCTAAGTCGCCTTGTATGGCACCTCGGTAAGAAAGAGAGTGGTCCTATTCTACTCTGCCGGGGACTCACACGGCTCACTTCACTTAGTTCACTAATTCTGTAATAATGATTATAAGTATTTCAACGAGGATTTCCCCCAACAACTGACTAATTTTTGCAAATTAATCAAGTTATCTTGACAAATTCCGTGTAGTTTGCATAACGAGGTTCTCACTTGAATTCCCCATGCGGTGTAGGAAAACGATACTATTACTGTTTGTAAAGATACACGTGGAAGGGAGTTCCTAGTACTAGCTGCACTTGATACCTATTCCATGAGTGTGTGCTGACGCAGAAATAGGTATTAAATTGTACTCGTCACGATATGGGCTCAAATTAGCTCGTTTTCCTCATTGCATTCTTACTGTGCTACGAATTGAAGGTATTTTATAATATGTATGTGGACTATATGGCCTAAATCCCCTTTGTGTTTTGAAGGGCGGCCAATATTCCTCGGTGGGGACGTATATGGGCTGAAAAAAACAAGTGGGCAATAAGGTTTAGGTTTAAAGATACTTTATTCTCATTTAAGACATAAACAAATAGTCACTTACATGAGAAGAATTTTAAACATAATATGTGATTCTGGTAGTCCACCCGCACAGAAACAGTATCGAATTAATCCAGTAAATTTACATTTAAAGCTATCAAAATATTGCCAATTTAAGGTTTAAGTATCATAATGGTCTATGCCACATTGCTATATGAAAACAGTTTTATTCACGTTATTCAAAAGCCACCTTCGCTCCAAAAGTTTCGATCCAATACTATAAAGAAACTAATGTGTGACTTTTAATTAGTTAGTGAAAATAAAGAATGTGAATTAGCCCACTAGGCACGAGGTTAAATTTTCCTAAGCAACATAGGTAACATTCGGTTCTCCATACAACTGACTTAGCGATAAGCTAAGAAGTTAAACTTGTTTTGAGAATTGAATATGGGTTCTTTGGAAAAAGTTGTTCGGTTTCATGAGGAGAATCACCCCCTTAAGTTTCGCTGACTAATTTAAACTCACCCCCATATAGAATCTTCATCAGTGAGTAAGGCTGGGTAACTTTCAATAACATTTTATCTTTTATTTAATTTAAAATCATAAGTAAAATCGTTTTAATGAGTAAAGAATTAAAAAAAATTGCAAGTTGAAATAAGAGATTAAGTGCCTGATGCACGTAAATTTTTAGTTTGCAATTTACAAAGAAAAAGTGTAAGGTTCAAAGTGAAAATTTCATCAAGGGCTCAGCTGAAAACCTTGCGGCTTCAGCTATGTATTAAACATAGCTTCCTAATAATGGGTCCCGATTGTTAAAATCGTTATGTTATTCAATAATATTTAATAACAAAAGCCTCGACTACTGGACTTACTTGTTTCTTTTTTTTTCAGTTATTATTAAGCAGACGGGTTTTTTTGATTTTTTAAATTAATTTATTTTTTATTTAATGCTTCAAGATGTCGGACTGAAAAACAATGAAACGATAACTATGACTAAAAATAGGCAGGCAAACAGTCACTTAGAAAATATACCTACAATCTAATGATCGGTCATTTTCCCCACCTACTTACACACACTAAGATACTTACTTACATGTACAATCAATGCCTACTCGGTTTTTCAACGCGGTCATCAGAGCGTTATTAAATTAATCTCTGTACCGTTAAACATTTTAAATATTTGCTAGTCATTTTAAATGTTTGCATATAAAATGGATATAGACTTTAGTGACATGATTTAAATATTTTTAGATTTAGAAAAAAATAAAGTTTTTCAACAATATTTCTCAGGATAGGTAATATTCACTCAAGTTTATTGAAAAAACTATGATGTTTAAAAAGAAAGCAATAAGTGAGCGTTAAAAGTCAACATTTTACAAGTAGAGCAAATAAACCTATGACTATTAGTTTCACTGATTTATATTTCATAAATTCCCGTAATCAAATGAAAGCCCAAGTGAGTATTTATCCGTTCAGGTGGCGAAATTGAGAACTAACAAAATATGATACAATTGATAACAACTTCCTTGATTGGTAGCGCTATCGCCTCCGCCCCACCACCGCCGCCAATTATAAACTACCTAAATCAAATATATGACACTTCGATAGTTCTTATTTTCTCCACATTAACGGATAAAATGATCATTGCCTTTGAAATACCCCTTGATTAGCAAAATAGCCGCCCATGCTATAACAGATGCCAAATGTAGAGACATTTTGGGATTGTATTCCGACCATGTGCTTGTTTTTAACTCTGAAATGCTCCCAATGCTTCGTTGGTCACACTTTTATTAAATGAATCGATTTTCTGTAAAATATCACTTACTCAGTTCTTTTGTTTCGGAATAAAGAAAAAATAAATTTGTAAAGTGCTTATTTGAATATAGAATAAAGCTGAAATTGGCAAATATAATTCACATACATAGTGAGTACATTTTCACATAGCGTCTCTAATTAAAACAATGGCTGTAGGTAGTGTTCGTGGTACAGTTCAATTTCCCTAATCGGCCGGTGCGCGCGCGCCGCTTGGGGCCGCGAGGGTGCCGTTACACTCTGCGCAGACACGCCTCCTCACCCACATCAATATCACACACATTCTTACTATGAACCCACCATTAAAACTTAAAACATTTTAAGTAAAACTGACATAGACGATCCTTTATTTAACAACTAGATAACTGATTACTGAAAATTTTAACACAAAGCTCTCGTTCGGCCTCCTTACGCACACACGCGCTATCATAAGAATACGTGAACATTCGCGGTGGTGTAGCGATAGGACACGCACACTACAACCATTTTCCTTGAGGAGTTTAATAATTTTACAGGATGGTGTGTTGTTGTTTGAGGAATCGTTTCGTTGTTGTTTCGATGTGGATTGCACACTTAGAAGTATGGCTGTATACGACCATCTACTTGAAACATGGAATGTACGGGGTAAAAAGAACACGTCATTGGTTTGTATGTTTGCGTGAGCGGCCATTGTCTGACACGCGGCGCTTGCGCCTGTGTGCGCGCCCACCAACGAGGTTATCAATCTTTAATGAATCGCTTAAAATGACTGTTTTAAAAACTTGTGCATATTACGTGTATTGTGAAAACTATGTTAGTTGGTTAAATTGTGTATATTATTTATTCATCTTTATTTCCGTGTTTATAGATTTGATAGAAAGATACATTATTTTCTCAGTTAGTTTTTTGTCTTTGTTATTTGTGATCTTCGAGTCTGCTAGACGATTATCCTAAAGTAACCTAAAGTTTTTCTTTCGGTGGCATGCGCTCTATTTTATGGATTGTTTATTACCTGCCTCTGGTACTTAATACATAATTACTCTGCACTATACACTTTCAAAATGTCATAATTATAAATGAAAAATATAAATACCTGCAAGCGTTCGTAAAAAGTGGTTTAAAGATATTCCACACCGAGTAATATATTTTTATTTTAACGACTCATTTAGGTTCAGTTTAGACGTTAACATAAAATGAAACATAAAAGGGCTTTATATGCACAAATATGACACTCATTCGGACGAATATCAAATACCTAACAACTAGGAAAGTACATTGTAGCCTAGTCCATTCTACAACTTTTAAATTTTTACGGTTTATAAAGAATTTAATTTGAAAGTATCGCCGGAATGTGGCTCTTCATGAGCTTTACCAATTAAACCTAACCTAACCTACCAATCTACCAACAGTCATTTGAATATAGGTTCTAAAAATATCTTCACAGAAAATATATGTAGTAATTGTCTAACACTCAATCATGTGATTTACGTGGATTTCTATTTATTTCTAACAATATTGATCATTTCAATATTTTGAATAACAGGTGGCTATAACTACAAAAACAAATTCGAAGCTAAAGAAGAATAATTGTCAAATTACAGTCAAGTTGTTCTGCGCTTATCTAGAACGGAATAAAGACTTGAGCAATTTAGACATAGCCTGTGTTTAACCCGCAAGTCAAGGGAGTCTTCGCAAAAGCGTGGCATGGCCGAGCGCTGAGAATCGGCCCTGGGGCACGATTAGAGCGGCTGCATCGCTATGCAGCGGCTGCGCGGGCGCGGGCGGCAGCGTTGGAATGCGACAGGTAACCGATTCCGGGAAGGCCGCGGCCCGTTACCGCGCCGAATATCTCAGTCAAACGCGCCGACAAGTGCGGCGGCGGCGGCGCGGCCACTTGCGACAACAGCGCCCGATGCGCCCGCGCCTGCACCGAGCTGCATTCCACACCACATTAGCTTTAGAACCAGCCTGCTCACACTCCTCGACTCATCAATTTTAAATCCATACAACATAAGCCCCCTTAAGACTTTAGCTGCCAGACCGTCGTAAAGACAATCCCTGTTTTACAACCTGAAGAAAGGCACGTAACAATGCGCCTAGAGCGTTAGATTTAAGTGTCAAGAATCAAACACGGCCCTATTTTAAAAGTCTTTGTATCTTCTCCCATTTATGACTAAGTTGCTTTCGAAAACACTTATCTGTCAATCACCCTATGTTCCGCATGCTTTCACCTTATAGATGCATATCATAACAGCTAAATATAGCTATTTATTTATGGAAGCTGTAAAAGCATTCGGAGGGTGAGGGTGGAGGGTGCTTTAAGTGTTAACTCCGCGTGAGGATCACCAAAATATGGTGTCAATGTGCCTTCAAATGCGTGTTACGAGCTTATACCTACATGAACCACGCCAACTGTTTGATGAGGAATGGGATGTCTATCCTACAATGATGCACGTTCTCTAAGACGGTTTATCGACCATTGGTTTGCGCGAATAAAGATGTGTTAGAATATATTATATGTATATTAACCACGTGGCCACTTGATGAGCAGCGTGGACGGAATGCTAATGTGTGATTCCACAACGATTAGCGGAGGCAGGAAGAGGCGCCACATGCTGCTAGGACCACCATTCATAGATACAATCATTCACAACTCGCAAGGACACGTCCTGGGTTCCATTCATAAACACGCTGCGTTATATACCTATAAGATCATATAAAAAAATAATGAAGTTTTTGGGTCAAATGTGTTTGGTAATATACGACTGGGAGCTGGGCACTGACAGATGAGCTCTCAGTTCCGAGTCACCAGATGTGATCTCCCGCATCCACGTTGTCTTGATAGGGTTGCGGAGGGGTGCGGCGAGGGGGTGGGGACGTAATACCCGCCATATGGCACTCAAACAACAGGAAACGAGGATTATTTGCTTTCCGAGCACCGTAATGTGTATTGCAATCAAATGTTACTGCCGTGAGATTTTATATATTAAGGGCGCCTTGTTTATTACACGTTGTAATTGTTACAATACACCAAGCACAACAACTCTAACATTTAAAAAAATGTATAACCTCCTTACATACAGGGCCTTACCACAAAAAATAAAACTTAGACAACACGTTTTAAACCGGATTACATCAAATGACATAAGTCAGTTTTAGACATTGTCTTAAGTGGTGTTTTAATGTTTTGTGGTAAAGCAGTTATTGCTTATAACTCTTAAACGGCTGAACCAATTTATAGCAAATGTAGCTAAGAACCATCTCGATTACGTCAGCTTTCAAACAAACAAAACCGCATCGAAATCGGTCCATTCTTTTAGGAGCTACGATGCTCCAAACTTATAAAACCCTTCTTTTTTTGTTGGGGGTTAAAAACTATTCACACCCGTACCGTAGGGTACATAGAACCAACCGTTTGTAACTAGGTAACTTAATGTATAAAGTTATCTAGTTCTGCAATATGCAATATCGTGTACAATATCAAAAAGACGTTTTATTTGTTAGGTAACACTGCATTTGCTTAAATTTAAAATATTGCCAATCGATTTTCGCCATTATAAATATCTTGTGCGACATCAAGCAGAGAAATAGAGCCCCAAATCTGGAAGAAAGATTAATGAATGCGAGGGAGGACGACGAGCGCGCACGTGAGCAGTGCGCGGGCGCACCCCACACCGGAAATATCGACGCGGGTATTTCGGGCAGCGCCCCCTGCGACGCTTCTCAATCATTCACTAATAAGCAGGCGGAAGGAAAGTAATCTAGACAAAAGTTTAAAAATAAGTCTGCTAGGAATAGATGGAAAGGTGAGCTTGGCACGGCGGGCCCATGTGCTATAAATACTGCTGCGTCGGCGCAGGCGGCGCCTGTAGCGCCTGCTGCCAACCGCATCGACCACCCCGCCTGATTTACTCTTACCGTAGACTAAGGTTACTTTCAAATTAAGGGTCATTTTGATCTGGGAGGCTATGCCACTAACCAATGGCGTCTCAATGGCGGTGGAATTATAATGGTGACCACTTTATCTGTTCAGATGGCGAAATTTAGAACTGTCTAAGCCTCATACATATAAAAGTCTCGATCTTTCGTAAATAAACGGTATTAGGATAATTTCATAATTATCATCATGTTAGCCGCAAAACTCCGCTGCTGAACATAGGCCTCCTCCAAGGATCTCTACTTCAATCGGTCCTGCGCCAGCGTGTGGCCTTCCTACGCTGCGCTTCCGGTACCTATACGGTCACCATCATTTTAAAATAAATGAAGTCGTCTCCACAAAGTTTAAGGGTCAATGTAAATGCTTTCTATTACAAGATTTCTTTGTGCATGCAAAACTTACCTTTGAATGAATTAAAGACAATAAATATAAAAACTTTGTAAAAAGGGCTATTGCTCTATTACTGATTAACTACCTGTCAGACCACCAACCACGGGAATTAGAGTTATCGTAGATTTAAATATCTAAGAGGGAAGACTGTGCTGTTTTCGAATAGCTGTAGTATCATTGGCCTATATAATTTTTACCACAAAATCAATTCCTTTTTTGACTTTATCATGTAAAATCAAATAAAAGGCAATAACAGGGTAGTTCTTCGGAGGGTAAATTTATGTTGTCGGGAAGGGAAAAGCCGCCCGTAATGATTAGTGATGTGGGATATTTTTTCTTAAATTCTTTCAAATTAATTTAAATTGAGGCATGAGGAAAACTATATAAATTATTACGGGAAGTATGGTGAAGAAAATGTCCGCGCTCCAAATTTATTTATTTATTTATTTATTTTTATTTGGCTGACCAACAGCGAGAATACTGATACATGTATTACTTATGCTAATTCTGATCATGTACGGATATATTTTTAAAACTGTGCCACATATGTATCTATTTTATTTCTATTTGAGAAGCTGATTATTTGATGACAAGTAAAATAATTTTCCACGTCAAAAACGTAAGAGTCACCGACTTCAATCCCAAAAAGACAATTTTTTCGAGAGTTTCCCTCAATTTCTTCAAGATTCCACCATCAGATCCTGATTTTCTTACCATGGGACCACCCTTGGGATACTCCCTTTCCAACAAAAAAAGAATAATTAAAATCGGTTCATAAACGACGAAATTATCCGCGGACATACATAATAAAAATATACGGTCGAATTGAGAAACCTCCTCCTTTTTTGAAGTCGGTTAAAAATGTAAGACATTAATATGTGTTGCTAATTTTATTTAATGATTTTTTAAATTTTTGTCCGGCACTTCTGATCACCCTGGGACGTCACTCAAATGCACCTAAGCGCTGTAGGGGCATGGCTTGTCCCCCCGCGTAAATTAGCAATTAGCAGTCGTGTTCCGATCGTCGAGGAGAGAGGTCCTGCTCCTCGTTGGCTCCATTCGGAAATACGAAGGCAAGAACCTGATTCCTCCGGGTTTTGTAAAGCTTAGAAATGATTCCCCTGTATTGATTATAAATTGTATTATTGGTAATAAGATGAATTTCATATACCTACTATATTTATTGCATTTTGGGATTATTATCTGATACGTTATTATTGTAGCATGAATCGTGACCGTTTTTATGAAATTTACGATTAACTATCTTTTTCTGATTCCCTTAACTCTGATTCCCCAGGATTTTAATGTAGGGGAATCCATTTTTCTGTATTCAAACTCAAGAAATACCTTCTATTTGTCCTCTAAAGCCTCTCAATTGTAGGTCTACATTCACTGCTGGACCCATAAATAGGACTTTTACTTACAAACTTACCGCGTATTGTAGACTATCTGTTTAGGGTTTTTTTCATTGTTTTCAGGGTGTTAAAACCAGTGAAGACTATAGTAGCATATTAAGAATGTATATGTCGCCGGAAATTAATAGGAATCGTAAGTTGATCAATTTTCGAGGTAGTTTATCAACTATCAGCAAATCATACACGGCAGTTGAAATGTATTATTTAACACAATAAATTTTAGCTAATTGATCAACTTAAGCTGCCTGGCTGTAAGTTTATCAACTAATGATTTTGCCACACGTCAAATCATACACGAATGGACCGATCGCAGCTCAGTGTACATTTTTACGTTAAACTGACATCCGTAATATAATACACTGTTCTCTGATTGATCGATGCGACACCCTCTTAAGGCAACCACAGTCAAGTCGTTTCTGGCGCTTCGCCGGCCGCTGCCGCGGCACGCTCGCTATGCTCGCTCGGCTCGTGCGTTGAGGTTCGCAGTTCTAACCTAACCTAACCCAACCAACCCTAAACAGGTTTGTTGGGATCGGCTACTAACAAACCTACTTGTCGCAGTTCTAAGTGAGACATTCAACCAATCAGCGAACACCTCGAGTTTTCAACCAATCAGCGTACACATCGCGTTCGTCGGATCATTTTACCGCGAGACGCCGTAAATTGATCAGTTACCGGAAATGTATACGTTAAATAATACATTTTAACTGCCGTGTATGATTTTCCGATAGTTGATAAACTGCCTCAAAAGTTGATCAACTTACGATTCTTATTATTTTCCGGTGACATATATAAGTTTACTCCAAAAACCAATTATAATATATTATAGAGTCGGTTAATTTGTCAGATAACGACAGTTTTTGGTCCGAGGTATCGGTCGATGAAAGGATTATGACACCAAATCTTTAATCTCTTCAAGGAAATCCCTATGACATTTAAATTTGAGGAACGTTTCTTATTTAAATAAACTGGTGGATTATATACCTATGTTAGGTTTTCACTAACCCATATCCTTAAAATGGGTTATAATATATTATAATATATTTCCAATAACTTATTTACCTAAAAATATATTTTAACACCTAAAAATATATTTTAACAGACTTCAAACACTTGTAAGTTTATATTCCATAAATTTATCTCCCACATAACCGAACCGGGGGCTTTTTAGTTTAGTTAATCAATCAATTTGTAAATTATTGATTTCCCTGGCCTTAATTTTTGATACCTAACATTTTTGAAATGGTTTATCGAAAAGAAGTACTTGTGCTCCTATTTTAATCTAAAATATCATTTTCAATCATATATTCAGATCTAAAAATGACCAGGGGATCACCCGAAGAACGCCAATCCGTAGAAACACACAACAAGGCTATGTAACGGTAAAACAATTAATAATCGTTTTTTATACTGGAACTTACTCATACTCATAGCAAATCGGCCCATTATTTTTTGTCACTATCGGCTGGATGATAATGGTATGTTTATTACGTACCATATCAGTCTCTGCTTTAATTGACTCAGAATTTGTATACCCAACTTAGAGGAATTTTCCCCTGTGATAATTAATAGCCCTTTTATATGGGAATTTTTGACATACTTAGTCACTACAATTAACAATATTTTGAGGGTTATTCATTATTACATTACCTACATAACAAAGTGTCACTATAATGATGACATATTCTTAATAAAATGCTTAAGTTTCTTTCATGACTTTCATGGCATGCTCAGCTCATGTCATGACAATAAGCTGATGAGGTACTTGTATTCAAATATGTCAAATATGAACATAAGAAGGTCAAAATGATGTCAACTTTTAATTAATAAGCGAAATTTAAGGTGTCGATTCTCCCCATGACACTAAACACTCTCCAATTCTCAAAAAAAAATTCAACTTCTCATACTACGGCAATAACGGCAATAAGAAGAAGAAGAAAACTCCCTATTTGTATGGAAGGATGAAAATGTTCATATTATGATATTTAAAATGCTTTTTATTTTTATTTTATTTACCAGCCCATAACGTCCCCACCGAGGGGCCCGGGCCTCCCTTCGAAACACAAAGGGGATTTAGGCCATAGTCCACCACGCTGGCCCAATGCGGGTTGGTGGACCGCTCATCTTTCGAAAATGAATTTTCTTGGACGGACGGGTTTCATCGCGATGAAAACCGCACATAAATCCGAAAAGACGAATTTAGTGGTACAGGCCAGCACCAGGATTTGAACCCGCGACCTTCGGATCACAAGTCCGGCTCATTACCAAATGGGCTATCACCGCTATTTTCCTAAATTCCCACAAGAACGAAGTCCCGGGCGGAAACTTAGTAATAATATAGGTATGTATTTAATTAAAAAAGCTACAGAGGCTTAGTCGACCTATGTTCCGTGGGGAAAGTTGTTTTGTTTGGTGGGTTGACCATATCTTCGATTTTTGATAATTAAATAAGTCACTCAATATACTTAACGCCACATACCCAAAAACCACAATCATCCACTGCTGAACATAGGCCTCCCCCAATGTGCGCCACTTTGCACAATGCTGCGCTGTTTTCATCCAGCCACTACCCGCTATCTTCTTTAGGTCATCTGACCATCTGGCTACCTGTCCACTCCAACGCTCGTCAGTTCTGGGCGTTGCTGTATCATTTAAGCTGGTTAGCTATTTTTTAGTTTAATTATGTTTTTTATTAGATTGAATCGTGTCAGTAAGAATTTTTCAAAAGTCTTCATCGTACTGATGTCAAAACTACTGTTTAAAGAAAAAATTCTACATTGGCAACACAGTTCAGAATTGGGACAAGTTTGTTTAACAGCTAGATGGTGTAGTAACAGGTTGGGTGCCGTTACACTGCGATTAACATGTTTAATTGGACTGTTTTACCTACAGTTAGCGCTTTAGTTACACGAAGCATGTTGCCAGACGAAATTTCAATTGTCCGCTCTAGTCACACTCATGGGAACGTATTTTATAATGACCCTACTTTGTCACGTTATTAAAATCGAATGGATTTTTAAGATAATGGAGCGGTAGTTGTTCAGAATAGTGATTTTTTTTTCTTAAGTGGGGTTCAAAACCATTATTTCTGGAAGTTTATGACTTTAAATTATTTAGCGAAAATTTAGGGGCTAATTCTCCTCATGAAACTGAACAACTTTCCTCAAGGAAACTTTAAAAAATTCTCAAAAAAAAAATTTACTTTCCATACAAAGCCCCAAAGATGTAATGCTCCAAAATCATCATCCTTCCCTGCTAACGGTGCACCATGCTTAAAAATTGCGCAAACAATATTTTTTAAAGCTGGAAAAAAAGTTCATTTTTGTTTTCATTTTCGTCACGTTTTCAGAAAAAAACTAAACGAAATTCATTTATTTGAATTAAATATTCAGGTTAAGCACTTACTCAGCTGAAAATGTAATGCCTTCATGTGTTTCGAGTACACTCTGTGGCCTCTCAAACAGACCTCTTTTGAATGAAAAATCGTGCTTTATCCCTACATACAGGGTTGATGAAGGGATATTAATAAATTCCTACATAATGTTTTAGTGTTTGGATAACGAAACGAATTCCTTTCCTTGTATAAGATGCTGACGGGAATTTCCGTTTAGCCATTAGAGCCATATTTTATTTTTCCTGATCATGCTGTAGCTCAAAGTTGAATGATTATCAGGCTGAAAACAAAATTTTCTGAAGTAAATTTCAAATCAGCCATGACATAATATCAAGCAGCTTTTTCAAGAACAGTGTGAGAATCAATACAGAGACAATGATGGCTTTTGCTGAATTGTTCTAATCAGCACTGTACAAATGTTTTTTTAATACTCTTAGACAATTTTCAAACTAAGCAAGGCTTTTACTTTAAGGCTTTTAATGGTGCCAGATTACTGATATTCTATGTACTTTATTTACGGTTTTTTCGTAAATAAATACATATGTATACTTGGACTCGTAATGCATAACCACCCACTACTCATAAATACTTGTTAATAAGATTAACGAGCTTATTTCACTATTTGTCTGAATCAAATAAAAACCTGTAAGTATAGTGGTTTTATTTTCTTATCGTTCGGCAATCTTTGTATTTCCGAAATTATAAAAAAATATAAATAAAGTAAGTATGTAATTTTAAAGTCGATAGTAAATCTAATAAGGAATTGGACATGAAAAATTTAAACGGAACAATATTAAAGTACGTATTTGTAAATTCAAATTGTAGGTGAAAAATCAAATAAATCATAGACATTCCGAGTGCATCCGGAAAATCAATGATTGGCGAGAAATATTACCTCAATGGCCAAGACACAACAAGAAATTAGAAGCATTGTAGATGTAAGTATAACAAAGTACCTGATGCATTTAGTTAGAGTGAGGCGATGGCACATGTTTTCTTGGTTACGTCAGTTCGTGGAACTGGCGGTGTCATCTTGCACCCGCGATTCGAGCTACTTCTCATACCTGTGGCTGTTCTACCTTGATTCCAATCGATAATCAATTAGTTGCTTGTCTTTACAGATCTTCAGCTGTATATTAACTTTATATACGCAATTTCCTTCCTCTAGAAAAAAACTTAGAATATGGTAGCTCTTACAAAGGCTTATCACTATTAGGTATAATCAAATTTCATTTTGCAACCCTCAATATTGGTTTCTGTGGCGGCAAGTGCTTTAATATGTCTACCATACCTACCTCGATAGGGATTAAGGCGTGAATTTATGGAAGTAGTATATTTATAATAATGTCATCAAGAATGTTTGCAAAATTTTGCATTGCAGATTTCTTTTCAAATTTTGAATTGTTGATTTGAGAGTCTTATTTGAAGTCTGAAAGATCCTCTGAAAGCAAAGGAGTCTTGCACTATAATGCAGCAGAAGGTTTTTAGTGCTTAAACAGTTTATAAAGTACCTAGCGATAATGAATCAATAGACGAACTCAGCACTAAAGAACCGTTACAAGAGGAATCAGTTTACAGAGAAACGTAGACAGATAGATATCTCAAGACAGCTATGAGTAATCCTAACTAGAAGCATGCGGTAGCGTGTTCTCACGGAAACCGATTCTCGCACAAAAGGTTCAATTTTGGAAATGTAAGTCAAGGATGAGTAATACTAGCCGCGTCTAAGCAGCGTGGGAGAATCATTTGTCCTAGTGCTTCTAGTCGTCCCACGGTGAGAACGGCGACGTACGGAAAAATGGACATCGATTTATCATAATTTCTACCTTGTAAAGGAGTGATGTATGTATTAGAAAAACATTGATTTTGCTCAAGTCTGTGAAGGCGCCAAGACGCCGCGGCATGTATTGGTAGTTGTTCGCCAGACAAATTTAAATTATGTACACAATTTTTCATTCATCTCTTCAATGCGACGTTCCGATTGTCTTTGTTTATGCACGTTTCTTCGCATTTTAATATATATTTTTCGTAAGCACCACTCGAATGTTCGTGTAAGAACAAATTGTTGGCGAACAAATATTTAATACGTAATGAAAACGCACAATAAAACATCATCATAAGACAATAAATTAACGACAGCAGGATATTGACGTTATTTTCATTCAAACAAAGGTATAGTCAGTTCTTGTCTCATTTAAAAAAAAATATATTTTGCTTGTTTACGCCGCGTGCGATACAAATCCTGCACACACGGGTGTGCAGACATCGCGTGAGGGTTTAATAATTTATCTTATAGGAAAAAAATGGACAGTAGATCTGATCTGAAGAAATGAACAATGCTATTTTAAAAGGCAGTGGTTATTATGGTCGTGTTATGTGGGTGACGGAGATGCGCGCGGATGTAAACAGACTTAGTGAGGTTCACTCAATTAGTAGCGGGATACTTAGACTGGGAGTCAGGGGACGTCATTGAAGGGCTGATGGAGGCGCGGGGCGAGGGCGCGGCGCGGGCGGGGGCGCCGGGAGCAGGAATATTCAAAGCGTGAGAACGCCGCGCGACCCGCATGCCGCAACTTCACATATCTCACGCGCAACCTCCACTCGCTGCGCACACGCCAAATACAACTCTAACAACATAGGTTACAACTTCGATTCGTTTTGCAGAGGCATGTGGTTATCACTTGGAACATCGAGGACAATACTTTTCTAGTACAGTTTAGGTACGGCTGGCATTGGCCCGGATACTGTCGATGAGCGCACACGTCCACTTCATTTGCTAACGACTAGACAATGACTCCTGCATGCTGCCTACCTTACTCCTGCTTACCTTACTGGTACTGACTGCTTTTGATAGTTCAACAGACCTATTTCAGTCTACAATAGTTGAAGCTTGAGATTTAAATAGCTTTTCTCAACAATCGCACATCAAATCATTTGATTTACGCGCGTAGACCGACGTCAACATCTTTTTTGATGCCTGATCTACCACAAACATGAGAATCATGTGATTACGTGGGCAAAGCTTGTCGGTGCCGAAAGTAATGGTCCTTTTATTACCGGTGCGTTGTTCATGTGATCTTACGCAGTAGGCGTGTCGTAAAAGATTTCAGGAGGTGAGCTTATTTTTGCGGTGAAGTCAGAAAGACACCGGGCGCGCTGCGGCAGTCGCATCGCTGCTGCAGCTCGGCGTTCACCTTGAGACAATCCTAAATATAGACATCGGATTACGTGTACGGCGCGACAATGCTCGCATAGAGACATGTTTTGTTGGTAAAAAGGTGGAAATTGTGGGGTGTGTAGAGGGAGGTGCGGCGCGCGGGGGGTGAGGCGACGGCGGTCGGTTTCGGCGGCGCGGGCGTCGACCCCGCGATCGCGCTCGCCTTTTTACGCGCTGTATCCGCGCCGCGCGCCAACCCCGCGGGCCCCCGGCCGGTCGCCGCCCGCAGATAGCGCGCCAGCAAACACCAACCGATTCACTGTCTGCACCGCACCACGCGCTTTTCGCATTGCCAAATTTTTGCGAGCTCTATAGTTTCCGCTTATTTACTCTCCTACATATTTCACTATGTACTATTTGAAAGAACACGTATAATCGTACATTCTTTATTTTTAATACAATGAATGAACCCTGCACTGTTCACGCGCAAGCGCAGTGATAGAACTGATAAAGCAGCAGACGATCAATCTTTGATTCTTAGGGGCCCTTGATTCTTTTTAGAACTATTTTAAAAGTATAGCGAATTTGTCATTACGCTGTCGTACAATTAGTTGCTTAGTTTAAAAAACTATGCTCTTATAATATGGAGTACTTATCGAAACTTTAGAGGCTGATTCTCCTCATGAAACTGAACAACTTTCCCCAGTGGGATGATTCCACAGCCTTAATTTTTCACGATTAATTTAAAGTAACCCACATATCCTTACTAATATAATACATTTTATCCCACGTTTGGGCACGATATACCCGTAGTCCACGCGGGCGGAGCCGCAGGCGGAAAGCTAGTTTAGTATATGTTTAAAATAAGGTAGCAGTAGAAGATACGATCAAGGGTCACGGCATGAGACATGAGCTGAAAATACGATGAGCTGTTTTAGGACGTCACAATTATGATGGCTAAGATTGTTTTTCAACAATTTTATAAAAATCTATGAAAAATGGAAACAATGTTGCCGTGTCCGGCTAATTTGGTCGAGTTGTAGTGGCGCTGCATTTTGATCGACGTGTCAGAGTTCGATTTCTAGTCGGGGCAAATATTTGTGTAAAAAGTAGACGTTTCTTCTCGGGTAATGGGTATTCTTTGTGTATGTTCCACAAGGAACCCACGATACAATGGAAAACCTTAGCGTGGGCCTTTGAGTGTGTAGCGTTTATTTATTTTATACACATAACTTACAGATTTTAAAAAAAGTTGAGTTTTTCGTAGTTATCTTTGTAGGAATGGATGAAGTATCCAGCCGTGTAAATATAAACACTGTCTATCACTGTGAAAGTTGACATTTCAAAATATTAATCTGTAAAGCTTTTATAGAGAAAAGAAAGGACAAGCCATTGCGTCGCATGCCAGGCTAGTTCTTTTACTCCTGTGAAAAAGATGTAGAAATAAAAGTACCTTGTCGCGGGCCGCGAATACATCACCCCTGGCCGCCGCTCCGCCGCCGCTTCGCCCTAATTAAACAATAATCGAAAAACTACAATGAACGGGCGCGCGGCTCCGTCTTCAGTGTACCCCCCGCCCCCCTCACCGCGGCCTCCGAGTGACGTCATCATTGCACTCCTCATTATCGCCTCGAAGCACTCACTAGATCCGTACGAATAATTCACTCCGGTAGAGTTATTATCGAGAAGTAAGGTAGCGAGGTTTGATGCTATCTATGGCGAGGGTACGTGGTGGAATTGATTGAAAAATATTTTGAGATACTGTTAATAAATCTACACTAATATTAGCCCAGTTGGTAATGAGCCAGACCTGTAATCAGAAAGTTACGGGTTCAAATCCTGGTTCAAAAATGTGTTTTCCGGCGACGCGCGGTCCAGCAACCCGCATTCGGCCAGCAGCGTGGTAGACTATGGCCAGGGCCTAGATCTTCTTCATGTTTCGAATGAAGGCCCGTCTTTTTTATCTGGCAGTAAAGGGATATAATTAGCAAAATTAACAATATAATTTTTCAAACAAATCTTTTTTCTTATATTACATAGAAAAGAGAAATTCTTTAACGATGTGTATGAGGAGCCGATTTTAATTTTCGTTCACCGTCTTTATGAGAAAAAGTTGTTCAGTTTAGTTAGCATTTATCTAATTTCGTGATCTCATTACCGTCTTTGCAGAACTTCACAGAATTTAGGAACAGTTAACTTCTGTTGACATGTTATCTAATAGTTTTATCTTTAATGAACTAAACTCGTCGGTCCGCTGTTTCTAATTTTCCTTAAAAACTATTGAATATCTAAACAAAAGCTTTACCTTTTATTTTTAACTCCTGTAAGGGGTGCTGTAACTTGTGTATCTATTGGTCTGTCTGTGGCATCGTAAGTCCTAAACGACTTTGATATGGTTTTTTTTGAAAGCTGACATGATCTAGATGATTGTTAGGTATAAATATTTCATGAAATTATGTAACTTATAAAATTTGATCTAACATTTTTAATTTTAGAGTTATCTACTGTGTTCTGTTTGTCTACTGATTCTGTCACAATGAAGCAAAAATATTCTAGTTCTGAGACTTATGGGACAAATTTTGGCCCTCGTTGGTACTTGAATAGAAAAGAAAATTACTGCGGTTCTATTTTTGAGAAGAAATATTTTTTTTTAGAAATAAGAGTGACTGGTAGAAAAAAAGAAAAGGTTGCTCAGCTCAGAACTCCAATCTTCTTACTTAAAAGAAGGTTAAAAATAAAAATAAATGATTAAAAAATTGCCTCTAAAAATTGATTTACGATTTGACCAAAAGGTAAATTTTCATCAACAAAACTTCAGTAAAAAAAACAACGTTCATGCACAAAACAGAGAGTGGACAGATTGTTGTGGTACAATCTTGGCATCAACACTGCTCAAACGTCATCAGTGAGTTCAGTGACGTTTTTGTATGGAAAAATATTTAATTACTGTAAGACAATGCCGTTCGCAACAAGTGTTATTAGGTCCGAGAAAAGAAATACTGTGTTATGCAAATCAAAATACGTATTATTGATGTGTACTTTGATACCAATTGGATACAGGCAAGTTTTTTTGTCACTTTTTTAATTCTTTCTTACTAAATCTGTTTTTACTATGAGTATTTTGTTTGTTTCTTTGTTTATATTTCTTTCACGTCGTAATGGAGCAACGGATCGGCCTGATTTTTTGTACAGAGATAGTTAAGGGACCCAAAAGTAACATAAGTAAGATTGTATTATAACATTTTAAGCTAACAACAAAAACAAAAAAAAACAACTCTTTTATTTTATTTTTATGAATGGGTTCGCTCTTGATAACTCTTGGTCACGTTTGCCAGTAAGACAACTTTCAGCCGATTTATTGATAGATAGATAGATAGAAAACTTCCATCACAGTACACACTTACTAAGAGATAGTAAACAAAGAGACAATCACAAGAGCAACGATTGTTTCCATAATCAAAAGTTTTTAAAATATTAAGTTGATCTAGTTTGCGTAAAATGATCTAGAACTTTACTAGCGCGACGTGACTGGCGACCGCTGTCGTGACGTCACGCCTTACGTCACTCTGGCTGCGTCACCAGTAAAATGTAGCCGGCAGGCAATTCATGTTTCTTAGGCGTTTTTTTATTATTATTATAAGATGGGTTAACTCTTGACTTCAATCTTGACCAAGAGTAGTACTGTTTTGTTCAATGAACAGTACTACTCAGAAATGGAAATTCTCGGAGTAAGATTAAAAATGTGCTATGTAACTTTCTTGAATTAAGATAGGAATCGTTAGGAAACTGAAATAATTTATTTTCTGCTGATTTTATGATTTCATAAAGGACGGAAGGTCTGCTTTCGACTATAATCTAGCTAGCGTAAGGTCTAAAATGTGTTCAAAAATATAGCAAGCCTATACTCTCAAACATTATCAGAAAGATTCAAGGTAAGTGTATAATAAACGAATAAAGACCGAAAGAATTTCAATCCTTAGTAATGCCCATTTGGCCATTGGATATAAGAAAGAAGGCAAAATGAGTTTACATGCAGAATCTCAAGTGAGAGTATCCGAAATCCTTTTTTGATATGGGGTAACTTTAAATTAGTTAGCGAAACTTTAGGTGGTGATTCTACAAGTACCTATAAAACTAATCAACTTTTTGTAAGAAACATATTATTATGAAATCAACTCATTGCTCAATTTTGTGAAGAGGCGATCAATTTATTTTCGTATTTCGTCCTTTGTTCCTTAGGAAAACTTATGTTTAGTGGTCTAATTCCCAAGTTACCCGTTAGTCCTTTCTAACGGCCAGGGTGATTTTTTTGTGAAAAAATTTTTGATCTCATTGTAACTATGACACAATCGTATTGCCACAAGAAAAATCTCGCAGACGGAAAGCTAACCGCTCATAAAATTTCCCTTTATTTTTACATTGTTTGGTTTTATGTGTATTTACTTCCGAGTCTGAAATATACTTTTAATATTATTATCGTAGCAAGCAGGGCTCGTGACGCACGACTACGTAAGAATCTGCGCAATAGGGCCAAATGTTTATTTTATATTTACCTTCATAAATAACGTACTATGCCCTTTACTGTGTTCTATATATGTACTTGAAAAACAATTTTGCCTGTTCATTTACAACTCGTGTGATCATCTGATCGCCTTAGTAAGGATAGCTATACTCTTTAGTCGCAACGGGATGAGACCTGTTATACATTATAAGCTATCATATGCACGTGACATGTTTTTGTTACACGTAGGTACCTCGTTCTAATGTATAGCGTCGTACGTAACGGTTCGAAGGACCCTGACATGCCAAAATTATCAAACGCGCGTGTGCTAGCTGCTAGCCCCCCAGCAGGCAAAATGTCAACATTGACAATGCCAAAGGGCGAGCAAGCCTTTGCGCGGGACCCTCGCGCAATCAAAGTGAAGTTTCAGCGTGAGCCGAGCGCGAGTTTGTCATTATCGTGCTAGAGAGTGCAGAGCGAACATTTTTCTGAGAATTTCAGATTGGGGAAAGTTGAACAATTTCATGAGCTGATTCAGATTCTAAAATTCACCTTATACAGCTTAATATGTGTCACGTAAGTAATTTAGATCTACGGATCATCGTACATTGAAGCTTCTGCTATGCACTAAACTGACAGCGTTAACCAAATACAGCAATCGACGTCGTTAATTTGAAATCACCTTCTGTAATACGGGCCTTAGAGTGCCAATGTATTTAAGGGATAGGTAGTTAAATAAACGCTACACACTCAAAGGCCCACATTAAGGTTTTCCCTTGTGTCGTGGGTCCCTTGGAACACACAAAGACAGACACATACACCCATGACCCGAGAACAAACATCTGCTTTTTACACAAATGTTTGCCCCGACTGGGGATCGAACCAAGGATCCGCCGATCAAGAGGCAGCGTCACTACCACTCGACCAAACCGGCCGTCAGTTGGAAGGTTGAAAAGGATAATTGGAAGGTTAAAAAATTTAATTGGCTACTTTTTCATGAGGCCGTAATCGCGGACTTATACAATATACATTATAATAAATAGCGTATAAATCGAAACCCCCCTCCCCCTGAGGTGTAGCTTTAGTGCTGAGACACGTTTCGCATCTCATTATCACCTGTCTGATAGTTTTTAGCGCGGCCGGGGCCTCATAGGCTTGGAGTCGTGTAGTAGCTAACTATCTACGACTTTTATTAACGTTTCTGATTGTTTGGTAATACACGAAGATGTAAATAAATCGCTAAACAGTAATTTCTCAGGGTGATAGGTTTTATGTCGGATGCCTACTTCGAGTATGATTTTCAGGTATTTATGAGAGATCTGGGTGTCTATACATAATATTTAAACAGAGCGTCCCATGTCTATGTCACATGGAGGGAAAGTACCTAAATTATTGTAGATGGGACATTTTACTAAAAGAAGACTTTACTTTAATTTTTTATAAATTTATACATTTTTAAATAATTGCCTAGTTGAACCGGGAATCGAACCCGGTACCACAGACACACACGTCAAACTTATAACATCCTTCTTTTTCGTCGGGGGTTAAAAATCATACTGCATTATAAAATACAGTCCCCCGCCGTGTATGTCTGTCTGAACGCGATAAACTCGAAAACGGAACGGATTTTCTTACAGTTTTCACGAATGGACGGAGTGATTCAAGAAGAATGTATAATTTAGGGGTTCCCAAACGGCGCCCTGGTGCGCCGTAGAAACTCCGAAACCTTTAGTATTGGCGGGTACAAAATGAACAATGCCCTGCTTTGAAAAAAATTATGGAGATCACCAAGCTCACCCATCATATTGACTAGGTAGCTATATTTTAGCTTTTCTTAACTCTCTCTTTAATGGTTTGTTTTAATGTAGTATATTTTAGTAAATAAAAAACTCAGCTTCACATTGTAAATTTTTAAATTATTGTGCCTTTCTACCTAACTAGTGTCATTGTGCCTATTTCATTCATTTGTCGACTATCATCTGTTTCGACTATCTTAGGTCAGGGCGCCAAAACAAAATTCTGAACTTGTAAGTGCGCCGCGGACTGAAAAAGATGGGAACCCCTGGTATAATTCATTCCTGAATTTTTCACGGGAACATTCCCGGGAGGGAAGCTAGTTGGTAACAGAATAAGCTTGTAACGGGTTCTTCACTCGCTCGTGAGCGGCTATTTACCGCGCTTTATCGCTTAGTGTTAGTATAGTTTTCTTTCCTAGTAGCCACATTCAAACACATTTTTCAAACACCCGATGGTGTAAATAAAACGGGCAAGTGCGAGTCGGACTCGCGCACGAAGGGTTCCGTACCATTACCTATAAAACTGGCCAAGTGCGAGTCGGACTCTATAAAAACCACTATCTCTATAAAAACGGCAAAAAAAATCACGTTTGTTGTATGGGAGCCCCCTTAAATATTTATTGTATTCTGGTTTTTAGTATTTGTTGTTATATAGGGCAAATAGAAATACATCATCTGCGAAAATTTCAACTGTCTATCACGGTTTTTGAGATACAGCCTGGTGACAGACGGACAGACGGACGGACGGACGGACAGCGGAGCCTTAGTAATAGGGTCCTGTTTTTGGTACGGAACCCTAAAAATTGACAATCTAAGGAATTATCGCCTACAATTTTATACCACGAAGAAAATATCGACTTAGATTTTGTTAACAATAAGTAATACGAATACTGTGATTTTCTATTGACATCTTTAATCTAATATTTTGACTTATTAATTGAATTGAAAATTTAATACTGTTTGCTTTTACTGTATATGTTAATAATTATGCACCCTAAGCTAACATTTAACACAATTTTTATGAATCGTGAACAAATAAAATATAAAAATGTTATTGTTGTGTTAATCCTAAGGTGAATTCGTTGATGTCTTTTGTATGGGATATTCAGGTCAAAAATAAAATAGCTTCAAGTAATTTACTTATAACATGGAAGTACATTTGAAATATTTTGTTTTTAGACGTACTATTAAATTACTTCCATGCTGAACTGTGAGGTAAAGATAAACTTAGAATGCACCAGCTGCCGAATATCACCAGGCATACTGTAGTGGAAGCCAGTAAGTAGAATGTGAGGGTCTTATTGTATACTGGGTGAAAGGCTTACAATCTAATCACCTTTTTTCTCATGCTCTATCTAATAACTCTCATAATGTATGTCAAATCTGGTGTCTAATGGTTCTAAAACCTCATGATGCCTTGCTAGTGCCTACCCCGACAGGTAAAATAGGCGTGATGATCTGAATAATAAATAAATAAATAAACGCTACACACTCAAAGGCCCACACTAAGGTTTTCCCTTGTGTCGTGGGTCCCTTGGAACACATATAAAGACAAACACAAACACCCATGACCCGAGAACAAACATCTGCTTTTTACACAAATGTTTGCCCCGACTGGGGATCGAACCCAGGAACCGCCGATCAAGAGGCAGCGTCACTACCACTCGACCAAACCGGCATCGACGTTCAGTTTAATGCATGACAGTAAATTTGATACCTAATAGGCACATCTAATACATCTAATCAGCGTAGTTCCGCTCTTTAATGCTATTAAGCTTTCTACCCATATTTAAAAAAAAAATATTTTTTTATTGTTTGTATATTGTAGAAATAGGTTCATATGTTAATTTCTTATTTTTTTGTTTTTTTTATTAATTAATTAATTGGTAGTAATGCAAACATTATTGCGTTGTAACCCGCACCACATCTGTTTCTCTCTTGCCATCTCTAAGGTAGACTGGAAGAGATCCCTTCAGCGATAAGTCCGCCTTTGCACATCTATGTATCTTTTGTATTAGTCTATAAGAGTTTGCAATAAAGAGTTTACATACATACATACATACCCTGTTAACAGGGGAACCTAACCGGATTGGATCATGGTTACACATTCAGTCTCCTGAATGTGCAGGTTTCCTCACGATGCTTTCCCTCACCGTAAGAGCATCGGTTAGTGTTCAACTAATGTACAGGGACAACGGCACATCGTGCTATCCAAAACTGTCAAATTTCTTCAATCGATTTTCAATTTTATCTCCAAGCATTAGAGTTTACTATCCATTCGGGAAATCTGACAGTTTGTGGTAACCTGATGTGCAAAACTGGGAGTGAAAGAAAAACTTAGAATGTGCCAGCTGCCGACTCTTCCCAGGCATACCGTAAAAGTCAGTAAAAGGGAAGCGAGGGTTTTGCTGTCTCGTGGGCGAAAGGCTGACAACCTCTCACCACTGTATAACATCTTTAATCATCTTTGACGGCCGGTTTGGTCGAGTGGTAGTAACACTGCCTCTTGATCGGCGGGTCCTGGGTTCGATCCCCAGTCGGGGCAAACATTTGTGTAAAAAGCAGATGTTTGTTCTTGGGTCATGGGTGTTTGTGTTTGTCTTTATGTGTGTTCCAAGGGACCCACGACACAAGGGAAAATCTTAGTGTGGGCCTTTGAGTGTGTAGCGTTTATTTATTTATTTTATTTATTTATCTAATAACCCTCAGAATTTATGTCAAACGTGGCATCAAGTAGTTATGAACTACTGGTGCGTGCTGGTGCTCTGTGATTCTTGTCTAGTCGATGAATGTTTATGTGTGACTGCAGTATGTAGTATGATGGACTATGGAAGCTACTGCTTGGACATGTGAGATAAAGCTGTAGCTTGGTGTGTTGTTCTGTCTATCTCATTTGAGATAGAAGTTAATTTTCGTATGGATTGGATCATAAATTCCTTCCACACTGGACTGGGAGTAAAAGAAAAAGCTGCCTACTTTTCCCAGGCATACTGTAAAAATCAGTAAATGGGACGTGAGGGTCTTGCTGTATCATGGGCGAAAGGCTGACCACCTCTCACCATTGCACAACATGTTCCATCTAATATCCTCACCATTTGTGTCAAACGTGGCATTGTGTGGTTTTTTAGAACCACGATGCTCTGCCTACCCTGTTGGGAATTACAAGCGTGAGCGTATGTATTGGATCATAAATTATACCAAAATTTACTGGTTAGTAAAATGAAGGTTGTATGTTGTAGTTCACCCTCCCAACCTTTAAGTATAAAAGCAACATGGATTTAAAAGACAACTTCGAGATACCAACTTTTAACTGAAGGCATTTTCTGGGTTAACTCGCTCCATCGTCGACTTCATCTTTGACTTTATGGTCAAGATTGAGGTCAAGAGTTAACCCATCTTATAATAAAAAAATAATAAAAAATCTCACTTATCACAACATAACCAATTTGTTCTCTGGAACCACAGACACTGACAAGATTAGTACACTACTAGTTTCTCAGAAAGAGAACGAAGTTCTGCCTTCCACTATTTCAACAAACGACGTTCATCATTTACGGTGTAAGCTACCTTGCTTTAGCTGCAATTATTATTACACTCGTGATGTGGTCTTTGAAGAAACGCAGAACATACTGGTGTAACAAAAAGCAGAAAAGGAGATCCACCTGCGAAGAAATTGAACTTCAGACTGTTCAAAACCCTGCTCAGCATCCACCGATGAGGAGCACTGAACGACCTCATCATCAGAAACCGGATTCAACAGAAAGCATTACTTTTAACTTTGATACCTAACTTCTTTTACTTGCTTTGTAATTGGCGTCTCTCTTTCTCTCTCTCATCTCCTACCCCTTTCTGGGGTTGCCAGTATGTAGGGTTCACTCATCGTACATGCATTTTTATTTACGTAGCACCGCGCGTAATTACTTACTTAAGATAAAACTTATTCACATCGAGTACGTCACCGACTGTCTACCGAGACACGTGAGAGAGAGAGTCACAAACCTTCTAAATCGCTGCTGTACTTATTTTAACGGACTTATAATAAATACAAGATAATACAAGTAAAAGAAGTTAGGTATCAAAGTTAAAAGTAATGCTTTCTGTTGAATCGTGTTTCTGATAATGAGGTCGTTCAGTGCTCCACATCGGTGACCGCTGAGCAGGGTTTTGAACAGTCTGAAGTTCAATTTCTTCGCAGGTGGTTCTCCAGTATGTTCTGCGCTTCTTCAAAGACCACATCACGAGTGCAATAATGATTGCTGCTAAAGCAAGGTAGCTTACAGCGTATTGATGAACGTCGTTTATTGAAATAGTGGAAGCCTGAACTTCGTTCTCTTTCTGAGAAACTAGTAGTCTACTAATCTTGTCAGTGTCTGTGGTTCCAGAGAACAAATGAGTTATGTTGTGATAAGTGAGATTCTTTATTATTTTTTATTATTATAAGATGGTTTAACTTTTGACCTCAATCTTGTCAAAGATGAGGTCGACGATGGAGCGAGTTAACCCAGAAAATGCCTTCACTTCAAAGTTGGTATCTCGAAGTTGTCTTTTAAATCCACGTTGCTGTTTTAAAGGTTGTGAGGGTGAACTATAACATACAACCTTGGTCAAAGGTAAAAATACCATGTGACGTCGTTTGAGTTTTGACCTCATACGTATTTTTGAAATTTTGGCAACTTTTGAATAGCCGTAACTCATAAACTATTTGGCCTACCAAAACCAAATTATTCTCATTTTATTGTAAATTTAGTCTACTAAAAAATGTACATAGTAACTTTTGCCGTAACATAGGTCCTTGGTGGTAAAAATTGTCAAAAAACTAAAAAGTCTAAAATTTTAATGAATTTTCAAATATTTGAATGTGATCCCGGAGGCTTTCGAGTTCGAAAACTTGGTTTTATCATCACCCGTTTCATCACTACCAACTCATTAAAAAATCAGAACTACCTCATTTGATGTAAGGCAAAAAATCCCAATTCGATGGACTAATACATCTAGCCCAAACAGAAGCCATAATATTTTTTTATAAAATATTTGAAGAATGTATCAATCGTAAACTAAAACATAGAGAGTTGGGTACAACTATGACATTAATAAGAACCATGTGGTACTTATTAACAAGTAGAATGTTTGCTGTCACGTATTTTTATCGTGAATTTATTTAAAATTCTGTTGGTATTGTAAATATGAGATTAACTGCATTACTAAATAAATTGATGAGTAAGAATATTTTACTTTTATACGTCCAGTCCACGAAATAAACTAAGTGGTAGCGCAAATACGGCGTGACGGGCAGGTGTGCCCCACGCAGCCCGCAGCCCCGGCTGCAGCGCCGCGAATTGCCACTCGCTCTCCCCGCGCACACCGCATTATCGACTCTAATACCACAGTGCAGAGCACACAACCAAACGACCCACCAGCGCACGTGCATTCTTGCACCAACGGTTTTATATTTTGTATTCTCGTCGTTTTAAAATCGAAATTACATAACACTCCACTTCAAAACAGCTTCGCATTGATACTGCAGGAACGCTCGATGCATCGTACCGACGACACGTCGTGCAATGATTGCGAAACGCACAGGACATGCATAACTTACGCGTTTTGCACCGACGCACCGGACGTAAACAATGCTGTGAGAGTGCGGCGGGTGATGCGCGGGCGACGGTGCAACGGTGGGACTGGGATCTTGACGTCGTCGCGGCGCGGCGTTGGCTACTTTAGCATAATCAATGCACTGTTTTGAAGTAGGCTGCATGCGCGCGCGCATTGCAGCGGCTGCAGCGTGCGCGGGGCGCGGGCGCACGCGGCGGACTGCAGTGCGGCGCACCCCGCACCCCCCGCGCGCCCTCTGACCGCGCGATTGTCAACAAACACCGAATGAATGGAAATGAGGCCGCCGCTGCTTCAAATTACACCATCTATCGACTGCATCGGGGCTGTGATCTCCGGTCCGAATACTGCCCGATGCACTTTTATTTAGTTTTACACTTCGTTCATAAAAACGTAAATGCCGACCTTTTATACGTTGACGTGCATTGTTTTTTATGGAAAGTTTTTTTATGACATGAAATGAACTAAGTATACGGTTGTGTAACAAATTAAATATTCATAAATACCTACATCGTTAGACAAAACAAGGTACTTATTGGTGCTGTTGGTAACCTAACTGGGCAAAGAAATGCCATCGACATTGCATCGATAATATGTAAAACAGTAAGTAAATGATAAATGTTTACAAAATAACCCCGAACATAATACATATTTGGGAAAAGCAATTGTTCAATTTGACTGTCATATTGTGAAAACAGTATGTAAAGTGAGAAGATGAGATGGCGATTAAACAGTTCTGTAATGTGCTCTTGAGTGTTCTATTTAATAGGACTGTCCCTTACTGTAATCGGTCTCCATTTCAGTGTTAATTCTGAATCTAAAATAACGTATGAAGATATTTTTTTACCAGCTTATTAAGTCCTGCCACGGTAGACTGGGAGTGAAGGTAAAAACTGCCAACTCTTCCCAGGCATACCGTAAAAGTCAGTAATAGGGACGCGAGGGTTTTGCTGTATGGTGGGCGAAAGGCTGACAACCTCTCACCACTATACATCATGTTTTTTGATAATAACTCAAGTGGTTCAGAACCATTTGATGCTCTGCCTACCCTATATGGGATTACAGGCGTGAGCATATGTTTTATTAAGAGTTATTCCTGTCCAATATCCTCTAGATCACTGGTTCTTAACCGTTGGTCCGCGGACCACTGGGGTCCCTGGAAGCACCTGAAGTGGTCTGCGAAGCCACCCTAAAATATTGTATGAAATGTGACGAGTCGACACAATTACTGAAATCGACTGAACTTTCACTGAAGTAAGTAAGTAAAGAGAAATATGTACAATATTTGTAAAAAAAATAAAACACTGTTGAAAATAAACAACAGTGCATGTAGGTATAACTGTAGAAGACCCTTAAATTTTTTTTTACCCTTTGTTTTTTTAGATAAACTTAGGCTAAACACTTACAGATAAAGTCGAGCGCGTCTCCTCGAGGTGGCATGGTTCCCAGCAGGCAGGCGGCGTTCCCGCGTTGGATCGCAAGACTTATCCTTTGCGCGAGAAAAGCCTCGATGAGACGCGTCGACAAGTCCCTAGGGTCCCATGGTTTCGACCCAATCGGTGCGAACATGTATCCTCCTTGGAGGTCGGTATATTTATTCCTTTTTAAAAGTTCCGCTCCCGATGCGGCTGTACCCGCCTTCTCAGCCGTCGTTCGGATGTGTGTTAGCGCTAGAGTGTCCACACAGGTTACATCCCACGCGAGGAACTTACCTTTCTTCCATGCCACATGAGAAACTCCGTCAGGCCTCTTGCCGTCAGAGCGAACGACTCCGTTTGGTTCTAACGTAGCTGGAACGTTCGCAGAGGCAAGGGCCCTCCAGCGTACATCATTCAGCATGGAATGGCGTGGGATGCGACCCGCACTCTTCCTGCAAGCTAGTCCGTGGTGACCCAATTCACACACATTAGACTGTCCGCATCTGCGAGGATGCGGTTGTACTGTCTTCGCGCCTAACCTTAGACCGACTAGGAGGGAAAGGCTGGTATTACACATGCTGAGGTGAGTCTTGTTTGTCATCGCACCACATCACAACTTCATTAATTTTAATTTATATTTTAATTTCTTTTAATTTGTTGTTATTATTTTTATTTTGTGTTGTTTATTCCTTTGTTTCATTGTTGTTGTTGTGTTGTAGTGTGTATGTCAAATAAACGTTTTGAATCTTGAATCTATTATCCAATACGGTGCCAATTGTAGATGAAGGAATGCCCTGATTCCCTTTCGAAGACAGCCAGAAGTCGGGCACGATTGGTCAGGTTTGTACTAGTATTTAATCAACTCTGTTGTACTTTTCGACACAAGGGCTCGTCCCAGAGTTTTTGGTTGGGCAAGATGGTGGGGATAGATTGGTATGGACAAGCAAGACACCATTTCTCTTGGGCGGCGATTAAGTGCGCGACTTCGGTGACCCATAGCTGGGGTTGTAATTTTAGAAAATAGATCCTAACAGCTATAAGCGGAAGAGAGGAAAGCCGGTAAGGATACATCTGATGCCTTCCTGATCCCTAAACCGCCAAAACGCACTGGCAAAGAAGCTTGAGACCAAGCTTTCTCAGTAATTTTAACGTTGAAGACTTTAGAAAGGATACCCGACACGCACGAATCCACGCCATACAGCAAGAATTCAAACCTCCACAGATGAGTACATCGTAACAAGTATTTCGGTACGAAGAGACAATACTTGATTATGATTAATGCCATATGGGAATTGATGTGACACAAACGGTCAGAAGTATCATGAAACTTTTCAATCTGCCGAGTTATGAAAGTTGGAACTGCTTCATCGAGTAAAGGTGCTCCTAACAGATGCAGCGTCTCGCATGTGCTGTTTTTTATGCCTGGAGCCACCGCGTCAAACTTGGTTAAAATACTCTGCTTTTTTAACGTCAAACTTGGTTAAACTACTCTGCTTTTTTTAACTCCAAACAGATGGTGGTCCGTGGTAAAACAGATATTTTGTAAAGTGGTCCCTTATTTACTAAAAGGTTAAGAACCAGTGCTCTAGATGCACTGGCTAACAGTGCTCATACAAACCTAATAATAAAACATAAAATGTCCATACTTACATGTCCTTGTTTCCTGTAGAGCTGTGGGGTCCCGATGTTTCCTGTTCGAGATTATTCGGTTCTCGGAAGACAGATAAGTTACCATCATGAAGGTCAACTTTTGTGACTTCGCCTCTTTTATGTAATAAATTTTAAACAAAATTTTTATGGCTTCTTAAATACTCTTCGCGCATAACGTCAACGTTTCTAGATAACGATAAAAAAATAAATAATTACTTATTTTTTTATTTTAAAATTTAGTGGCTGTTAGCCATATTTGGGATGTTGAGTGTTATCTATCAATAACAATAAACTCTAAAATATCAAAATACCATGATATCGGCTGAAACACACTTGGAAAGCCCGTAACGTTTTATTATAGCTTACCAGATAGTAAGTTAGCACTATGCATTATCTATTCTGAGCCAATGGTCATCAGACCGAATCTTATTGAACATGCATGGGATATGGGATGAGAATGCATAATCTCTTAGACCACACGGAAAGCTGCTTTATATAGAGATCTTTTTATGTTAAGTATGGCGATTGGCTATAGTTTTCTTCGTTTGTACGTTCTTAGGTACATTTCAAAATATTTTTTTTAAATAATTATACAGACACAAATTATTAACGTTAGGAAAGGAATGATAATTAATATAACCGTTATTCTTAATTTCCTATTATATTTAAAAATATAAAATAAAAACAAATCTGTTATACCTAAAACAAAAAATAATTCGATATTTTGTGCTGGGTTGGGGTGAAAACACACTGTTACTCTTCTACTATTTCAAATAATGACACTTGATAAATGCAAATGTTGCGAGGAACTAAATTAATTCCGAGATAAATGAATTTTTCAGCTTTAATTGATTACAATCGACCTGCTGAACAGTTTAACCTTAAGAAGGTATTTATCAAGTCTTCTAGAACTTTTGAAAATGCGATCACGAAGAAAAAACAAATCAAAAATTATCCAGGTGATGGTGAATCTAATAAGAAATCCCTCACTTCCGATTTCCTTTTTTTTTGTTTTCCAATCAATAAATCCACTAAAGTCAATAAAAATTATACATTCTACACATCTGTTACTTACATCCTGTGTGAACTTAAGGTTATATAGTACAAACTGGTCGATTATAAACATACATTATTTTTGCTATCATAATAATGACACCTATTTCTATATTATTCTACTAGTTTTAACAAAGAAAAATTGGTAATGGATTGCTTTTTTATTTTCAGTAATTCTTATCTATCATTTCTGCGCTTATTTATAAATATTAAGATCAATTGACGCAATTGTTTATATAACAAAATAGCGAGGTAAGTTATAATTACCTCGGTATTTTTAAGTAAACATAATCCAATTCTAATAAATCATTTATCAATTTAAGTCCTTTGCCTGACAAGTACCAAGTATTGTCTTTTAATTTTCACCTAAAACTAACTTTACATTTGTTGGACTTTGCCAAACAACGGACTAAATAATTATCTTACAACTATTTATTATTTTTACTTACATTTTTTGTATACAGGGCTTTAGGTATCTCTCTTTCAACCTCTCGGATGGTTAATCAGTCCATGCAACTGAACAACTTCCCCAAGAAAGTTGTATGGGAGATCAAAAAAAATTTTGATCTCCCATACAAAATGCTCTATATGCTGATGAAGTTTGTATGGGAACAAAATATATTTTTTTTCGTTTTTTGACCTATGATTGTGGGAAAGTTGCTCAATTTCATGGACTGATTAACCACCCGAGAGGTTGAAAGAGAGATACCTAAAGCCCTGTATTTGTGAAAGCGCCGCGAACGTTGCAGATGCTCAAGGATCAAATATATTAGGCCTTACCACAAAAATTACTATTCAAACGATGTTCAATTCCTTGATAATTAAAATCATAAAAAAAATTCAAACAGATACCCAATATGATGTGCTCAAGCTTTAAAGCACCGTCATGGCCGCGCCAGCATAGCTTACATAGACGTGTGGCATAATTTTGTCATGTTGATGTTGTTCAGCCTGTTCCTTACTGATGCTAAGTGATAGAACGAGAGGGTGGAACGAGATACGTACGACAAAATTATATCATGCGTCTATGTTAGCTATGCAGGTACTCCCATAAAGAGGTTTGTTTTGGATCGTACGTGACAATTGGAAGAAATGCTCCTTACAGAATTTGCCATTGGTCCAGTTCTTGATGGTAGGCCATTTATTTGGCTACGCTAGGAATATTGATTATAGGCTTAAGCTTTATGTATGTTTCAAATTATTAAAACCTGTGTCGCAATACAAGATATCACAAAAAAGTACACTTGCTAGACAGTGCATAGGTTTTCGTGGTAAGACTGTACATTTGCATCCATATCTATGAAAATATCAACAAGTATAAACAATATACATAAACAAGTTTGAATAGTGATACGTTGAAGTGCAGTTTGCTAACGTTTCGCTTGTAAAATTTACATTGTTGGTACATACTTATGGCAGTTTCTTAATAAGTACCACAAGTAATCATGGAGCTTATGTACTATACTAACATTTGTCTTACTGACATTGGTTTCTAGCTGCTGTTTTAACCTATTAATTGGCATACAGGGTCCAAGATGTTCGAATAGCATTAGAGGTACTAAGAGCAAGAGTGGTGTACGCCACATTTTTACATCTGGATAAATTCGGGTAAAAATAATACTAAGGGTAAAATTAGTGAGAAATGGAATACACACATTTAGTTCAAACAAGATGAACAAGATGTATTTAAAAATAAGGAAATTTAGTCCATAAAATGCAAACACAAGGAGTTTGAAAACAGTTGCTTACGCCACTCTCGTTCTCAACGCCTCGTTGTGATAGGCTTAAAAATCTCGAGGTTTTACAACAATATATGCAGCGACTTTGAATTAGTTAGCGATGCGTTTGGATGTGTATGTATTTAACAGTGCAACTAAAGAAAATTTCCCCAACTAACCCATAGAACATTTCAAAAAATTTTCCACGTTAAAAAGATGTATGAGTAACCGACTTCAATCCCAACAACAGTTCGCACAAAGTAGATAACTAGTATTTTTTGCAGACTACAATGCCTATTAGCAGATAACCACAAACGAAAATGTCGCTCATTTATTTAGATGATGTTCTGGTTTGTAGTATTTTTTGTTTTTGTTGATTTTTGATCATTTTCGATAAAATTGATATGGGACCACCTCTGGAGTATACTCTTTCGAACAAAAAAATAATTTTGAAAATCGGTCCATAATTGACAGAGAAATCGGTGAACGCTCATAAAAAAAATACATATAGTCGAAGATAGAACTTCCTCCTTTTTTGAAGTCGGTAAAAATAAGATTACCACTTTAATCAACTGATTGCATACATTTTACGTGACTTAAGGACTTAATCAGACTGATTTAAGAATTTTTACGGATGGATCAAAGACAAACACAGGTACTGGCTCCGGGGTATTCTCAGAGGACCTGAATATTAACATCTCCCGTCCACTCGGTGAGTATAATACTGTCTTCCAGGCTGAATGCATGGGCATAATCCTGGCTATGGAGGCTATCAAAGACAGGAAGATAGCCGAACAGTCAATTAGGATACTATCAGACAGTCGAGCTGTACTCATGGCTCTAGACAGCAATACAATGAACTCAGGACTCATATACAACTGCTACTGTGCTATAATGAAGGTATGTAGCAACAACAACAATATCACTCTACAATGGATCAAAGGACACAGTGGATCCAGAGGTAATGACGCAGCTGACGAACTTGCTAAAAGGGGGTCCGACGCCGGAGCTATTGGTCCGGAACCGATAGTACCGGTGCCTTTTAACGGGCTTCGATCTCTGCTAAGACTGCAAACCAAGGTACAAGGTAACGAAAATTGGCGGAACCAGAAGGGATGCCGACAATCAAAGGAAGCCTTACCTGCAATCAATACACGTCTCTCCCGCAAGCTCTTCCAGCTAAAGAAGACTCAACTTCGAGCGGTTACGAGCGTAATAACAGGGCATGGTATGTTCAACAAACACCTATACACTCTAGGTATCACCGACAGTCCTTTATGCAGAGCATGCATGGAGGAGGAAGAGACGGCCGCCCACGTCGTGTTGAACTGCAAGGAGGTGGCCAACTACCGGGCCAAACACCTGGGTACACCCGGGTCCCTCCCGGAGGTTGTGGAGGATCCTAAGGGACTTCTGCAATTTCTGGAGGAGCTAGGGTGGCTAGACTGACAGCCATCCTAATAAACAAAAGTCACGCAAAATAGGCGCATGTTGACGTCGAGTTGCGGAAACCAGCCCGTCTTACAATTACAATTACAATTACATTTTACGTTTCTCAGGGAAAGTTGGTAGCTCCGTTTAACTAGATCAGGTTGTTTAAAGAAATTCTGGTGAACCGGCACTTTTTGCCAGGTGATTTTTTCATTTGGACGACGCTGGACCTATAATCAAACCCCTTTTGGGTTCCACTAACTAATTTGAAATCACCCATAAGTTTGTTTGTTACGCCTGTTTTGACATACCTTAGACAGGCGAAACCTATTCCAAAATTCTCGTGATCGCTTCGAACAACCTATACCCAAATAAGTATAATACGAAATGTAAAATCTACATAGTAATATCACATTGGAGATATTGGAAAATTCAACATTATGCAAAACTACGTTTTCAGTTTTTTTTCCGAAATTTCATAATGGTCTATCTACTTAAATTTATGTACATATGTACAACGGATTCCACCAATTACATCACTGGATCTGTCTTGAGGAGTTTGCATTACTCGATGTAACAACATTAACAATAACTTATCAACATTAAATTAACATTTTTTACATATTCTGATTAACAGAATCAGAATCTTTGATTAACAGAAATTGTTAATCATTTCTATTATATATTATAAACTGGAAAGTTTGTTTACTTGTTTGTTTTCTTCACGATGTGATTTCTAAGAACTTTCAGCACTAATGAAGTATCGGGAAGAAAACGAGTATAAAGGTGGTAAAAAGGATTACAAATTTCGCCAAAAGAGTTGCTTACAAGTTTTTAGTTCTTTAGTATTTGTAAAACTTACAGATTAGCTACCAACTGCTAAGTACATTCTGATTCTGCAACTTAATGTATTAATCTAATACTATGTCCGTGGGAGACAACGTACAAAACAACACCTGATTTTGAAAATTCGAGATGATTTTAGACGCTATACACTCAAAAAGAAATCAAAATGAAATCGATAAAAGATAATCATTTTTATTCTAATAATCAGACTTTCGAATTAATATCTGTCTTCTCACATATTAATATTATACGAAAATCTAACGATTTTATCACATTTAGCTTAGGTAACTAAGTTTTAAGCTAATGCTGTTATTCAGTTCCACAAACTGTCGGCCCGAAGCAGACGCATAGTAAAATGTGACAAACCGTTTTTAAAATGGTAGAACTTTGATATTCTATTTTGTAAGTACAGCAACGGATAAACAAAATAAAATGTTATGCGATGATTTGATATGTCAAGAACATGTTTTGCTTTCGTAAGTCTTCCTTCGAGAAAAGCGCTTTGATTTCTAAAACTTCACAAACATTAGATGATCAAATAAAAATAGTGCTTAAGTACGTTGCCTGTCTAAGATAACAGTCAAAGACAAGATTTGCTAACCATTGGATGAGCGGAGCGTCGGCGGGGAGGCACGGGGGAGGGGGAGGTTTACCCGAGACCTACATCCAGGCACATCATCACCATGAAGCCGACGATACAGCCCCATGTCGCCAGCTTGCCGTTACCACTGCACAAAAAAGTTTAAACAATATTAGATAACTCAGTGAAAATTAAGGATTCGAATCAAAAAAATAAACACAGTTCTTCATTGAAAATTAAAAAATTACATTTAGTTTTCCTGTAAAAATACATTTTGGACTAAAAATAAATTTTGAGAGCTTCATATGGGTTTCGTGAGGAAACCTGTTCCGTTTCTGGAGAAAATTAACTTAAGAATTCAAGAATATTTCCGCGTGGAGAAATATTTACGAAGAATTAATTTGCCTTCAAAAATAGCAGCCGATAGCTCAGTTGTTAAGAGCACCAGAAGATCTAATCCTGAGGCCGTGGGTTCTAGTCCCTTTCGCGCCGAAAATCTTTATTTGCCTGAGTTATGAAATGATTTTCTACTTCTATATGCGGTAAATACTTTCATTAGATTGAAGTCTCGAGCGCATCTTACCCCAGTAGGACAAAAAGTCTTGGCGCAGAACCGTTAGATGCTGCGAGTGCCACGTATCGCAAAGAAGGAAAAAAAAAATCCAATTTTTTTGTTTATTTGTAAGAGAGTAATGCCTACATAAGACAGTATTTTATAAGTAATCTGTTTTATAAGTAACCATTTAATCCGATAGAAGCTTTCTATTGATCCGTGAACATCATGTATGTCATAGGAACGAGAGGGAAACAATTACCGATTTGTTTGTTGAATAGAGATTTCATGTGTATAACTGTGGCATTTATATGAGTCCGTTCGTTAACTTCGAAATCTGTTGCCCAAACGCGAATGTTGCCCAAAATATATCTTATAAGACAGATTCATAATTTTAAACTGAGAAATAATACATACACAATCTCACGCCTGTATCCCAGAAATAATGCTGTCATAACATTCTTCTTCAAAGATGAATCAATTAGTAAGATTTCTGTTTATTTTTTGGACACTTATATTTAAATTGAACTTTGATACTGTTACCAAGCTCATACTTTATTTCATAACAAAAAGTAATAAAAGAAACCATAGTAGAGTCGAAAAAATTAAATCTGTAAGATTTCTTTTAATTTTAATAGATAGATAGATAAACTTCTTAACATTATACAGTGTTCTTAAACAATTTAAAAAAGTTAACGAAATATGTGATGCAGAAGCAAATAGGACACAGAACTTGGTATACTTGCTGTCCATGATAGACAAAAAACTGATTTTCAGCTGTGCCTTATGAAATAGAGGGCCAACTTGGTTGTGAAAAAATCCAAATCTATGGATCCGTTAGAGTGACGTCAGAGTAGTTATATTTGAATATCAATGAGGTACAATATCGGGAAGAAGTAATGACTGTTGCTCCTCACGCGTCTCGACTTAGCAATACAATGGTCATTGATGGCCGATCGGAATTCTCTAGCTAGAATTACATTATTACAATTCCCCGTACCCACTTACACCTTGTTATGCGTGTACAGCCTTTATTGGAGAACTAATGGGTTATTTATATAGCTCTTATGATTTATTACAAGTACGGGCTAGAGTTCGTAACAATGACGTTTAACTTTATAATTATATGGGTGATTCACATTAGCGAAAATTAAGGAACAAAGGTCGAAATATGAAAAAAAAATTCGCCTCTTCATCTTGCAACACTTTCCTTTGTATGAAGTCGACATTTGTAAATTTGAACCCCCTATGGAAAGTTTCATAGGTAGAATCAGTTTTGCTACTTATCCCTTAAGTTTCGCTACTTAATTTAAAGTCATGCCATGCAGGGTATTTTTCAACCGACTTCAAAAAAGGAGGAGGTTCTCAATTCGTCTGTATGTTTTTTTTTGTATGTTTGTTACGCGATAACTCCGCCAACTGTTGGCAGATTTTCCAAATTCTTTTTTTGTTCGAAAGAGTATATCCCTGAAGTGGTCAAATATAAATTTTATCAAAAATGGTTCAGCGCTTTTAAAAAAACCCAACAAAAACAAAAAAAATATTACAAACTAGAACGTCATCTAAATAAATGAGTGACATTTTCGTTTGTGGTTATCAGCTAAAAGGCATTGTAATCCGTAAAAAATACTAGATATCTACTTTGTGCCAACTATTGTTAGGATTGAAGTCGGTGACTCATACGTTTTTAACGTGGAAAATTATTTACATCCATAAGCTCACGTCTTTGTCCCCCATTGGGGTAGGCAGTTACCACAGATGTATGTAAATATGTATGTCCACAAACAGTTTCATCGTTTTAAAATAAATTTTGTTATTTCAAACCGAAAAGCTTTCCTTGGAAGTATTAGAAAGTGTAAGTATAGCACAAGTACAAGTGCTCCTATTGAAAGTTCTGAGCTGTTCAAAAGAATGTCTGAAAAATCGTATAAAAAACACTAGTAATTTTTTATTAGCGTAAATTATCCCTCGACGCGAGGTGTGTGATTCTAAAATATATGCCAAGGTGTCGAAATTGTCATAAGAAGGTCAAGAAAAAATCAACCAAGTACCAAGTTTTTAGTTTATTTTTTCACTCAGGAAGTGAGCTATTTTTCAATCATATGATCAATTACAGTTTTTGCGATTAAGTAGGTAAGAACATTAACTTGAGCACTTGGTCATTAAGGTAAATTGTAGATTTTAGTTATGAATTAAGGATGGTTAGGAACGTTGATAGATAATTTTAACATGAGGTCTTTTTTTGCAAGGTCTGGTTTGCTTTTTCTTTTTCGAAGTAGTATATTACAAGAAAAGCCGCTCTTCTTTTGTACACTTTTGTCGACTACGGGGTTTAAAATGTTTAAATTCTGTAATGTTAACACCGTTTTCGGGCCACGGTCTACTTAGAGCATTTTTAATCTTAGAGTTATCCTTACTTCCTTATTATATTACTAATAAACTCGTCCGCAAAAATAAAGGGTCACCCTCAAAACAGTTGGTATCTTTAAGAAATCATAAAGTTAACTTGTCTTGCTTATGAAATGAAACTGAGAGAAGATATGCGGACTACATGCAATCTTTTTTTTTCACATTTTATCCTGAAATCGCATTATAAAATACTTACGAAATAAAATCGTTTCATTTTAAATTTGCGTTTTTTTTTTTTCAAATTTGACTTTTATGATTTTGTTTTGAATTATGTATAAATATTGGGCTTGAAAATGATTTTTTCATTATTCAGTTTGAATATTTTGCATAAAATCATGCCTCTCAGCTTAGAAGACTGCACCAGAATCATCACCATGCTAGAGCTTGGACTGAGCCAGCGCAGAGTGGCCAGAAACAGAGGTGTGACGCTTTCCCCGGTCCAAAGAGTGCTGAGAAGATATGTAGAAACTGGACAACATCTAAGAAGACCAGGAAACGGTCGTCCAAGGTGTACAACAGCCAGAGAAGATCACTTTATCGTCACGACTTCACTACGGAATCGACATCTAACAGCAGTTGCGATCCAACACCATCTGTTACAGACCAGGACAGATTATATTAGTGATGATACAGTAAGAAGACGCCTAGCAGAATCTAAACTAAAACCATATAGACCAGCCCAGGGTCCAAAATTCGAACATCATCATAAAATTGCAAGATTGCGTTTTGCGACGGCTACTTGGATCGAAGAAAATTGGGCACGTGTATTGTTTACTGACGAATCGAGATTTGCGTTATACGTCAACGATAGAAGGGACAGGGTGTATCTGTTACAGTTAAAACTAGTTAGTAGTTAGAACGCGTTTTTCCTAGTTAGAACTAGTTTTTACTTGGTGCCTTTGTTAAAACTAGAATTGACTAATGTCTGAATCAAATATCAGTTAAAACTAGTTTCTTCAAGACAAAACGCGTTTTCCCGAAGCGAGTCAGTTAAAACTGTTCCGACCGAGGTTAGAGTTCATCATACCTTATTCTGATTGGCTTGAGGTTATGTTGTGGGTTATGTAGTTGTTGTGCTTACCGTTTAACGCAACCAAAGTCTTTTCTGGCACTTCGCCGGCCGCTGCCACAGCACGCTCGCTTCGCTCGCTCGGCTCGTGCGTTGGGGGTCGCAGTTCTAACCTAACCTAACCAACCCTTAACGGATTGGTTAGGCTAGGCTACTAACAAACCTAACCTACAGTTTCTGCCCCGACTTAATCTCCGCGGGGGGGCTTCGCTCGCTCGGCACGTGCGTTGGGCGTCGCAGTTCTAACCTAACCTAACCTAACCAACCCTTAACGGATTGGTTAGGCTAGGCTACTAACAAACCTAACCTACAGTTTCTGCCCCGATATAATCTCCGCGGGGGGGCTTCGCTCGCTCGGCTCGTGCGTTGGGCGTCGCAGTTCTAACCTAACCTAACCTAACCAACCCTTAACGGATTGGTTAGGCTAGGCTACTAACAAACCTAACCTACAGTTTCTGCCCCGATATAATCTCCGCGGGGGGGGGGGAGTTTTAACTATAGCTAGTTTTAACTATAGCTCGATGTGACAACTAGTTTTATCTGAAAATCAAATATGTCAGTGGTAAATTCTAGTTTTAACTGATTATTTCTAGTTTTAACAAAGGCACCAAGTAAACACTAGTTCTAACTAGGAAAAACGCGTTCTAACTACTAACTAGTTTTAACTGTAACAGGCTAGTCAGGAAGCGAAACTGTGGTGGGTTGACACAGTCTGACACTTGTAGCCTTAAAACAGGCCCTTATTGAATAGTGGGAGAATATACCTCAATACCGCTTGAGGAACTTGGTTTTTAGTATGCCTGATCGCATACAAACCTTAAGAAGAGTCCGTGGAGGAAACACAAGGTACTAAATTTAAGTGGGTGGCGACTTTTATAAAAAATTAAAAAAGTAAATTATTTTGTTCGAAAGAAGTTCCCTAATTTTTGTTATCTTTTCATTTTCAAATAAATAAAAGGTTATTTTTAATAAACTGTGGTTTATTTTAAGAGTTATTAAAATTACTTTTAGATTATTTTTAATTCAAAGAGCTAGCATGTGTAGTTTTTTAGTTATTTGAAAAAAATGAGGTGACCCTTTATTTTTGCGGACAAGTGTATTATAAATGCGAAAGTAACTCTGTCTGTCTGTCCATCTTTCACGCCTAAACTACTGAACTGATTTTGATGAAATTTGGTACAGAGATAGATTAGAGCCTGGGAAAGGACATAGGCTACATTTTATCCCACAGTTGAGCACGATATAACCTGCATAGTTCGAGCGGGTGGAGCCGCGGGCGGAAAGCTAGTAATGAATACGCATGCGAAAGAGTAGCGGGTAATTTTCAGAAGCTGCGACAGAATCATTGTTCCCGCCAAATAAAACAATAGTTGTGAGCGGTTAACTAGCTAACAATAAATCGTTGGAAAGATTTCAAGAAACAATTAGTAACGACTCGCTGTAATCGTGATCGCATCGTATGTAAATGTAGAGTTTTGACTAGGTATGACATCCGGCTCGTAACGATTAGGGCAGTCTCGTATTGGGCAGGGTTGCCAATAAGGAACATCAATGAAAAACATTTTTGTCCTTTCCTCTCCACGTGAAAAATTTAGTTTTCGTTGAAGACAAAAGACGAAACCAAAATTGTTTGGAAAACTAACGATATAAAACAGCTTTAAACAAATAAATCCGTCAATCTCGAGAAGAGAAAATAAGACTTCATAAATAAGAAGCTGTTTAAAAGATTTTTTTCTTGTAAAATCTTACATGATCTTTACTGTAAATAGTTTGGTTATGTGTATATCGTGGAATATGACTAATGTGCGTATCTTTTTTTTTTTATTTATCAGCCCATAAATTTATCAGCCCATGAACCCGCAACCTTCCGGTTACAAGTCTGGCTCAGTACCAACTGGGCTATCACTGCTCTTGGTGTGTATCTTGGCAAAATTTTATTGTTGGTAAATAAAAATTTTTAAGTACTATTTAGGTAGTATGTTAGTCTACCTACACTAATATTAAGAGGAAAAATTTGTATTTTTGTATGTAACGAATAAACTTAGAATTCAAAAATTCTTTCAGCATTAGGATGCTACATTATCCCTGAGTAACATAGGCTACATCATTTTCCCGAATTTCCACGGGAACGAAGTCCCGAGCGGAATGCTAGTAGTTAAGTAACATTAAAGACATTTAAAGACCATTTACTATGTGGCTGGCCGCTGGCCATAGGGTAGACTGAAAAAATATGTACTTAGTCAGAATTTTCCTCGAAATATTTAGAATCAAGGATTCAGTATTCAATCCCTATTTTAACGTTTCTGAAATCAAGATTCGTGATTATCTTATCCAAAAACAAGTAACCCTACAAATGCCAAGAATTGAACTGTATGCTCGTCACGTCCTCGGGATCCCCGCAAGGCACACGCTCTGCACTCCAAATCGAAGTCCTCACACTGACATCATGCCCAAAACCAAGCGGCGACAGTGACACGTGTCACACTGACGGGAAACCAAATGGCCTGATCATATCTCCAATAATTCAACACTTGGTGAACTGGCATTCCGTTTTACTTGGCGTTTTTTATAGAGCAGGCGCTGAGAGGCATTTCGCTTGCATAATATGAGGACCGCCAACTGTTTAGTATATATTGATCCTGAGACCTTCAGGAGTATAAGTTTTACCGCGCACGCGCACGGTTCGTTTTGCAAGCTATGAACTTCTCCCTCCGGTTTTTTTTATTTGCCTATCATAAAATAGCTTTTTGAAGTAGATTCAAAAAATATAGATTACATACATACCTAATATGCAATCGAAATATGTAAGCGAAATGCGACTCAGAGTCTGCTCTATGATCAGTTTAGTGAGACTGGGTACAGCAGCGAACGTCTTTCGATTGAGTGTTACGTTCACGATACGTCATACGCCACCAGCGAACGATCCTGGTGTTATACATTAGTTTTACACTAATCAATGCTGATATGGAGAAGGAAAACATCGTACGAAACTTGCACATTTAGACGACCTGGATAGCTTTAGGTATCTATGTTAGGAGGTCAGACTTTAGTCGCTTCACTGTAATTATCCGACCTGCCAAATCCCAAATACGCTGACCTGTCAAGTGTACCCAATTAACAATTTCACACGGGGTTGTAATAAAGGAACTCATACTCATTTCGTTATTAGAACCGATACTTAGAACCGATACTTAGAACTGAGATTTAGAACTTCAAACACGTTTTAGAGATCATGTTATGTCTGCATCAGCCTAAATAACAATAGACGGGTGCGAAGCGCCGTGTTGCAAGCGGCGGCAGCGGCGAGCGAACGCGGCCGAGATTGACGATAACAACATTGTTGTTGTTGACGGCGGGAAGTGGCGATTAGGCACTACAGGGACATTAGATCGAAGGTGCGATATGCAGCGGGGGATGCGCATGCGTTATCTGGAGGTAGGTCAGGGAGTGCCGGCCGTCGCGCCGGATTCCCAGACAGTGACGTCAGCGTATAGACAAACTAGAGCTGCGTCACTGGCCTTATCCCGGCACAAACGCGTTATTTCGTGTATTTATTATTATTGACAGTGGCGAGACGGTGACAAGCCCACGCGCGGCGCGGGCGCACCGATTTACTTCATAATGCGCGAGGTTGCGCAGCGCCCGCCCTCCGCGCGCCGCTGCAAATAGCCGCCGCCGACTTGCTACTCCGACACCCAATACACTAACTACTAATATCTGCATTAAAGTTACACAATGATGTCCAGATACACTGCAACACGAGAATTCAGCCTGTTTCACCTCATTTAAGAACATCTTCACCTAATCTTCTAATTCTTTATGCGTCTCCACTAATCCCGGTACATCGGCATAATGAGGTCGAAGATGTTTAGTTTAGACTTTAGAATTGTTGCGACGCAGAGATTTATCGCGTGAAATAACAATTAAGAAATGTTATAAATTCCTTAAGACAGCTCAAAAACAACTTATAATGAAAACATATCATCACTTCATCAGTGTTTAACTTTTACTAATAAGCCTATAATTAGAAAATAAGAAGCAATTAACTATAAAATCCATGAAGAATGGAGTTTCAGAACCCTACACTTATAAATCATTTTAAAAAATCTAAGTATTTTAGTGTGAGGTAAGAAAAGAACAGACAAGCAAGCAATTTCTTCAACAATGGCGGTCCTTAGAGATTTCGCCAATGTCCAGTTTTTGATGAGGGATTTGCTTTTAAGACGTTATCGTTGTTTTTTTTATTTGTTAAACACTACATTCGACCTTTAGTAACCCTGACAGCCAATGCTGGGAGCCTATATTTGATCCGTTTCTAGCAGAATTTCGTGCGTCTTAATAATTTTGTTGCATTGTTGCATTATTAAAAAACAATAACATATTAAATGGCTACAGTGTTAAAACTATCATCAAAAGATTTTCAGCTTGTTCAAGTATTCTTGGAATAACGGCCCGAGTTCAATGCTAATGATGTTCTTATTGAACTACATACTCCATTTTCATTGCAAAACGCTCGAATGCGCTCGTAGCCCAATGTCTCTCGCTGATCTGAATCGGAATACGTTAAGGAACGAACACAGGGGCGTTTTCATCACGAGCATTTCCGTGATTCGGAAGGCACGAACCAAGTCAGACGACAATTAGCGGTTTAAAAATTCTGACACCAAAGTTAATCAAGGTGACACACGAGACTATACCTTCGGTTCTTATCGTAACAGCATAGAGTGCAGCATTTGAAAACCTGATGTGAAACCTAATAAATGTATTTTCATCTGAAATTTTACTCTGTTAATTTTCTTAAAAATGCAATAAAATGTATCCATCCATCAGCCCTTATTCTTAATTATTCGTCTCGACTTCTATGCTCGATAAGACTATACCTATACCTACCTGTCTTCTGTAAAGCGAAAAAGAGATTCACCTTTTCTACTTTCAGCATGTGAATCAGCCTAAAAAAACTGAACAACTTAGCCTAAAGAACATAGGCCGGAATGTGAAACTTTTTTTGAGAATTTCATATAGATTCCTTGGTGAAAATTATTAATTTTCATAGGGAAGATCACCCCTTGAAGTTTCGCTAGCTAATTAAAAGTCTCCTCATATAAACGGAGCCTAGTCCATACCAATGTGGAGACACCAGTGTTGAGTTGTCATCAAAGTTCTCTTCGCCTGATTTATGCAGGTTGTTAGGGAAAATCTTTTGCGAATCACAAAAAGACTAATGCAATATCGGCTCCTTGATTGAACCTACTCGATGTAGAGAGCTAATTACGTAGAGTTCATTGAATGAAGGAAACAGTTATCCAAATTAGAGCGACATAATATGTCAAAACTTGGAAATTCTTAGTTAAAAAAATCGTGCTGAATTGAACTCTGGTGTTTTCCAGCAGGCACCCTCGATATGAAGGATCGATCAGATGCATTATTTTTTTAAGTGCTCTACAAGTTTGCCGTTAGCCCAGTCCTAACCAAACGAGCATCTGTGGTCTCTGTTTACTCTAACTAATGGGACACAGGCGCGAGCTTATGTATGGCAAACAAATTATTACTTTGACTAAAACAAATAGATCTATTTTGATAGCAATCAAATCTGCTAGGTTTTCGAAAACTATCCGCTTTCATGAATGGAGAAAAGTTGATTATCTACCCAAATGGGAGAAACATTTTCATTTTGGTTTTCCAAAACAAAATGACCTTTATCGTCTGCGAATGCCGAGCCGCAGCCAACCACATCGGGTCGTCTGGAAGGCGCTAGGGCGAGAGAAGCGCGTGCGCCGATGGCACGTCCGGGGTGTCAGACGGCGCGCCGCTATTTCGGGCAGAGTATTTGCGTCCCGACGCGCCGCGACGCGACGCCTAGACTAAGAGATAATTGCACTTTTGCATGTCATTTGTCGCGTTGACTATGTCTGTAGACTAGAAGATATGTTCTTTTTTCCAGAAGCTTTCCGGGTTTCGGCCAGCCAATTGCAACGAGTGGAAAAGTTTGTAAATAGTATGTTTCAATCAAAAAACTATAGTTCTCACGACACAAAACGAAGAAAATTGAGAAACAGTAAAGTAATTTATGAAGAATAATTTTTCCGACGAGCGTGTATGAAGCGAATTATGAATGTAAAAGAAGCGAAATAGTTGTATTTGGATCGTAGCAGGTGGCAATCTGTAGTCTCTGCCTACCCCAATGGGACAAAAGCGTTAGCTCATGTATGTTTAATTTAAGAATACTACTTGTGTTTAAGTATTATCGAGCATAGATTGCTTTAAAAGAGGATTTCAGTTTCGTGTTTCTGAAGTTAATGCGAAATGTTTATTCAAAAAAACAAACGTCTTAGATTTGAAAGTCGCCAAAATAGTTGTTGTCTCTTTAGCCGCATTAAACTGCACGTGCCACTTGCAGCGCCAACTATTGTGCGGCGAATATATTCGTATCTAAGAATAAAACTATTAATGTCTGCCGTTATACTGCAGCCTACGCATTAAACGGTATTGTGTTATTGTCTGTATAATTCTGATATAAGAATATAAAACATTAAACACATGTATATTCTTTCCAAACATCGCCAATGCAAACCGCAAGGATAAAAGTACATATTACAGGACATTACACAACGCTATTTGACAAGATTCTAAAATATGAAATCTCGTCTCTGCTCCATCTTATTACAAAACGCTTAATATATTGTATAATATTCGGCTCATATTTACAGTTTCATAGAATACAAACTTACCATGAGGTAAATGCCGCTAATCAGGGGAGGGTATGCGCGCGCGTGCATCGCAAGCTAGTGTCAGGTGCACTCTATATACTGTACACACTGCGTTCGAGCATTAATTCTCGTTTACATGCGTTAACTTGAACAACCATCAATTCAGGCAAACATGCAATGAAAAAGGTGTTTTATAACGAGCAACAGGTGTGGATGGTACTAACTCACATCTATCGCCAGAAAAGTTTTAAATTATGTCTTTACCAATAAGCATTACACGCAAAGGTTGAGCCAGAGGACAATATGTAACACATCGTAAGCGGTTACGCGCAATATAGTTAATAGTACTTATTCCCGTTTCGAAATAGCAGGATAATGTGAACAATAAGCGAACACCGGTTCGCCAAGGAGCCCGGAAGGGCGACCGGTCCGGACAATGCGCAAGATGGACATTGGACAATAAATACTGTCGCTAAGGGGAAGTATCTACTGAGCAACAGTCTTTGTGCTCCGCTCTCACCCTAACGAGCCCCAAACTTGACGGTTAACAGTCGTACCTCAAATCTGAATCTGTCGAAACAGCGACGTGAATCAGAACAATCAGCGCGGCGACCCTCGTCAATCCAATTATGACAGCGGCTCGCGGATTTACTGTTCCGACACTTAGATAATGTATCAAAGACTCGTATTCCGTTTGCTAACTAACGATACACAAATATGCTGATCTTAATCGAGATCGGAGCTTATTCATTAGGCGAGGATCCGCGTTTGAACGAAAATGGTCGTATTATGTGTTTGGAAGATGCGCAAAGGGCGATGGTATCGGCGAGCTGCGGCCGGGGGCTGTCTGAGGGGTCGGCATAAAGCCCGGTCGTCCTTTGCTTTATTTAAGGTCAATTCCAAGGTCGAAAAGGGGAAATCGGAGATTAGCTCAGACTTGTACTTGTTCTTATACACACATAGGTATGCGGAGTTACGTCACCTCCTCAATAGGTCATACCTACCGAGACATTTTTAACCAACTACTTACAGTATCCTACGATAGCCTTTTAACAGTGTGACAATTGAGCTAAGCATTATAGACATTTTTCAAATTAGTAATACTGAACCTTCTCAAATTTATTTTTATAGTTTTATTTTAACATATCAAAGAAATACACTGGGCGTCAAAAATAAGTAGTACAGTTTTAAAATTGCGATTTCTCCCAAACTATAAAACTTAGACCTTTGAAACAAAAAAGGTTAAAAAGAAAATTTAATCTTATTCAATAAAAACTTCATGCATTATAAGAACTTATAATGCTTGACTTTAAAAAAAACGAATAAATAAAAACACTTTTTTTAAACTGTTGAAAGGTGTTGTCTTACTTAGGATTTTTGTGTTTGACACATTCGCTGCTGATAAAGCAATTGTAATTGAAAAGCATAGGTATCTTCAGAGAGTAAATTTGACTAATCATGCCTCTTTCACCAGAAGAATGTGCAAGAATCTTAGCTTTTCTCGAAGTGGGCATCAGTATGCGTCGTACTGCAAGGAGGGTGGGTGTAACTTTAAGAACGGTTCAGCGAGTAAAGCAAAGGTACGAAGAGACTGGAAACCATCTAAGGAGACGAGGTAATGGCAGACCCAGGTGCACAAGTACCCGAGAAGATCGCTTTATTGTTTCCACTGTGTTAAGAAATCGACACCTTAATGCAGTTGAGGTTCAGCAACAGCTTCTTCGGACCCGAACAGACTACATCAGTGAGAGTACAGTGAGAAGAAGACTTGCTGAAGCTAACCTGAAGCCTCTAAGACCAGCAAATGGCCCCAAACTTGAGACAGAGCATCGCGTAGCAAGACTACGCTACGCCCGTCAACACGTACAATGGGGCGAAGAAGAATGGGCTAGAGTTTTATTCACAGATGAGTCTCGATTCTCTTTATACACTTCAGATGGACGGCGGAGAGTCTACAGACGACCCGGTGAGCGATACATTCAAGCTTGTATCTCGGAAAGAGTCCAATATGGCGGGGGCTCTGTACACGTATGGGCTGGTATCTCTTCAGAGAGTCGCACAGAGCTTGTGGTAATAGAAAATGGGACTTTGACTGGTGAAAGATATGCCTCGGAGATCCTCAACGAGTATGCAGGGCCATATTTAATAAATATGGGTGATGGAGCCATCCTAATGCATGATGACGCCCGGCCACACACTGCTCACCACGTACAAGAGTACATTCAGGAGGTTGGCATCAACTTGATGGCTTGGCCATCGAGAAGCCCAGATCTCAACCCGATTGAACACGCCTGGGATGAGCTTGGGAGGCTAGTCAGAAGGCGCAGTCCACCTCCTGCCACACTCAGGGCTCTAAAACATGCGCTGATAGAAGAATGGGAAAATATTCCCCAACACCGCCTCCGAAACTTAGTGTTCAGCATGCCAAACCGGATCCAAGCTGTAATTAGAGCCCGAGGCGGCAACACAAGTTATTAAATTGTGAAAAAGTTCCAAAACGTGAAAATTAAGTGGTTGACATATCGTTAAAAATTGATACTTTTTAGTATTTATCTTAATTTTAAGTTTGAAACTTTATTCATGCCAAATAAAATATAACTTTAATAAACTTCGTTAAGTTTACTATAAACTGCTTTTTATTTCATAAGTGTAACTACTATAGTTTAGGAGTAATTGCAATTTGAAAAGTGTACTACTTATTTTTGACGCCCAGTGTATTTACGATCTTCCATACATTATCTTCTCAGTTCCCACGAGTCTCAATGATGTTAACTAGAATGAATTTATGGATAATCTCAAAATTATTGTGCGTAATCGGATTCGCAAAAGCTTAGTTTTTATGCGAAACTTTGATTTTAATATGTATAACTTCTAATTCTTATGAAAACGAAAGAATACTACACTTATATTAAAAAATATTTTTTAAAATAGAATAGAGGGTTTGAATAGAGAATTAACTTATTAAAATAAAGAAATTCTAAATTTATCTTGTCGAATCTGCGTTTTAGCAATCTTTATAGCAAAGTCATTTTAAAGGAGCGACTGCCATCAGATCTCTGTGATCCTGTTAACAGGGGAACCTAAATGGATAGGATCATGGTTACAGATTCAGTTAAGTACCTAGATGTGGAATTGTGCAGGTGTCCTCGCGATGTTTTCCCTCTCCATAAAAGCATCGGTTGGTGTGGAAGTAATGAACACTCAGAAATCGGTCATTGGCTGGGGATCAAACTTGGTACCTTTCGAGTTCGAGCCGCTAGTTATTAGGCTAACGGCTCTTGACCTGGAATATAAAAAAATCTGTACACTTACGAGGCATTGGCTTCTGGGATGATGTCGTCCGTTACGACGTAGATCATGGCGCCGGCTGCGAAGGCCAGTGCGTATGGAAGCGCGGGCTGCGCAGCCGCAACGGCCACTGCGCCTAGCACGCCGAATACAGGCTCCACCATGCCTGATAGCTGGCCGTACCTGTGCACAAAGAATTTCACTAAGAACACGCAATTGATCGCTGTTGTCTTCGATAGGGCGAACATCTCGGGTCAAATGCTTTAGAACAAGGTTAAGACGATTTGAGTCAGGACGAAAAGTCTGATTTAAACAAATAAAAGTCCAATTTGCATCAAAAAATCAGACGTACATACTTATTCCAGAATAGAGGACCTGATTTGGGAAACTTTCAGAGGTACTAAACAAAAGCTCGATTGTAGTTGGTTTTCAAATAAAAGTTTAGAGTTAGGAAATACAGTTTCAGCAGCGTGAAATTTTAAAAGCGCTGGTTCAAATAATCGCACTATTTTAATATATGTAAAAATACGTAAACATTTGCCTTCTTAAATCAACATATATTTTGCGAATGGAAGAGTAAGGGCTTTGTCACAGTTAAAGCTTATTAGGGAAGAAGTGCAGTATAGCATACAAATTATATTTAAAAAAACTTAGGTTCCCAAAGGCCACAAATAAAATTAAACATGACTTGGGAAAATTTACATTTAGCGGCGGCGCGGAACTTAACAGGGTTTAAATCCAAATTGCCGATTTCGTAGTCAAGTATCAGTGTGTTGTTAATTTTCACGTGTGCGGCTGCGGATGGGGGGTGGTGGGGGGGTGCGGTGCGATGCCGAAAGAGGCCGCTAACGAATTGTTTTGGTGAAAGTGCGGCCGGTGCCGCGACCACATTCCGACGAACTGGTCGAGAAGCTGCCGCTGTGGGAAACGCCGCCAGGGCCACCCCACACGACGACCGCCGCCTAATATACCTTCATACCCTGCACATTCCTTCGCTTCTGCCTCCAACTCATCAGCTCTTCCAATCAATCCATCTTTACTCGTTTTGTAAATGTGAAAGCGTCTTGATGGTTTGTCCTCTGTCAAGTTGTTATGAAGCAGTGATATTTGAGATAGTTGAAAAGCCTACCTACAGAATCGTTCAAAGGTTTAAGCAGAAAGGAAATCTTATTGAAAAAATCTTGTGTCACTGACTCATCACTGATATCCACATTTCCGAACTCTTGGATCTAAAAAGTAGATTTTATTCGGGATTTATTTTTATTCGGGTCTAGTCCATAGCTCCAATCCAATCTGAATTAATCTAAACGCTTTTCACATATAAAGGAAATTACAGGCCTGGCCTAACCCCCAACACACCTCCTTATTCTGTTAAAATGAGATTGATATTATGTCAAATAAATTTCTGTAAAAGCAATACCGCGAAGTTGGGCGGGCAAGTTTCAAATTGATTAAATACTGGGAAAAACGCTGTTTAATTTCTTTCTTTTAGTCAACTTTTATGAGAAGAGATGAGGTGGTGCCGTCATTGACCGACACTACTAGTGTTTATGTTAGAAAAATTTTAGACATCACACTGAAAATATATGACCAGCGCTGCGTTGGATGATTTAAACAATAAACATAGCAATGTGAATTTTCCCCATGAAATTGAATAACTTTTCCCACAGAACCCTGAAATTACCAAAAAATATATTTTTAACATTATCCTTACTAATATTAATATTATACATGCGAAAGTAACTCTTGTCTGTCTGCCCGTCTTTCACGCCTAAACTACTGAACCGATTTTGATTAAATTTGGTACAGAGATAGATAAGAGTCTGAGAAAGGACATAGGCTACATTTTATCTCACAGTTGGGCACGATATAACCTGCAGTCCACGCGGACGGAACCGCAGGCGGAAAGCTAGTATGTATACAACTATACATGACTTTTCATACGAGGGTACAACTTGCAATGACTGTGATCTTGTACAGTCTGAGATAATAAGCCTTAAAATTCTAACTACCTTCTTGAGTATATGTTGTGGCAAAATTAGTATAATTTGGAACTTGATAGTTTGCCTCAAGAAATTAATTTTTTGACAGTTCTGAGAGTGAAAGAATAGAATGTGCCAGCTGCCCACTCCTGGGAATATTGTACGAGGAAGCAAGTTGTTGTAGTCATATGATGCTCAGGCGTGAGTGTATAAAGGAATAAAAATGTATTGACTAGAATGTACATAAAACAATCCTAGAACCCTGGTTACAGACAGACTGACTAATATAAGCCTATTTTATTGTACAGACAGCTGCAGAGATACCGGATAAAGATAAAGTTGTCTATGACAAAACATAACATTTAAAAATCGTGATTAAGCGTAATTTTTTAGTTCTCAAAACTAAATTAGGTAATATACAAAATATCATTGAAATACCTAAATAAATTCTTCCTTATTTCAGAGGGGTGGTCAGGTATATGTGCATGCAGCTGTCTGTACACCAAACATAACACAAAACACCTTACTCTTAAATAAAATAATGTATTACCCTTGATATTGATAGCTTGTAATTATAACTTTTAAACGGCTAAATTAATTTTGATAAAATATAGCTAAGAACCACCTCGATAACGTCAGCTTAAAAACAAAGAAAACCGCTTTAAAATGGATCTATTCGTTTAGGAGCTACGATACCACAGACAGACGCACAGATACACAGACAAACAGATGCACACGTCAAACATATACCACCGCCCTTTTTGCGTCGTCGGGGGTAAAAAAGAGGCCTCATTGGAAACCTTAACGTAGACCACAGAAAAATTAACGGATTTTGTGTATTTCTCGAACCAGACTGATTTATATCTAAAAACATTGGAGAACTAATTTAAAATTATTCAATATTTAGGTATAATGTGGCGATATGAAGGTATTTAAGTGTACTGGTTGAGGAGTGAAGAGTGCGGAGCGGGGCGGGTTCGCGACGTGATGTTATGTTATCGCATGCATTATTCAACTGTTGGCGAAAGCGGCAATTTGCGACAATATCCACTGATTCGCAGAACCGACTGACTGTTGAGCCGCCGACAAGCCATAAAACAGGATGCCCGCCACTCAATAACCACCTTGAATTTAAATAAAAATTTTGCCAATTTAACAAGGGCGATGCTTTTTTCGCCATTTTGATATGGGACTCTACTACGTGACATGAACGAGACGCAAAGACATTATTTCTAAAGTTAAACCTTTTTAAAATATCTATTGTGAATAAATCGAAGAATTTAATACAAAACTAATTCTCTAATAGTTTTCAGGAGCTTGGAAAACTTATAGAATAATTTATGCCTACAATGAAGGAATGAAGAGTATTCCAAAGACAGATATATTGGACTGGTAAGGATTTAGGGAGGAAGAGGAAGAAGTAAACTCAGTAGTAGTTAACCTTTTCAATATTGTTACCCCTGTGACTTATTAAGTAAATAGATTCTTACCCCGACCTTAAAATATTATTAATACAAAAGATACAAGCAAATGCAAATAACTTTATTAATCACAAATTGTAAACCAGTCTTAAAATTTTGGCACGATGGGCACGGGCATACCTTCAACACGAAGGGGTAAGGCCATAGTCCACCATGCTGGCCCAATGCGTGGTAGACTCACCTTCACCCCCACATAAATATTATTAGATTTTTTATTACGCTTACAGAATAGCTGATTACCCCTGGTGGGGATTATTCTGAACGACTGGTCTAACTAATGAGTGCCTCTATCAAAATTCATACTCATTCAGGCACAGACGATTGTTCTAGGTTTTTATTTTATTTTATAGATAATGGGTTCGCTCTGGGTCTGGGTGTATTTGTTCCGTCTTCATTTGTCGTGCCAAAGCACAGTAACAGTAAGGTTCCCTTTTGTCATGTGCCTTGGCACGACAAATACGTATTAGCGTAACGCACGGGACTTCGTTCCCGTGGGAATTTGGGAAAATTATGTAGCCTTTGTTACTCAGGGATAATGTAGCATTCTAATGGTGAAAGATTTTTTCTAATCGTTCCAGTAGTTTCGGAGTCTATTCAATGCAAACAAACAAACAATCAAACCTTTCCTTTTTACGATATTAGTGTAGATACATGTTCCTGACGATCGGAACAACATCAGTTAGTGTGTCTTTACATATAGGGTGACTTTAAATTAGGGAAACTTTAGGACTCGTTTCTCCCTATCACACAGAACAAGTTTTTCTTACAGAGCCCATATGAAACTCCTAAAAAAAATTGACTAGGTACTCAATACAGCAATCAGCTGATCGGTCAAACTGTGGCGAGCCAAACATTTTCTTTTCTTGTTTTGACCTATGTTCCTATGAGGGGAAACTTATTCAGTTTAGTTGGCTGATTCCCATCTTTCATTTTCGCTAACTAATTTTAAAGTCACCCAATATAGTGAATTCAAAAAAAGCTACTTTATAAGTCATTAATTATTGAGTAAGTACTGGAAATCGAACTCGGAACCTCTTGATTGCGTTTGCGTTACGGCACCGATGCGTTTCAATAATTTTATTACTGTATTCAATAAACCTACCAATAGGCAATTAATTACGACGCATACCTATATCGATTACGACGCATGTAGATAAATTCTTCCTCTTACGCATAAATATTCAAACCAAATGTCAACCATTTATTTAATGTAAACACAAACTTAAACTTTGAAAGTCGGTGATAGTGCCGATAAAGATCTAATGGTTTATTTATGTCATTTACTAGCTTTTCACTAGTCATTAGCATGTAAAATAATCTGTATCGTTTCCCTATAGATTTGCAGTTACCTTAACCGATGTAGTTTAAGTCGTTTTACTCGTAGAGAAAATCTACAACTTACGACTCAAGGTCTGTATGCTTTCATTTTTATTTAATAGCGCCCGAAGGAGAATGAGAATAAGGGAAATTATCATGTACACGTTTCAAGAAACGGGTCGCGCTTTATGGATTCTTATTGATTTTTCAGTAGCATACATTGTACAAACTAAGTGTCTTGACATACTTTGGTTTCATTCAAAAACAAAAATATCTAGAATAGGTAAGAATTTCTATCCAAAGGCAAGAGCTACTCTTTAGTTAATATTAGTCTTTATAGACATAGTAGATCTAGAATATCTGCCTAATATATAACGTATTAAAGACAGGAAGTTTTGTATCTTACACGCTAGAAACATGTTGTTATTTATATTTCTGTTATTTAATATTCAAATTAAAGACAAAAGATTAATTTGATCGAGTCAAACTTGTCAATTAACTAAAATTCTTGCGTATAAGTCGTCACCGACTAAATAGCAAGGCAAGCTAATGTCTAGGAAGGTGTTCGAGAAGATTAGGCGAGTTGCGACGCAATACGCGCGGCAGAAACCGGCCTCCATTGCGCAGATCAGCGCCACCAAGGCTGGCAGCGCCTTCCGCGACGGCTTCTTCGGGACCCGCAGCTCTCTCGATTTAATTATTTAAGTGTGAAGGCCGATCGCCCGAGGCGGGCAGCGGGCGGCGCAGCGACTGGTCGGACGGGCGCGGTCCGGAAGAAGGCGCAGACAGCGCGCCGCCGCCTCTCGCCACTCGTCGTACCGTGCACCGACCAGACTCCACGGCACCGCAGCGACACATCGCACACCCGACCCGACACACGCAACGCTAAAATTTCGAAATAGACGACTTTCTCGGGTCCAGTTAGCAATGATAAGCTGACCGCATAGCGCCGCCGCGGCTGTGCCGGCCCCTGCATGCGCCGCGCGCCGCCGCCGGGTCTCCGCGATGCGCCCCACATCGCATCGTCGTATACACTTCATTCCATATTTTCCTAAAGTTCCCTCCTTGAACCATTCCTAAATAACACACATCCTCAATTCTCTATATGTATAAAATTTATCAATTTAAATAAGACGACAAAAAACCAATCGTTAAGTTGTATTTCGGGCGAGCGCAGAAACTAGTTTTAATTTAGTCAGAAAGGCTGACATCTGATTGGATTATTTTATGATTGAAAGATCAGTCCTTTGCGCATGTAGCGAATGGGGTATCAGCATGGTGCGCACTGCGTACACACGATGTATGCTACGTCACTAGACTATGAGTAATTGGGCAAGCGTCGAGAAACGTTGACTAGACACATTGTCTATAACAATGGATCACCACACATGCTTGATCTGATTATGTCATATCGTGGAACAAAAAACTTGTGTGGACTCGCTTCAGTAAATTAAATGAAACTTAGTAGTAACGACAATTACCAATCTGCTGGATAAAGGCAATTCATCTATATATGCCTCATACATAGTCCACGTCGGTATATAATAAGCGATAACACCAATAGCATTTGCAGGGCGCTTTCTTTCTGCCCACACGCTTGAAAGGCCCAATTTGGAAACGGAATAAGAGAAATTGGAATAAGATTAAATCGGCAATACTGTTTACATTGGGGCTCATTACATCACATTCACCCCGAAGATCGGAGTATTTAGTTTCACGTCGCCGTCGACATCATCAGCCCAAAACCGTCCCCACCAACTAGGGACACAGGCTTCCGTTCGAAGTAGTCAAAGGGGTGAAACCTCACCAAAGAAAAATTAAATTTTACACAGTCTAGCTTTAACCTACCGTAATTTAAAACACTATTCGATCGATTTGCTGAAGCGATTTACAAAAGGCGTTATTTATGCATTTAGTCCAATATTTTACAATCTGAAGCTCAGTATTTTGTAAATGGCGCTACTAATGTCGGTTATTCTACAAAATCACATGGCGTTGTAAATGATGCCGCTGCATCGTTTATCAATAATAAGGACCTTATGGGTTTGTGTTACACATTTTGACCGCTAGGTTTAGTAGCTTTTGGCCGTCCTAAATTAAAGACATATATATCATTTATAATCGACATACCATTTGCTTATGAAGTTGCCACCCTATAGAACCCTGTGGTATTATTATAGTGGTGAAACGGTAACCCGGGGCGAAGCACGCGACGCGGCGGTCGTAGCTACTTTACTTCTTGTCCTGTCTGCATTCCTCCCCCTTGCATTCCGACCTGCATACGAGCCACCGCTACCTACTGCTCATTATAGGGTTTATTAGTATTACATTAACTTAAAAACACTCATAATATCTATGTAATAAAGAAGTACCTACAAAAATTACTCAAAGTTCGATACTTCTGACTGAAAGAATAAAGATACAAATAATCTAATATACCAAATTACAAGTTTCGGCTTAGTTTAGGCACCAGTCTCCCACAAAATTTTGTCAATTAAAGTGCATTTTTATGTATTTAAGATAACTAGACCATATCAGCAAATGTGGCAGAAAATAAATTACTTATTATTTAATTACTTATTAATTTTAGAGAAATTACCTAAATCTTAATGTCACTCCTCGTTTTTGAAGTTTAAGTGAAATGTTTAAGACTGACATCATAAATAAAACATAGGCTATTCCCATCAAGCTAAGAACTGTGATGTGATATCTGCATATACTCGTAGGAGGGAAAAATGCACTTCAGCTGTTCAGCATTTATCGATTTATCTATCTTAGTCGATGGCAAATCGAACTTTACATGCGACTCAGGTTCGACGGTAATTGTACCTCAGGTTGTATTGCGCGCAGGTAACAGGTCACACGTGCAAATAAGCTATGATTTGTTTGTTTCTGGAGAATACCCAAAGAAACGTTCTGGCTCATCTGAGACCAAAGTTCAAAATTTCCAGATCAGGCATGACATCCAGAATTTCTTTAAAGTTCCAGTGAATAGGGACCAAAACGAATAATTTTACGGCGGAATAAGTAGCGTCTATCAGGTCTTGTAGCGTGCGGGTAACGAGGCACACATAAAAATAAGCCATGATGTTGTGTTTCTAGAGAATCCCCACCGAAACATGTCCTTCATACGACCAGCCTCTGACGGAAGTTAAAGATTCCAGATCTGGCATAATATTCCAAATCTCTTGTTCGAGTGAACAGTTCTTTTAGGTGAACTATATATCTGAACTGGATGTGATCAGGTGCGAACCCATACATTAGGTATATCAAAAAATATTTTCACGTCCTCAAACTTTGCAATTTACCATCACCCCTAGGTACACCCTACCCACAAAAGTGCGTTGGAGTGAGGGTGCCGAGAGAGGTCGTCGCTCGGGCGGCATTCCCGACCTCCTCGTTCCTTGCTCGGCCACAATTCCCACTCGCGCGCATTCTTGCCGCCGCCGCCCCGCGCCGCATCCACAACATACTTAAATCCCGAAGAACCGTCGATGTAAAAATATGTCGAATGATTTAAATTAGCGGGGTCTTAAAATGGGTGTAAATGGATTTTTAAGCCAGGCTCATTTAATATTTATTTGTTATTATCAAAAATATACAAAAATTAACTGCTGTAGGACTGAAAATCGATCGCTAAACTAGATCCGTTGTGTTCAGCAATCATTGAGATTTTATATCTTTGCAATAAAGATTAAGGTAAGTCTTTGTTATCCTACACACGCGAAATTGAAACTTTAGCGGCGGTAATCTGTTCTGTAAACCCCTTCAGCCCTTCACGGCTACGAAGAGAGTCCCGGGCCCCTTGGTGGGAACGAATGTGGCCTCATCCAACCAAGCGAAATAATCTATTATATATTTAAAAGTTAAGATAATAAAAAGGAAAAACAGCGTTAAAGGTTGTGACATCCTATATTGACATTTTAAAAATAACAGATAAAAAAAGTTTACGATAGGAAATCTTACCGATAAATTAAAAGTTTTTCGTAAATTAAAACTTAAGAGACCTAAGATTTTTTGTGACAAAGCTAATATTTCCTTGAAACCCTATCCATGTAGTGGTTTCGTAGCTCCAGCGCGGTGGCGAGTCGCGCAGGCGCAGCGGCCGGGCGGCGCCATGCCTTGGCAGTTCCGAGAACACAGAGGAATGCGACTATTTACAACTTTTACCTATTTGGTAACGTTTATAACTTCTACCACTACGTACCTCACACACACCTCTGAATACACAACTTTGGACTGATAAACTATCTGTTTTAACGACTGAAAGTATTCCAGCTTAATTTTTATAGCATGTTGGTTATTGTTTTTATACAGATACGGATGTACCTAAGTTAGTTTCGTTGGAATTAATTTTTAACAGCAAGAACTGATGATGAAAATATATTATTGGAAAATGGTAAAATTATAGTGTCTACATTAAAGGACAATCCACATAACGATTGCCACACAAGTTGCTTTATATTATTACCGGATAACCGTAATTTCCATTGACAATGCTACGCAATCTGAATCCAAAGATTTCAGGTTTTATTATAGATCAGATTATATAATGAAAGAGACAAATCAGCGGAAATCCGGTGACATTCGTAGATGCTTAGAGCACTTTTAGAGTTACCTAGAAGAAATCCCTCTAAGGACTAACCTCTTATTTATACATTAAGGTTTCTTTGTATTCACCCTAAATACTTTTGAAGCCTACATTCTGGTAATAACAGTACAGTTGGTTCCCTCAAATAGGTATCCAAGTTTCTTCTAATTTAAACTTTATCACCAGTGGACAAGAACCGTATGTGGATGCAAATTAAAGGAGCTAACCGTACATAGAGGTACTATAGAGGCTCGAAGTACAAGCGTGAAGCGGCCGGTCGTCGGTCCATCGTCCAGCAGTCGCTAAATGAATTAGCCTGAACAGGAATGGGGTCGACCAGTCTAGCTACGTTGGCATCCGGCCTAACGACGAGCGCGGCCGGCCGGCGCGGGCGCATTCTCTACCGCGCACGATCTAACTACCAACGATCAAAGTTTCACAAGTATAGAAACTTCATGGAAGTTGTGAGTTGTGTCCGGGTTTGTTTAGTTTGACGCATGCCCTTCTTAGCAGGGTTACAGGGGTCAGATGGCACTAGCTCAGTAAAACCCTGACCTGCCCTGAAAAACTGTGGCACTATCAAGCATAATGAGAAACGGGACAAAACAATAGAAGACCTTGAAAGGCTTTCTAGAATAATCCAATACCTAAGGGTGGCTACATCAATTTTTGAATCATTTGGACATATTTTCAGTAAGTCATTTTTACGAGGAGTTTTCTGCTTGAACAGTTTCTCTTTTAAAAAATATATCCTATAAAAAAAAAACAACGGGTTGAACTCCGGGAGTGCCGGCAGAAGTGAAAACTTGAACATTACCGTTGTGAATTAATATGGAAATAAAACAAAATACACAAAAAGGGCCTGTTATTCTCTCAGGATTCGAACCCTCGACTTGTTACAATCGCTTACAATCTGGCAACTTTTCCACTCGACCAAACTGTCTACTTTCAATTCAGCAAAATAGTCTGTCGGTATTTGCGCACTATGTGCGAATAATCGATGACATCTGTCACAGAGATAATTTTACCATAGTTGCGCACTATGTGCGAATAATCGTTGACATCTGTCACAGAGATAATTTTACCATAGGGCTGCCATCTGCCATCCGTCCGAGTTTCCATCCATATTTCAATGTGCACAACGCTGCTAAAGAAGTTTTCACTTTAAAAAAGGTGGCAACCCTATCCTACGCATTTTCGATCACGGTCACGTGACATCTGACGATCTGACGCGAGTTCATCGCGAGTTTAACATTTTTCCCCATACTAAAAGTGCTCAACGCCGCTAAAGAAGTTTTCACTTCAAAAAAAGCTTGCGCTCCTAAAGAAATCAGTGCATTTTTTTCACAGATCAAGTACTTCTTCCGACTTGTTGCTTATATGTATAAGCGTGGCGATCTATTAAGTATCAGATTCTTTAAACGTAGTCTTGCCACGATAATCTAATAAAGTGAAACTATACAAAATTCGAAGATTTTGGGGTTATTCCGAGAAAAATCTCGCGTCTCGTAGTACTTCGTAGGTTTTAATTTACATTTATTTGTTTTTCAAAGTTTTTACAACGTGCAAAAACTAATAGTATACAATGCAAAGACACGACTGAACTAAATGTTCAGAGCACTCTGAGTTTAGCTAATTGTGTAGATCCTCAGTGATCATACTATCAGTTTCTGTCAACTGTATTCATACCAACTATACGCCACAAATACGCGCAAGTATGCCGCTAACAACACTAGATCCGTTTAACTCTGGCATTTATTTACTGTGCCTACTAGCGGTAACTTATTTTGCACTTTAATTATTATTTATTTATATACATAATGTGACATTCGATATGCCATTTATCATTAGGAGTGAAATTTAGTGTATCATTAATTCATTAAGCACAAAATAGCGCATTATGAAAATGTCCCTAATTTCATTTCCGTTTCGTTCCTTCTTAACTCAAATGTTGTTTTCATTTCAAGAAATCGTCCTGCGTGATTTTGTGGCATAGAACATTATTCATAAATAAAGAAATAAAGCTTACATATCACTCTGCTAAAGACAGATATAAGAAAATACTCAAAAAAACAATTAATTCCTACATTTTCCTGGTTTGCTTAGCGACAACTTAAGAATTAGAAGATCGTAGCATAGAATAATTTCATCAAAGCAATTATTGCAAATCGAGAACTATATCTACGCCATGACGGAACGAAGAAAAAATTGGCATACATACGTACCGTGTCCCATCAAGTTGAAAACTTACAGCCAGGATTAGCAAAGTGATCAGATCTCGCGTACCTATACCTTTAAAGTGTTATACCCTCATACCATTAATCAGTCTGTCTGTATCAGTCCACTGCTAGCCATAGCTTAACTCGAACTGCGGCTCTTTTGAAAAAACTTTGTCGAACGTTATTTACTAAATGGAAAACTCCACTATGAATATGCTCAATCTAACTTTGACAGCCGGTTTGGTCGAGTGGTGGTGGCGCTGCCTCTTGATCGACGGGTCCTGGGTTCGATTCCCAGTCGAGGCAAACATTTTGTGTAAAATGCAGATGTTTGTTCTCGGGTCATGGGTGTTTGTGTCTGTCTTTATGTATGTTCCGAGGACACAGGGAAAAACCTAGTGTGGGCCTTTGAGTGTTTAGCGTTTATTTATTTAACTGTTATCGGTACTTTGACGAATACGGCCTCCTTACTTGCCACTTCAGCTTTACTTGAACAGTGGGACACCACTCAAGTTTTCAGCATTAAAATATATTTTTATGAAAAGTTCTTACCAGAAAGCTCTCCACACGGAGAAGCCAGCAGCCTGCAGCGGTAAACTGACTGCCAGGCCCTCTGGGAAGTTCTGGATGCCAATTCCTATCGCCAAGTTTCTGTTGACAAATAAAAGATACCGTCAATTGTGAAAATATATGAATATCTTACATGAGCAGAAAATATCTTAAAGTTACATCACTTAATTTTTAAATAACATAAACAATAAAATATATTTTATTAGCTTTCCAACCGGAAAATTTCGGAAAATTTAGCCTACGTCACTCTCTGCTCAGAGAGCTTTCTATTAGTGAAAATTAATAATTAAATCGGTCCAGTAGTTTTGAGTTTCTTTGTTACAAACATAAAAAAATACAAATCCTTTCTTTTAATAATATTATAGTGTAGATTACAATACAAATCGTTCCCTGAAGAATGCTCTCTTTTGGTTTTCGAAGTTTTAACACGAAATAGCGAATATTGTTTATCCTTTAACATCACTACAATGTTCGCGTTTGGTTTAAACTTGAGGTTTTTATTTCAGCCTTCTTTCTAGATCTTAACAAAAGACAAAAACCAAAACTGTGAATAAAATCTATATTGATTCTTTCATTTTCTTTTGTTTTGCCCAGCAATGGTACAACAAAAGGTAAATAAAATAAAAACACATTTTATTTTGATATCGACAAAATGTGAATTTCGTTTTCCGGAATGGATAAAAAGGCAGCATTATCGTGTGGGTAGTGAAGACGTTGTAACAAACTTATGAATAAACACGCTACAGGTTAAGTAGCAACGGCACGAGCTTAGTGTTTACCAAGACCGCGCACAAGGGCGGGCGCGGGCACAGCCCACGCAACAACTTCACGACAGCTCTACTTAATCTGTAGGAAATTATTTCTTACTAGCTCTCTGTCTGTAACTTCGTACCAGTGGCAATTTCAAAGCTATACCTACTATGTTATACAAATGTATAAAGAGTATCATTAGTTTATCCAGCTTTTCTTCATAAACTAGAGGGGTGTTATAAGTTTGATGTGTGTATCTGTATGTCTGTTGAAAACACTAATAATAAAAAAGGCATAACATTGCAAGAAAAAATCTTTTTATATTCAGGGCTTATCAGTCCATGAAACTGAACAACTTTCCCAAGGAACATTGGTCAAAATACGAAAAAAAAATTTGAGTTCCCATACAAACTTCATCAGCATATAGCGCATTTTGTATGGGAGATCATTTGTTTTCGTATTTTGACCTGTTCCTTGGGGAAGTTGTTCAGTTTTATGGACTGATTTACCTAAAGCCCTGTATATTCAACAGTATTATTTTATTATGTGGATGAAAGCTAAAAAAATAACATAGTTTACCAGTGATCAATTTCAGATAATTAAGTTTTAAAACGATTAATTTACTTAGATTGACTTTTTTTTTCAGATCATTAAAATCGTAGGACGCTCCAGTTGCCCTGCAATGCATCTAAGTTTCTTCCACGAAACTGCGATTTTTCTTTAAATCAACTGCCCTGAGCAGCTAGATTATTGATTCAGACAAAAAGCCCTTTTAGTTTTTTCTGGTTTTCAGAGCAGCTTAACCTATTTTTCTTTTCCTAATTTACTCTGTACACAAAAAAGTGCGAATCGTATTAGTTAGATAGAAGTGTTTTACGATGATACACCTATACGGCTTAGTCGATTCGTATTTTTGTCCTTCTTTTGTGTATGTTTGGATGTCCTGTTTACAAACTTTTTCAAAACTTAATCGATGTACTGAGTTTAATAGGGGATTGGAAGGTGACATGAATTTTTAAATGAGCTAGACGAATTATAGGAAAGCAGATATCAAATAAATCAGTACCTATATCAGACAAGAGTCTATGTGTACATGCGCAGCGTAATATTAGTAAACAGACTGTACAAAATAAGTCTGTAGTGCGCACCCGCTATTAGAACGGTTCGCAGACGGCTCTTAAGATATACTTTCTATACCTACGACATGTAATCTTTATGCATTTACATTTTACAAGTACTATACATGTAAATGGTTTAGAGTAGCGATAAGCAAGAAACAAGTGATGAGATAGAGGAGAGTGAACAGGCGCCCGCGCATTCCTTTCCCCCCTGCACCTGCACCCTCCGCTAGGAATGCGGCTAACTGTACAGCCTCCGTCACCGTTAAACAAAACTGTTCCCGCTAAAGGTTACATTACGTAATGACGTAATAGCGCGCTCTTTGCATAATGGACAGTTCTGAGCTATAAGACTACTTGCCGTAATTGAGGGTCAGCCACTCAAATGTGCTCCACTTTATAAAACCATGATCATTTTGAAATTATTCAAATTGTTCTTGAAAACGATTTTCAACTAGTTTCATAAAACTCCATCATCATCATATTAGCCTATTGCAGTCCACTTCTCAAAAGTCAAAAAGTCAAAAGTGTTTATTTCATTGAACATATAAAATGATACTGAACATGGCATCCCCCAAGGTGCGCCACTTTGCACGATCTACATGTTCCATAAAACTGAATCAGATGAAATCGTATACAATGAATGAGTAGATTATCAGATGAAAAATCGCGCATTTGTTAAAAAGATGTAAATCGTTTCAAGAAACATGTTGTTACAAAAGCGTTTTGTCAACCAAAGACATAAGATACAAGTACTAATGGCGACGTAAACAGAAGGCTGGGAATTCCTGTTAAAATGGTTAACTTAATAAACATGTGCGGCGGCGGCGCAAGCCTTTGAGCGTGGTGAAAGCTGCCCGCTGCTGATCAGTTAAGGCAACTACAGCACAGGCCCCATTCGCCACCTTCACACTTTTGGGAAAAGCCGACGACCATGTCGACTTCAACGAAAACAAATTCAGGTTTATTTCTCAACTGTCATAACTGAAGCTTTAAGCTTTTTATAGCCTTTGAACGATGGAACGGAAAATAAGTAAGTAGAACATGTTCGCTGTGGAATGTGGACGGATCTCTCTTTACAATGAAGACGAACATACTTTGAGTACATGGAAATGTCTTAGAATGTAACATTCCGACGCATTCTTTGTGATAAGGCATATATGAAAGTACCTACGTGCGAAATTGGTGACAAAAACATTCTGGAAAAACTACCTATTTTGTATAGACAGATGAATGTTTAGTGTTGAAATGTGATATGATACGATTTGTTGCTTTCATTCGCATATATTTACGATCGCGTTAGGAATCTATGATAAGTGAGCCGCAGGGGGGTCCAAGTATACAATAATGGATCTCTCGGGCCGATGCGGCGTGAGCGCCTACCGACCTCTGCGCCCGCGCCGCCGCCGCTTCAACGGCCGCTGATTACTTCATCGGAATGCGGCTTCCTCAAAGTTATATAAACGATCTTTTATCAACTACTTATGGAAGAATAATAATAATTCCATCGTATTATATCATGATATGTAAATATCTAATAATATTCAAACTCTTCAGGACTGAGAATCTGCTCCGGAAGTAGTTATTCGCAGTCAGTATGTAAAATATATAAAATTCCAACTTAATACAAAGGAAATGATAGCAAAAACATCTTATGATCCATGGCTTGCTGTTTACCGTGTCACGGAAACGAGTGGCGAGTAGCCTATTATGTCAACCGATGGCTATAGAAATTTTATAAGTGAACGGAGTAACGCCGACTCCGGATACATCCAAATTCCAATTACATCACAGACGAGTCCATTTCACTTTCCGACCTACCCGGAAGTGAATTCCTAAGCACGAGCATACAGCGCGGCCGAATTTTCAGCGAAGCGCGCGAATTGCAACCGTATGCGGAGGACATAGAGGCGTGCAGAAAGTCACCGGCGCGGGCACGAAACACTAAAGCGGATGTGAATGTTCGAAAGCAGCAATCTAAATGTGACTTAATTTTCGAGCGTTAGAGTGTAAATTGTTCCGTTCATTCGTGCGACAGTCGCGAAAGTAGCGGTAACTTTCACAGCACGATGGGGGCGCAAGAGGCGGCGGCAAGGCCCTGCCGACGGCCCATTGACGACACCGTGACCCACATACCGTATCTCCATTCATGCCGCGGCCTCGCGCCGGCGCACGCGCAGGACTCTAGCCGACAATACTGTGACACCGGAATTTCCATCGACGACTTGCACAACTCCGCCGCAGCGGTTGTCGCAATCGAACTACGCACTGAGCCGAGGCCGCCAGCCGCCGTCACTACACTTGTTCAATTAGAGCTTCCAATAATATGCGCAATCAACTAAAACACATCTCTATTCACCCAAATTTTGTGAATGCTATCAAAGAAGGGCTAAATACTTATCAGAAATTCATTCACATTTTATGTATCTAAATCGCTTATTCATGTGAAAAAAATAGGTACGTTGTCATTCGTATCTGACAGTTAGAAGACAGACATGTCCGCAGATCAGTTGCAAATGAAACGTGAACAACACATGGTCGTTAACACATTACATACATTTACATAGACTGGAGTCTGTGTCCTTTATAAGTACTCGTAGTTTTTATGCCACCAACATGTGAATGAAGCAGTTCTGGACTTTTAATAACTATCAACGGCAATAAAACGGGGCGCTCACATCACGATGTATCGTTTAAAACTATTAATTATATAATTGATTCAAAAAAAGTTCCATAAGGAGAATAATATGTGTGAATTTCCTTAAGGTCAAAATGATTTAATTTGAGTTATGTTTTATTCACGTTCCGTTAGCCTTAAACTAACGTACCATTTTGCAACAATCAACAAGATTATGAATAGCTCCTTCCTAATTATTATCATACATTTTTTGTTTTATTGTCTTTGTGAAGCTATGTACTTGTGAACTACATTTGACTTCCTCGGTTTCTTCGCCTACTAGAATAATAATGAGAAGACAATGAACTCCGGTGTAACTTATTATCTAAAGGAAAGATAAAAAGCTTTGTTATTTAATTGGAATAAAACGCAACATGAAAATAACGAGAGTATCATGATATCATTTAACAATTATAGTAAAGTAAGACATTCATATAAAGAAAAAATTTTACTTGGTTTCAGAATTAATAGACCCAGGTACACAAAGAGTACACTGTACTTATAAACAAAATTAGACCCTTGCAAAGGAATTTCCGCTATCTCTTGGCGTAGAGATGTGAAAGATCGAAGCCGGAATTCGAGTCGGTGGAAGTGGGTTAGCTGCATGAGTAGTCGACGTCTTTATGTTAGTGGTGGTAGATGAAGTGGCATGCGAGGTGGCTGCGGTATCGGCGCGCAGAGTGGCGGGGGGCGGGGGGAGGTCGCGGTGCCAGACAGCGGGGCTCCGCTGGGAGGCTACAGCGCAGCCGCAGCCACCGGCGACACCTCCACACGAACATAGCTCTACTTTGATCAAAATTGCATTTAAATGATTGCGACTGAGTTATTCCGCGAGAATCTCTCGATCGTTAGCTGTATCTATCAAAATTTAACTCGGTGCTTACATTTCGTCATTGGATGTTAATAATGTAGTTAATATAGACACGTATGAAGTGTTTCATTTAAAGTTCACTTGCTAAGGAAACGTTACTTTCTAATAGTTCTATGTTTTGCTGTTTAACTAACCATATCTTTGGATTGTCTTTTTATCAGTTCTTTCGCAGAAGTAATAGTTAAGCAATGTGTATATGAATCAAAAGCCTAGCTCATGGACGCAAAGTACTCGTATGTGTTTTTTACAAGAGGTACATCGGAGTGTATTCAGGAGCTGCATAAGCTCATTCCATCTGCCCCTTTCTTATGTCGGACGTCCAGACGCACTGCGGGGTCCCTACCACTTTTATCGTGTCGAAATCCCGTGCATTCGCACTGAGCGCTTTTCATCATTTCTTACTTTGCGCACTGCCTCTTGTAGTTCCGAGCTCATATAACCTGAATCTTTTTAAAGTTCGTGTGAATAGGCTTCTTCTGGGTGAGCTTGCTATATCTTGGCCCGCATTGATTATTAATCAAAATAAATAAAAAATACTATTTAATGGCTAGATATGCCTCGTAGCAAAGCTTCAACTTTCCTCAAGCATTGAGATATGACATGCAAAAATATTTTTCTAATCCGTCCTTAATCCGTCCCAGAAAAAAGCATGGTTAAACCAATACACTAACTATGGTATCATGTCGAATACGATTGAACAATATCGTTTTTGTTTGTGCTACGTTTGTGAAAATCTCTTTGTAGTACAGAAGCAATGTGTGATGAATTTATCAATCATAATCGGATTCATCATCCATGGTAGCCAGATTCATTATAAAATTAATTGGATTCATAATCCACGTCATTTTAAAGACTCGACGTCAACTTTTGCGCATGCGACCTAGTTAGGATAGTGGGTATTTACCCAATCATCTCTAACAGTACACGCGCTACATTATAGTGTTAATTTAGCAATATGATCAACTGATAAAATATTAATTTTCAATGAATGTTATAATAAATAGCTCTAATCATGTTGAGCACACTTCCTTGACAATATAAAAAGCCCATGAACGAACGATAATTTTATGAAGAAAAAAAAATTTGGTGTGTGACTAAGAACAGCCGACTTCCTTGGACGATCAATGATCCAAATGTCATAGGTCCAGTAACATACACTAGTGGATGCCCAAGACTTCGTTCCCGTGGGAAATGGGAAAGTGGGAAATTCGTAAAATCCTTCCTTATTTCTTGCCTGCGTTATAAACTTCGTGCCACAGGTCCAAAGGTTTGGCTTGACGTTGATGAATCAGGGATTAATTATTTTTTTAAATTTATTCGTTTTTCTTTTCTTTTTATTCTTTATTGTTAATTTTAACTTTGTCTCTCTCAATCATTTATTAGTTTTTCTTGTAGTTGGTATAGTGTGTTAAGTGTCCAAAATCCTCTATTTTTCTCATATTAGTTAGTAAATGAAATGAAATTATTTATTGCTAGTTAATTTTTTAGTATTTAACTAGCAATAAAATAATTTCATCATAAATTCAATCATAAATTAATTAACAACAAATGTTTAATACTAGATCAACCGAAGCAAAATGAATTAAGCTCACACCCAGTGGCAGAATCGTCTTTTAAAGTTAATGTTAAAATAAACTTAAAACCCAATAAACTGAATAATTTTTCCAAAGAATATTGGGTCAAATTTGAAAAAAATAATTTGCTTCTCCATACATCTGGTGCGACCACCTGATTTGCTTTTGTATGTTAAGTCAACATTTTTTTCGAGAGATCCATATGTAATGGGGAAAATTGTTCAGTTTCATGTAGAGAACTAATACCCCCTAAAGTTTCGCCATATTTTCAAAAGAATGTTCCCCATATATTCATTCAAAAAAGTGTATCAAACTTAACACTTTGGAATTTGCATCGTTCTATTTCTGTATGCATAAGAGAAAATACCGCTTTTCTACTGACTAGTAAGAGAGGCTCTTGATGTACAGTAAAGTCACCAACAGCTAGCACTACGTTTTGGTTAAAATGAAACTTTTCAAGATTAAATAGAACCAAAAAGTAAATTTGATTTGCTGTTCACTGTTTGGGACAATTTTCAAAAATAAAATTTCCACTAATCACGATCGAGCAATCAAAATTCGTCAAGAACTAATCACAAAAATCCCTCAAAATATCCGAGAGTCGTAAAAAGGTGGGTACCTAAACGCGTTCATAAAATACGATATAATGGTCAAATAAATTATTTATATTTAAAGAGATGAGATGAATGATCGCGATGTTATATCTATTGACTGGGAAGGCAATTAATAATCAACATTGGAAAGCGTAAAAGATTACACGAGAGCCGCCGAATTCCTGAGCGAGATCGGCCTATTGGGACCGTGATGACGACAGCTAGTAACTTACACTTGATAATATCTGAGGTCGGTGGTCACGAATAATACCAGTCCATCTTTTTCAGAAACTGTTTTTAACTATGGGAAAACCGGAAGATGGGTGCATACGAAATTTAAAAAAGTAGTATAGTAGATTATTCAGGATCACGCGGATTAGTAATCTAAAAAGACTTTCGAGCGTCATTTTTAGCAGAAAGGACTAAATCTTTGGATTAAAGCATATTGACTGACGATGAAAGTACTTACAATACAATGCATTATATGTACTTTATTGCACACGTAGAATATTACATTTAATCAGCAGCAATTTTAACGGAACGTATATGTCGCAGGACAATCGGAGAAAACGGATCTGATCTTTAGCAATCGTCTTAGGATTATCGCAAAGATCTATTTTTTTTTAATTTTAAAACGAAAGGGTTCGCTCTTGACCACAATCTAGCACAAGAGGCAAAACTCACCCAAAAGATGCCTATAACTCGAACTTTGAGACTCTGGTTTTATGAGCCCTGAAATATTAGGTTGGGGAAAGTCTTTTCGCATATTATATGAAAACTCAAAACATTTTTTAATAAAGTTTATTTACATTTAACTTAAGTATGTAGGTGCCATTTTGTTCGATAACTTTTTGCCATCTTGTAGGTAGAGAAATGATCCCATTACTATACAAATTTTGGGACTTCTGATCAAGTTTTGGCAGTCCTCTCGCGATGTTAACCTGACACTGCCTAAAGAATTCTGAAGAGACCGAAACAGGTGGAAATCTGAAGGTGCAAGGTCAGGACTATACGGCGGATGCATTAACACCTCCCAGTCAAACTCTCTTAATTTTTGCTGAGAGGCTAAAGATGTGTGAGGTCTAGCGTTATCATGATGAAAAATCACACCCCTTCTGTTAATTAATTCCGGCCGCTTTCTCTCAACTTCTTGCTTTAATCTCATCAGTTGTTCGCAGTAGAGTTCAGAATCGATGGTCCTGCCTGGCGGTAACAGCTCATAATGAATTATGCCCTTCCAATCCCACCATACGCTCAGCATCACCTTGTTGCGAGTTAACTCAGGTTTCGCCAGAGTCTGTGAAGCCTGACCGGCCTTTGACCACGACCTTTTTCGCACGTTCTTGTCGTACGTGATCCACTTTTCATCACCAGGTATGAGCTTCTTCAAAAATGGTTCGGTTTCATGACGTCGTAATAAAGAATCACAAATGAGTACACGGTTTATTAGGTTTCTTTCAGTGAGCACGTGAGGCACCCAAATATCGAGCTTCTTTCTGTACCCAGCTTTTTTCAAATGCGCCAAAACTGTTTTGTGTTCAATTCCTAGTTCCTCAGCTACGTCGTAACTACTGATATGCCGATCTTGCTCCACTTTTTTTAAAATGGCATCCATTTTATCAGTAACAGGGCGACCAGAGCGACGTGCATCTTTGACATCATAATTTCCGGATTGAAAACGCTTAAACCAAATTTGTGCTACTCTCACAGACACTGCACTAGATCCTAAACATCACAAATTTTTTTCGCGGCCTGCGTTGCATTTTTACCTTTTTTGTAGTAAAATTTTAAAATGTATCGAATTTCTTCATTAGATTCACTCATCTTGACAGTAAGAAAAACAAATGAAAATCACACATTTTCCTAATTTGAATTTGGAATTATTTTCTACAAAATTTAAACTTTTTAATGATATCAAAACCAGCCAGATACAAATGGTATAACCAAAGATAATTTATTAGAAGTTCATACATACTATAATGCGAAAAGACTTTTCCCCCAACCTATTATAAACGCAGGCAGAGAATTAAATTTTTCCGATTATCCTGTGACTTGCCTGCGACATATACAAGTAAGCGGCTAAGAGGGTACTTTATTCATCAGCGGCAATAATCACAGAGGGGTTTCCTCATTTATCGAGCCTGTGACTATCACAGGCTGTGAAGACATATTTCAGCACAGAGTATTAGACCAAAATTTGGAAAACTTCCAAATTAATTTATTTTAAATTTTTTTCCAAATTTGGATTTGGTATGAACATTTTCAACACGGGAAAAGTTTAAGATACAAAAAAGATAAATAAACGAATAATATGTATCTAAAAATCTAACACCAACGAAACCTATAACAAAAATCAATGTACGAATAAGTGCTAAGTATCAAAAACAATATAACCATATGTGTACCACTACCAAGTCGGAACTTGAAAGCCGCGGAACTGATGTGATGAGACGTATCAATAACGAGAATCTGCCCGATTGCTAAAAAAATTTACACCGCATTCAGATCACTAACTGTAAAAAGGCATCATTAAAATGACTAATCAAACGATCAACATTCAAGAATCCAGTAAATGTTAATAATATGTTGGAATTTATTGAAATTATTCGAAATAAAATTAATTATCGTTGTGATATATTCTAGAGGAGTTCTGGCTGTTGTGGAGAAATAGAAGTCTCCCACGGACCGGTTCAACTTAATAAGTAGACCGTCAACCTCTACGTTTGCGAGTTCGTTCCCGTTGCACTCCTGATTTCTCGTACAGGAAAGCAGAAATTTCTATGTTTTTGTTTAACGAACGATGCCAGATACATTTCCGCAAAAAAGAGCGTTGAATTCTAAGCTTGCATTGAAAAGGTGCATACATCCTCCGTTTCTAAACACACAGGAGCAGAGCTGAAGGCATGTCGGCAGAAGTAGTCCTATGGTGAAGTGCATCAAGATTGGAGTCGGCGGCGCCGCGCACGTCACGCGACCGCATTCCATGGCGCCTCCATTCATGTTGCACGAACGAGAGGCCGCTAAAAGACCTTTGGAAGGAACGAGAAAGGCGACTGAGCGCCGTTACCCCTCTATGGGAATGCAATTCGTAAGCGCACGCGCATGGATTCGATGCCGGACTCGCTGCGTTCCAACTCGCGCCGAGTGCTCCGCATAGGTGCATCCCTCTCGCGCGTTCGAGCCGTTCGTTTCGGTGCAGCATATCTACCGATGCGTCTGTTTGCATACGGGCGCGGGCGGTGTGATTTGATCGATCGCCGGATTCCTGTGAGAAACACAGGTTGTTTGTCGAGTCAGGTGGCGCAGCATGTTACCGTTACTCTTTGTGTGTCCGGACCGCACGCACTGCCAGCTCCTTATTAGGATTAGTCTATTGGAAACTCCGCTTAGAACAATTTCGGAAATTGCCCAAAGAGGGCATTCCTCTACAATTAAGACAGGCACTAAGAAAACGGTTCAAATTGAAGCTGAAATTGAAATTCAACAATAACAAATTAAGACGCCTTTCTATTATACAGATGACATTCAAAATTTAATGTCTATTACACATAAAAGTTGAAAATACATACATCTAATATAAAAAAATATTATTACCGATTCTCGTTGAATAGAACTATTAAAACTAAAGTTCCATCCATGGATATATAAATAAAAAGACACAGTCGCCTTCTAAGGGTATTATATTAAAGTATTAGATAACACCAATTAAATAACTACGAATCAATAAAACTAACTAAGACCCTAAGTGCAAAACGCCTTGCCCGATGTAATGTTTAGACTTGAACTTATACAAAGAGGCCAGCCAGTCGTTTAGCTGTACCAAGTACGAAGTTCTCATTGTGAGCTGCGTGGAATGTGGTTAGGCACGACGCCCGACCCATGGCTACCTTAAAACAGGTTAACATCATTCAACCTCCCGCTTATGTAGTACTAATGGATTACATCAGGCACCAGTTTAAATATTTTAAATTATAATAAAATAGATATTGGAACGTTGAAACTCAAGTAGCGCCTCCCTATCTACAGACACGAAACTACTCTTGGGCGAAACAAGAATAGAGCATTGTCGCCCCGATACAGTTACGCTTACTCACATCCGCCTATAAACATACAGTAGGTACAATAGCGAGAAATCTAAATATAGGCCAAAATTATTAATGCGACTTTCTTCGAAAGAGTTATTTCAAAGAACAGGATCGCAGTACGCCAAAAAAATTAAAGTTAATTATAATCATGTGTGCTATTTGCTTTACAGGGTGGTATAGCGCAGTTATGTGGCATATAGAAAGAAAGAAAATAATTTGACACTTTGATGCAAAATGATGTTGTTTTTAATGTTATCGAAATCAGTGAGTACCTTGAACACTTAAGTACGTAATTTTTGTTAGTCAACGTTCTTGGGTATGCATTTGTTTATATATTTTTTCATGAATTCTAATTAATTTCTAAGTATATAATGGTTGCATAAATCATACCTACCTACGATCGCTTAGCACCAACTGCACTGCAGAAGTAAGTGATCAACATTTTATTTAATGTCACAATCTGGATTAGCGCCAAAAGTGTCACAATAAGGAGAGAAATGTAAACACAGCCGCATTCTAATTCAAAAATAAGGTCGAATTGTGAGGTCGTCTCGTCTCCCTCGCAGTCGGGAAGAAACGACTCGCCAAAACATGACTCATATTACTTTATTTTTGTGGTGGAAGCAGACAGACATTATGTAGCATTTTTCTGGAAATTATTTTCGTAAATGTTCCAAAGCCATAGCGTTATAAATAAATAACAGTAAAGGCATCATCAGAAAAGCCGCCACACTCACTAGATGTAGAGCTTGAATAAATTTGAATAAACATAAAGTGATCTAGTTAATGCTTGTTGGCACAGCAGAGCAGTTGAAGTCCTTATATGGTAATGTGTATGTTTGCCCTTTGCGATCACATCACCGATGCAAAGGATCATGATATCATACTGAGTAATACGTGGTCGTTTCTGACAAACTGCGAGTACGTGTAAAGGCACCGGCGCCGTCGCGGATTTCCTCCAGCAAATGCATGCATACCTCGCGAGCCTTTGCCATAAGTCACGACCGTATGTCTCTAGCTAGCCGACCGCAATACACCGGGGAATTGTTCACCTCAATAGTGAATATTTCTAATGATGCTGAAAATATGTCGCTTCTGTATGACACAGCTATAGAGATTATAAGCAACACATCACAGATATCTCAGTCGTTATAAAATGTTTAAGACCTTTGATGATTAGGATCGGAACTTTGAAGTGGTTGGTAATTTGGAAAGTTACTCGCATGGTTTACGAGCGATCCCCTGGCGATTATGTGGCGAATGTACGGCGACGCATGTTGAGCAGGTGAATTATGAATGGAACACGTCATTACGCCCACGCGGCGGCGCGGGCGCAGCCTGGTGACACAGGCGCCGCCATCAATTCCGATAATTGCCATTTCTCGCTCATCTAAATCTCGCATTATACTCGGCTCATCCTTATCAAAAATTCAATAGCATCTAATTGAAGATTAAAAAGGTTTGAAATAGATATAAAGAATCCGGTACAGAATGTAGTTGCACTTGAATGCAAATGACGAGTTAATAAAGCGCCCGCGGCGGCGGCGATGGCGGCGCGGCGCGGGCGCACGGGCTGGCTTCCTGCAGGTATGCGGTACAATCACTCGCGCCTATGCCATTACTCATCCATTCGTATTACCAAACGTGCCAAGGGCGGCGGCAGCGGCACTACCTACCGAAGACACCATATCTACATTTTACAGTACGGACATAGTGATTCGATAAACGAGAGAAATCGAAAAGATTAGAAAATTAAGTAGGTACTTAGTTATAATTGTAAATAAATCGATTTTGATCATTGTCTAGTTCAGTGTTTTTCAAACTGTGGCTCGCGACCCTCTGGGGGGTCGTAAAGCCTTACTCGGGTCGCAGGAAAAAGACAGTAATTTTTAAGTCTTGCACTAAAACAAGACAATTTCAGTGGAAAGACTGTGCCTGTATAATGATGCCTCCCGCCGCCTTCCGCGTCTACTCTGCGACAAACTCTTTAATTACGTTTTAAAATCCCCGAAGTAGTTCGTAGATTTAGCCTAAAGAGAACTTAGGGACCTTAAGGGGTCGCTAGAACTTTACAATTTCAAAAGGGGTCGCGAATTCAAAAAGATTGAAAAACATTGATAGTTCATGCCAGCGTCACCGACTTCGCCAGAAACTTAAAAATAATACGGCGAACAGCCAAACAATTTCAAAGAACTTGGAACATAAATTAGGACAAGCAAGCCCATCCTCAGCAAGACGACACTTTTAGAAATTGAATTGATGTGGTAGTCAACCGACTCTATAATTTTTTTAATTTTTTTATTTAGGTTTACAAACTGGGTACAGACTCTAATTATTATTCATCTTAAACTAGCATATAGTACGCATGTGGGAATCGTCCCTATACAGTAAATATAAAAAAATATCATAGTTTTCACGGTCAACTTCCAGAGTCGCCGAATACATAAAACTTTCAGTTTCCTGATAAGAGAACTAGGTACGAGTAAGTCTCTGATCTAGTTAAATGTCGTGAATTGAACTCTTGCGTTTAATTAACTTATGCACAGTGTAATGCGTTTTTCATAAGTATATTTTTGCTCATGTCCTGCGATGGTTAAAATTACTTTAAGTTTTTTCGCACTACGTATTCTAGCTTTTCGGTTTTTAAACAAATTTTACTCACGGTGCATAATAATCACGAAGTTGACTCATGCAGCTCTGGGAAAAATTATGCATCTACCTAGAACAGGTCTGCGTAAACGGCATGACTCAACTGCAATGATAAATGTTACTTATTCATCCACTGGAATTAGCCGTGAACTTTGTAACTACTGTTCACCACTTTTATGGTGCCTGCTACCGTTAGGAAAATAATTTAAGTATAGTAAAAGCATTCCAGAAGGAATGGAAAGAATCTGACTTTGAAGTTTTCTGTCTTAATAAAGGCAATTTTTTTACAAGCTTATACTTGCAATAGATGTTCGTTCGGGTCAAATCTTGCAAATCAATTTTAAAGAAGTTACTCTCAACCGATTAAGCTGAAATTTTGCATAAACGTTTAGTTTGGACGACAATGCTTGGTTAGCTAAGTGACGTTACTTCATCCAATATGGCGCACTATTTATTTTATTTTGTACTTCCATGTTATAGGTATCAAATGAAAGGGTTTGTTTTACAATAAGTATATTATTTTAATAATCAACTTATTTCTTTTGATTTTGAATGTGGGTACATTTGCTTGACCATGTTCCACGATTTCATGGTGCTACAAAAAGACCTCACTGCAACTAGATAAGACTAAAGTAATGACAAGTAAGGTAACGTGTTCTGTGTGGTCTTACGCAGAATGGATGCAATAAGAACTGTTACATGAATGTATAACAGGCAATTAGGTGTGAGTGACGCGGACGCGGGGACCGTGACGCACATGCGTGACTGACGCAACCGCCAAGTAATTGATATTATAAAATTATCGCTTAGGAGTGCAATTGTTAATGAAAAGCCGACTCAAACTGCAAACGCACGCGGTTACGCTGTACGATGCAATATTCAATCAAACAAACATATCAAGTCTTTTAAATCCTTGTGATTTTTCGCAATGACCAACTTATTAGAAAACAAATCCAGCTCTATTAGAGCTCCAAACTACAAAGCACTAACTGTAATTGTAACATGATAGTAAAAAGCTGATTACCCAATTATACCTCAAAGATATCATAACATTAGATCTTTGAGATCCAAATAAAAGCGTAGATAACAATCATCATCAAATAAAGACGCCAGTGATTGAAGACAGTTTTAGTCCGGACGGACAGCGGCGCCCGCGGTCGGACAGGAAATCGTAAAAGCGCATCTAGAGCGGCATTGCGCGGGCGCATCTTCCGGAAACGCGCTTTCCGGCGTCGTCCGTTGCTTCCGCCTCATATTCTTCGCTTTACGACCGCGGCCAGCGTTTACTGAACTCCCTCTATTTCGGGCGACGAACGTGACTCAAAGGATCCGCTTCCCTCGATACTTTACTGCATAATATGCTCATTACACTCCTTCTTTTAAACGACCCACACTGAACTATCGAAGTAATGTAGAACAAATTTTATTACATTCAATAACTCGAAATAGGCGCCAAGGTAATTTCATTACATATTCATATACTAACTTTCTGGAGAACATTGTTTAATAAAGCAATCAATACGATTTAATTGTCACAGAGAAACCGTTAAAGCGCGTTCTTCGTTACAAAGCGAAAATGAAATATCAATAGATAAGAAAAGCCGGCGCGTGGTCGTTTTAGAAAGTGTAGTGTACAGTGTTAGTAAAGAATTTGTTATGAAATGGTATGAAAAGGTATTGTTTGTGGTGGCGGAGGAAAAAATGAAAAAGCAAACAGTTGCGCATTCCGATGGCTAGTGCACGTGGTACATTCCAATGGGGTCATGCACCAGGCGGCGCGCGCGTGCGTAAAAACAAGTGCAACGTACGGGCACTCCGCCGCCGCCGCGCGCACCCACTCCGACCACATTCTGCCTGCACATGCCTTCCCGGCTCTCCACAAAACTACATTACGTGAATTAAGCACTGCATACCATCCCCGCCAACTTTAAAACAATATACATTTGTCGCTGTAAAAGCTCAAAATGTTTTCACTAAATGAATATTGCAAGCAGTCAGTGACAGTTATCTATCAGTTAAGTAAGTCTAAAATGTCAAATTGGGAATCAAACCGAGTTCTCTGAATGTAAAATTTTGCTTGATTTGAAGATGGTTTTCACTAATGTGAAATGCAAAAAGCTGGTAAGACTGTTGAGGTCGTTGATGCGAAGTTGGATGTGTGTTTAGATAGAGATAGCATTCCATCCTGGAGGGAAAGCGGAGCGGGCGGGAGGTCGGAGGCTTCGCAGGAATGCGGCCGCGCCGTCCCCCGCGAGCCTCCCGCACCTCGCTACCACCATACATATTTTGTATTTATTCAACTTCTCATACTAATTTCTTGTTGCCGATGTAGGTAACCTGGCCAATTTCAAAGTTACACCACTAAATTGTATGTTTGAAGGCTCGTGAAGAGGAATTTTCAGAATGATTTTTCGTTTTCCTTATTGAGAAGAAATAAACTAGGCTTCACGAATAATTATGAATTCTATGGAAATATTGTCTAGTCTAGTGGCTAACATAACACATATTCGTAAAGGAATGCGTTTGTTATTGTCCATCAAAAAGTTAATGAAAGAAAACAAATTAAAATCTTAATACTTTCATGCGAGGCTCGGTGTAAACTTCTGACAGGGCATAATTTAAAACTCGATAAAACGGCTTCAAAATCCGTGGAAGGAGCAAACGCCGACACATTCCCGAGGCCGAATCGTAAATTACTGCAGCGCGAGCGGCGCCGGCGCCGGGAGGAGCGCTTGTTACGATATTTGAACAAATTCCCGGCGGTGTTAATCTGCATAATAACAGCGGCGGGCACAAAGCGGTTGCCGACTCCCATTATGCGCGGGCGCCACAAGCACCCCGCACCGCGCGCCCCGCGGCACCAACCACCACCATACTTACCGCGAGCCCGGCACCGGCTAACTGCGACGTTAAATCGATGGCCTTATCGCCTACCATCGCATTGCAATGAACGCCCGACGCCAGATTCCTTCGTTTACCAAAATCATCAACAAGGATAACCTGTAATTAGGTTTGCTGGCGAAAACTTTCTGTTATTACAGTTTATTTCGGAGGAACCCACGCATTTCACGGGTAGACCTCTATAGATAATTGCGTTCCGCGGCCAATTTTGCCGAGCTAAGTAGTTCGGCATTGTAATCAGTTCGAGGAATTGGCATACAGACAAATCACTTAAGGCACTTACTCTCGTCCTGGACTTTAACTTTGTGCAAAGTCATACAATGCTCTTGAATATGCAAGCATATGTTAAATGAGATTGCTTTTCATCTGTAATTTTCCCAGCGGTTTTGTTGAGGAGTTTTTTTTAAAACAGAGCAAATTTCTTGAAGAGACCTTATCGCGGTAACAAGTTGGAGTAATTAAAGAAAACAGCAGCTCCTCAGCGAAGGTTCAATTACTAGTGTAATAAGCGAGGCAATCTGCATAACAAGAGTGAACAAAGGGAGCGAGTGGCTCGTTAGGCCGGCCGCCTGCCCCGCGCCGCGCAGCCTGGAGCGCGGACAGTGGCCAACTTGCGCCAACCCAAGCCAAACATTCGCCATATTTGCAACATCGAAGACATTTCGCTGGACTTACACTGATCTTCTATTTTTTTACATCAAATTCTAGTGTTAACAAATCTATTTTTTTACATCAAATTCTAGTGTTAACTAAAATTACTTATTTTTTCATTTAAGTAATGAGATATTGAAGGTGATCGAAAGAATCCTCCTGGATATTATGGAACAATTTAGGCTCAGTTTTCATGGCAATTATTGTAAAAGTTTTTTAGTTTGACGAAATCTTTAACAGTTCTCTTCTTTGAAAATGAAATTATTGTTATTCGTAATCGCACGCATTTTGTCTACTAAATAGGAATTACTGTAATATTTAGATTTTATTATTTTGTTAAAAAAAACGTCATAAGGAATGACTTTAAATTAGTTTGCGAAAATCAAGAATGTGAATCAGCTCACAAAACTGAACAACTTTTCCCAAGGAATCTATAAGAAATTCTCAAAAAAAATTGCGACTTACCATACAAAGGCAAATCAGCTGATCGCACAAATTGTATGGAAATCTTTTGTAATTTTTCGACCTATGTTCCTTTTTTTTTACCAGCCCATATACCTCTCCACCGAGGGGCACCGCCCTTCCTTCGAAATACGAAGGGGATTTAGGCCATAGTCCACCACGCTGGCCCAATGCGGGTTGGTGGACCACTCGTCTTTCGAAAATGAATTTTCTGGGACGTACGGGTGTCATCACGATGTTTTCCTTCGCCGTTAAGCAAGTAATAATTGGAAATCCGTACATAAATCCGAAAAGACGAATTTAGTGGTACAGGCCCGCACCAGGATTTGAACCCGCAACCTTCCGATTACAAGTCTGGCTCATTGCCAACTGGGCTATCACCGCTGATATGTTCCTTAGGGAAAGTTATTCAGTTTCGTAGGCTGATTTCACATCTTTAATTTTGCTAACTATAGTAAAGTCACCCAATATAATTCAAAGGCTGAAAAATGATTGCGTCCTCATCACCCAGTTCAACAATTTTAACGAATAAGAATGAGTACAAACATACATCTACTTATTTCTTCATTGCATAAAAAACAGATTACAAAAGTCTAATTTTGCATACAAAGGCGAAGCAACCGTTTTACATCGAAATGCACGTAATGAACTATGAAATTACTGAAATTGGATTTAGATTAATTCAGTAGCTTTGGATAACAAATAAGTACTGAACATTTTCTATAAAGTAAATAATGTAGGTTCTAAAAATAAGCCACAGTTAAACGGAAGGAAGATGGACCTCGCCCAGTAGGCACATAGAAAAAAATCAACAAAATTATATTTTTTCAAGAAAAAAAAAGAATTTCAGTGCCATCGTGATCGAAATAATGGAGGTGGTAGCAATGAGAATGTAGATGGCGCGGGACATCAGTGAGAGGTGCCAATATTTAACAGTTATGAATACGTTGGGGGCACCCACGCGTGCAGACGACGCGACAAATCGCCAAGGTTGCCTTCAATGATACGGCGCGTCGGCGGATTTTCAGTGAAATAGTTTCACCGGCGGCGGTGACGGCAACGTCTGCGCCGCCGTCGCCGGGGTCAACGGCCTCAGACCCGCCACGCGTTTTGGCTCTCGACATAACTACAAATGAACCGTCCTCTTCAATACACTCTTTTCGCGATTCGAATTTGCTCGTCCACCGCATTTCCGCTCCCACAACTCACACTCCATGCTTGAACCTAGCACATTCACATTCTAAGTATGAACCTAGTTGTTAGTAGCAGATCCTGACGCTATATGTTAAGAATGCACAACTCATCGTTCTTGAAACCACCATAAAGTGATTTTAATAGTTTCCTATTAAATTAACGATGTTCCTCAAATAGCCATGGCATTTATAGAATCCAATAAATATTTGAAAAGCTTAAATATCACGTATGAACAACACATGTACAGTACAAACAAAAGAGCAATGTCACATTTCGGAATGAGACGAAGTTAAACGTTTCATAATGAAAAACTCTTGTAGCCGGAATCGAGAGTATGCCAACAAGGTAAGTAGGCGTGTGACGGCTCATGCCAAACATTCGATGAGACGAGACTTGACAATTTTCTACGGCTTTTATCTCCGACAAAAATGAGATATTTATACGTGAAATGTGAAATGTCATGAGACAGCCGAGTGATGAGTTATGTGCTTGGAACCAATAATAGCATGAGAATTATTTTTATGAGTGAAGAAAAATAGAATTAAAATACAATATTAAAAATAGATATTTGCCGTTGGTTCGGATGTGTACAGTTGCAATTAGTAGCGGTTCGGAAAATACTAGCGGGTCCGTGTACAATGCATAGCGCAGTTCTAGTTGCATCCCGCTCGCGCCCGCGAGTTATCAATGAAATTCCAGCAGCGCCGTCGCTCCAACGGTGCCTCGCGTTCCTCCCTGACGTAACAAAATGGCCGCCAGTCGACAACCCGACATACGACACACATACCATCTAATACACCGAACGATTTCCTCGTTGTACATGTTTTCTAAGTAATATTTGTTTCAAAGGTCCTTTAAAATATACCGTTAGCCTTCATTTTATATTTGAATACTTTGTAACTTGAAACGCCAACTTACTACGAAGCACGCCAGTCATAACTACCGAGTTGTAACTGCCCCGTCACGTTCACACTGAGGATCATGTATTAGGCAATCCTGAAAGCTGAGCTGCAGTGACCGCGTTTTAGTGCTAAAGTATTAGATAACAAATAAAGACTACGAATTAATAGCTTGTACACAACAGCAAGCCATTGACACGAAAAAGATGACTGGGCCTCTATGATTGTCAGTAATTCTCCAACTAAAAGTTTACGCTCTGCGCATATAAAGCATATTTTTATTAGTTTCTCAGACAAACGGTGACGCAATTTATACATTTCGCGATTGTTAAACCAGTAATTTGTGAAAAAATATAAGATTAAATAATTTTGAAAATGTAAACACTAGTGACATCTACCAGTTTCAAATATAAGTAGATGCGCAGGCGCAAGTTAGGGTTGTTAAGTCCCGCAGTAGTACACGAAGTTTTCAATAGATGGCAGTCGAATCTCGATTCTGAAGTAGTAGGCATGTTTATGGATAGTTTGTAAAGATTTAATTTGTTTCTAGTTGAATTGCATAGATGGCGCTCTTACTGAAACCCTGCGACGACGACTTTAAATACGTTCCCAATTCGTGTATGTAAAATCCAGTCACTACTGAAAGCGACAATTGATTCCCTTAACAACTGATATTCCAACCGAAAGGCGGTCATACGGCTCGGCCCAAACCTTCAGAGATGCTTGTGAAAAAGTGACAACTATATTACTAAAGAAAACGTTAAAAAAGTAAAGAAAAAAATTAAAATAATGACTTCATAGATTAAGCTTTATAGAACATATTCAATGCACACAAACAATCAAATCTTTCCTCTTTATAATATACACAATAACACGGTCTAGGGATATTCACGATTTTTCATACAAAAGAGGCGTATTTGAGAAGCTATAAAAGCATACTCGAGATACATGGAGGGATATAATTTTCAGACGAGCAAGTGCTAAACTTGAATTTTCAATTCTAGTCAATAAATTTTGTTTAACTTGAAATTTGTTTTTCGCACTTGCTCGTCTGAAAATTATAGCCCTCCATGTATCTCGAGTATGCTATTATAGCTTCTCAAACAGACCTCTTTTGTATGAAAAATCGTGCATGTATCCCTAGACCGTTTTAATGTGTGTATTAGTGTAGATTGAACTTTGACTTGTCAAATGTGTCATTTTCGGTATAATTTTGGTATTGGTTTTGTACAACTTTATAACCATATGCGTAATAAATCTTCCTAATACAATAAAATAATAAATAACTATTTCTTCACACACTTCGGTGGTCTATACGCAAGTACACTCGGCTTCAAAAAAATCGCACGTCCGTAAAAATAGGCTTTAAGCACTGTTAATCCTTAAGACAAGCAGTTATTCGTAGCAATATTGGTATCATTTGAGAGCCCTATAAAAACTCTTTAAAAAAATATCCATTTCATTTGATTAAAGAAAAAGCTTGACACTTTAAGTCACTGTGAATGACAATGGAACTGATTCTCCTCTTCAAATTTTGTTTGTATTGTTTTGTTTTTTGGGTATAAAAGGGTCGATACAGCTTATTGGGGGATAAATTTGCTACCAACAGTCGAAGAAGACACAGAAGAATATCTTTCATTAGAAAAACGTCCTTGAAGATGGACACTACTGCTGCTGAAGCCGCCCAAGTTATCGCACTACTGCAATCAGGACTACGTCAGTGTGATGTTGCTCGGCAATTGCACTTGAGTCACTTTTCTGTTCGAAGAGTGTACCAGCGGTTCCTGCAGACCGGTGGCTTTGTCCGAAGGCGTGGGTCTGGTAGAAATCGCTGCACTTCTGCGAGAGATGACCGATTCGTCGTATCGAAGTCTTTGAGAAATCGGTTCTCTAATGCTGTTGAGTTGCAACAGCAGCTTCAAGCAGTTCGTAGAAGGGCCGTGAGTGTCGCTACAGTTAGAAGAAGACTAAAGGAGAGAAATATTGTGGCTAGAAGACCTGCCACGGGTCCAAAATTAACCGCAGCGCATCGGCGAGCACGCCTGCAATTTGCTCGCGCCCACGTCAATTGGACCCTGGACTAATGGAGAGCTGTTCTCTTCTCAGACGAAACGAGAGTGTGCCTTTTCTGCAACGATAGACGCAAAAGAGTATACAGAAGACAATGGGAACGTTTTGCCCAAGCCTGCATCCAAGAGACGGTAGAATACGGGGGCGGTTCCTGCATGTTCTGGGGCGGCATATCTGCCGACGGCAAAACTGAACTTTCTTGCGTCTCTCGGACCGGCGGTGCTCGCGGGCAAGGGTCGATGACTGCTCACCGGTACATCACAGAGATCCTGGAAGAACATGTGGTCCCCTATGCTGGATTTATTGGCGACGGGTTCACATTAATGCACGATAACGCTCGCGCGCACACTGCTGGAATTGTGCAGGGCTACCTTCAAGAGGTTGGGATCCCTGTCATGCAGTGGCCAGCGAGAAGTCCAGATCTGAACCCGATAGAGCACCTCTGGGACCAGCTGAAACGCAAGGTTAGATCCCGTGATCCCGCTCCCGCGACTCTTTAGGAGCTCCAAGACGCCGTTATTGAAGAATGGAACAGAATCCCTCAAGAAGAGGTCCTAAAGTTGGTGCGATCCATGAGGGAGCGCATGGAAGACGTCATTAGGGCTAGGGGGGGTAACACTAGGTTTTAGGTTAGTTTTAAGCAACTTTGTTTTGAAAAATTAATCAGATTTCATTAGGGTTTTTTAAGGATTTTTATTGTTTTGTAAATTTTTCTCAGTTCCAATAAAAAACATTGAATGAATTATTGTTTTTGCATTCTCTGTTTCCTTACCTTTCAAATGATACCGAACATTACCAATATTTCATTATACAAATACGATTGAAAGATGTTTAAAATAGATTTCTTATAAGGTGCGATTTTTTTGAAGCCGAGTGTATAATCCAAGTCTATGATTGTGTTTGGAATTAATTTTTTCTCTTGCTCCGTGCACCGGCGCTAGTATTAACGTGTACCCACACTTTAGTCTAGATACGCGCTCGTAGCCCAGTGGCGCTCGCTGATCTCAACCGATCATTGTGTCGCTAAATATAAAGAGAATACGATATATGATAGTTATCACCGCCTACAATCAAGTTAGAGATGTAAAGTCATATGGTAGCGACAAAGTAGTAAAGTTATTAGCTGGCTTGCACCGAGATGAAGATATAGATACAGTAGCAATATTATTACTAAATTCTCTGCATTAAGACTGACAACTGAGCCTACCCGGGAGCCACTTGCAAACTTGCAACTTGTGTTAGGTTCCTCCCACAATACGGAACAGACACAAAGCCAATACTACACTTAGCAAGAGCCACCCTGACACCATACGAGGAAGCATTTTTAAGTTCGTGGAATGGGTAAGTAGGCCATTAGTGAGGGTACTTGATACGTGTAAACAATCGCGCGACGGGTGAATTGTAACGAATTCAGTGACTAATTATTAGTATAAATACGAAGTTTCATTCCAATCGTGTCATCCGTCGACGTTGTGGTTGTCATCGTTGCACATCCAGCGTCACGGTCAACCCAAGGACCGGCCCATCGTCATGGGCCGCGATTGAAACCACCGCCAGGGGGTTCGCCCGAAGCTGTTTCCCCGTGCGCCGCTCAGGGCGCAAGAAGAAGGTTCTGCTGATCGGGTCATTAGTCTTTAAACTATCGTCGATTAAGCAACTCAATCGGGAAGCAAGTGTGAAATATGGAGAAAATCGAGTAACGCGCTGTTATAAAATTCCTTACCATGGAAGGATAGTCGGATCAAACCATTCTGGAAAAGATTTATTATTATTATTATTATTTAACTCTTTATTTGCACACACATAAATAGAACACAGACAAAAACAAACAAAACAAGAAAGTGTACAGAAGGGCGGCCTTATTGCTAAAAAGCAATCTCTTCCAGGCAACCTTGGGGTAAAGGAGAAATAATAAGTAAGTAAAACAGAAGCGGGTGGTGCAAATATTTGATTAAAAATGAAAAGCTTAAGTAGTATAATAGTATAATAGGTACCTATTTAAAATACATAGACATACTAATCGAATATAAGTATATTAAATAAATATAAGTATATAACTATAAATATATATTACATATACACATATATGTAATATATATTTATAGTTATATACTATATATACTATATATATATATATATATATATATATATATACATATACATACATACACACATACATACATACATAGCGTAAACAAGAGGACGAGAGAAACACGAGTTGATAAAATAAATAATTACTTCAGGAAATGCGCTTTAAGGCGATTCTTAAAGGAATCCAGAGAAGGAGCCCGCCTAATTTCTTCTGGCAAAGCATTCCACTTACGGATGGCTTGGACTGTAAAGGAGTGAGAGTAGAAATCGGAGGAATGGGAAGGAATGTCGAGCGTTAGGGTGAGAGAAGTGCGAAGTGTGCGATTTAAAGAAAAGGATCGGTAAGAGAAACGCTCTTTGAGGTAATTAGGAGTAGAAGGGAGCATTAGGACAGAATAGAGTGAAGAAAGGATATGGAGGTCTTTCCGTTGACGAATCGGCAACCACTTTAATAGACAACGGAAACTGGAGACATGGTCATATTTGCGGAGCCCAAAAATGAAACGAATGCAAAGATTCTGAAGACGTTCGAGTTTATTAAGCAACTCAGAGGAAAGGTCTGGGTAGCAGACATCCGCGTAATCCAGTATAGGAAGCAGGAGCGATTGAGCGAGACATATTTTAGTCCTCGTGGGAAGAAAATTACGAAGACGTCGCAGAGAAAAATAAGAGGCAAACATCTTCCTACTGACTTCGGCCACCTGAGGCTTCCATGTAAAACAGTTGTCAAATATGATGCCCAAGTTCTTGACCGTTTTAGAGAATGGTATAGGGACACCATCGAACATGACACATGGTAATTTTGAATTGTCAATCCTAGAAATAAACCACGGGCTACCTATTATGATGGATTGTGTTTTAGCTGGATTGACTTTCAAACCAAAATTCCTACTCCAGTTGGATATAGATTCCAGATCCAGGTTGGTTTTCAGGATTGCTTCGTCTAGATTGTTCAAAAGGGATTGCGCGTAAACTTGCAAATCGTCTGCGTACATGTGATAAGAACACGAAAGAGAGGATGATATAGAATTTATGAAAATGGAAAATAAAAGAGGTGATAAGACGCCACCTTGTGGAACTCCGGCAGACACATCACACCACGTAGAGAAGGAATCTTCAATACGGATGCGCTGCCTTCGCCCGAGCAGATAACTGCGAAACCAATCAACTACTCCAGGAGATATGTTGAGAGAGCTGAGCAGCTTAAGCAATACGTCGTAATCGACTGTGTTAAAAGCGTTGCTGAAGTCAAGCAGAGTGAGCACAGTGAGCTGCTGATTCTCCATTCCTAACCGAATGTCATCAGTGATCTTGACAAGAGCAGTAGTCGTGCTATGACCGGAGCGGAAACCGGATTGGAGGGGATTGAAAAGATTGTTACTAAGAAGGAAATTAGTAATTTGTTGATGAACAAGCTTTTCAAGCACTTTGGAAAGGAAAGGAAAGGAAGTATGGATATGGGGCGGTAATCAGAAAAACTTGAAGGATTAATTTTTTTTGGTAAAGGGATAATGTGTGCTTCTTTCCATGCGGTAGGAAACACACTTGTAAGGATGGAAGTGTTAAGGATAAGAGTGATGACGGGGGTAAGGATATCAAGGATAGGGATGATCATATTACGACTAATGCTGTCGCCACCGATGGAATTTGAAGAAATAGAGCGGATATTCCTCTCAACATCACTGCTAGTGAATTGACGAAGAAAGAAAGGGGGATAGGCCGGGATTGGTAATGATCCTAAAGACCGAAGTGTAGCAGCCTTGGTACCGTCATCAAGGTGAGAAGCAGATGAAAAATGTTTATTTAAACTATCCAAGTCTACACTACCTGGAGGAACGCTGTTATGAGATTTACCAATCCCGAGTGATTTGAGGAAGTGCCAGACCTTAGCTGGATCTCCATTCTCGACCGACTTATGGATGTGGCGTCTTTGAGCGTCCCTTATCACAGTGTTGCAGCGATTTTTTGAATTGTGATATTTCTCCCGATTCGCATCTGAAGGTTTTGCCCTATACCTAGCTTTTGCAAAATTTTTCTTACTCATGACAGCCCTGATGTCATCATTCAGCCACGGAGCAGGAAGATGCTTGACCCTTACAGGCCGTACGGGTGCATGCACATCATACAAATTGATAAGACACGAATTGAAAACCTCAATTTGGTCATCAACTGACTGAGTTTCTGCAATAGGTGACCAATCAATCCTACTGGCATCCTCGCGCAGCCGCTCAAGATTCATACTACTAAAAGAGTTTTGGGCTTAGGCTTAGGGGGACGGACTTTATAAGATAAGAAAATTAAATCATGATAGGAAAAGGCCAGAGCCGCAAATTGACCATAGTGATGAACGTGATCGATAGAAGAAACAAAAATCAGATCGAGGAGAGAAGGGTTACAATTTGGAGAGTGGTGAGTTGCATTTAACGGGAGAATATGAAAATTAGTAGAAGATACTAAGGACCTAAGGTTATGCGCGCGAGCATTATCTTTCAAGAGGCATGTATTAAAATCACCCATGATAATCGTGTGTGCATAAGCAGGACATAAGTCTTCGAGGAGCGTTTCGAAAGAGGCAAAGTAGTTTACCTTGTCCGAAGGACTGTAGTAAACTCCTAACAAAATCTTAGTGTGATTCAACACCACCTCAAGAAAGAGATGCTCGGCGGACCCGGGGGGTGGCGGCTGAGGTGACTTACTTAATATTGTGAAAGGAATGTGCGAGCGAAGATAGATGGCAACGCCACCATGAGAAGTGCTGGTCCGATCGTTGCGGATGAGAATGAAGCCAGGTAAGGAGTAGGACGTAGTAGGAAGAGAAGGATGAAGCCAAGACTCAGATATAAGGACAGCGTGAATGTTTTTACTGTCAAAAGAAGTGAGCATGTCTGAGTAATGAGCAGGAATGCTTTGCGCATTGATATGTACAACGTTAAAATTTTTGGGTACTTTATCAAAGGTGTTAATAAGTAAATCCCCGAGTGGGGGTTCCAGACTTTGGAAACTGTCGTCTTCAGATGCACTTGAAGAACAAGATATAAATAAGTCGCTATTAAAAGAGATATCCATTGTTTATAAAATAATATAATATAATATATTTAATAAATAAAAAATTAATAGTAAATGTTATAAAATATAAATAAAGATAGGTACTAATATTATTTATGTTGCAAGTATTTACCTGCCAGTAGCCTGAAAGAGAAGTAACTATGGATTGCATTTAAAATTTATAAAAGCTAGAAGAAAGACATAATAACACCTATACTAATTAACCATAACCTAACGTAAAGAATTCACTGAAACGTGAAAGAATTCACTGAAAGATGACATATGTCATCTTTCTTTCCCGGGTAAAACCAAGGTTTACAAGCAGCACAGTACTTTAAGCAAGGCAGGGACTCCCTTGAAGACGACCCCCGACCAGGACGGCCAATCGAGGTTACCACTCCGGATATTGTTCAAGAAGTCGAAAAATTAATATTGGAAGATGCACGTTTAAAGAAGAAACAGCTCGCAGAAATGGTTGGAGTATCAGATACAACCATTTTTAAAATTCTTCACGACCATCTTGGCATGTGATACGCCTTTTAACTATTGTGATACGGTTTACGGCCCCAGGCTTCTAGACCAAACCAAAAGAGCGATCCAACGAGTCCAAAACGCATGTATGCGTTTTTGTTATAACATACCGAGGAGGGCTCACATCTCGCCTTACATCAACGAAAAGGGTCTCTTTAACATGTCCACTCGAAGACACCTAAATCTAGCCGTTATGATTCGGAAATTGGTAGAGTTCGAGAAGCCGTGGTATTTATTTGAAAAATTGGCCTGGGTTAGGGATCGAAGGATGCATACGTTGAGGAAGCAAAGGGAAACATGTCTTGTTGTCCCGAAACACAGGACGGTTAACTTCCGTGGTTGTTTCAAATTTGCGGCGTCCAAAATATGGAATGACCTACCGCCGCCGGCACGGGAGCCTATGTCGTTACCGTTATTCAAAAAAATTATAAGAACTTTTTTCATGGAAATACAAAGGCAACCAAAAGGCGGATGCGGCAGATTTGACTACTGCAGATAAAATGTCACCTTTATACTCGTATCAGTTAAGAATAACGTACACGCTGACACACCCATCCACACACACACACACACATACATATACACACAAATCTGAATATTTATACACTGCGTTACTTAAGTTTGTTACGTATCGGTAGCAACATGTGTCATTGAACCCTGACCGGCGTCAGCCCCACGAGGCTCGAGTCAGCACAAGAAGTGGAACATAGCATCAGCGCCTCGTGCCCAGCCGCGATCTGCTTATACATCGATTACGCCATCTAATCGTAACCTCGTTAAACCCAAAATGTTAAGTAATTATCTTAAAACAAATCAATGTAGTTCTGACATCGAACTCGTTCGCACCTAGGTTAGTTAGTTTTAGGTCTTTATAATGTAACTTTCAATATAAATTTCGTCCTAAGTGATTTTAGTTTCTCTTTTGCACCCTCCGTCTGCGGCAAAAACGTAATTAGTTTTTATTTATATTGTATTTTTTTTATTACTGACTGACTCGACAAATTTAGATAAATCTAAGTTTTACATTTATTAATTTCATAATTTTTTTTTTTTTAAATTAATGTCACTTTAGTTTAAGATGCGTTAAATTATATTATTATTGCTTTCTCTTTTGTTTAGTATAATATTTATACACTGAAAGGTAGTTGATGTTTTATCATATACTTATGTTATAATTTTTGTTAATTATGTTTATATTATTATTTTTAAGTAACTGTAGCGGCCGACCGGCCAAACAGGGTCAAGCTGAAAACCAGCGCTGTACAATTTGTTGTACAGCACAATGCTGAGCTTGGCTCCTTTTGGTTAGGTTAATCTAGTTCTTACTTTTTACTGTTAATTTAGTCATTGTATCGTAGGTTTAACTTTAGCAATAAACATGATTTCATTTCATTTCATTTCATGACTTAGGTCAGCGCAAGATGGGTGCCGAGAATGGTCACGCCGCCTCAAAAACAACGACGCGTGGAGTGTTCTCACGCGTTTTTGGACCTCTGTGCTGAAGACGAGGTGGTGTTTTGAGTCGATTTGTTGCTGGAGACGAAGCTTGGGTTCATCATTATAAACCTGAGTCTAAACAAGACTCTATGCAGTGGCACAAAAAGGGTACACCACCGCCGAAGAAGTTCAAGATGTCACAGTCGGCTGGAAAAATCATGACTGCAGTTTTTTGGGACTCAGAAGGGATCCTGTTGATCGATTACAAAAAAAAAGGTGTCTCCATAACCGGAGAATACTACGCTACAATATTAGAACGATTGCTTCGATTGCTTTTGATTACAATATTAGAAGGAGAAAATTGACCAAGGGTGTCCTCCTTCTGCACGACAGCGTACCTGTTCACACGAGTCCAGTTGCGTTAGCCCTACATTAAGTGGGCTTTGATATTTTAAATCACCCACCCTATAGTCGAGACCTGGCCCCTAGTAATTATTAATTATTCCCAAAATTTAAAAAAGAACTTCGTGGGAAGAAGTTTTCGAGCGATGAAGTAGTGAAGGACGCAGTTTCGGCTTATTTTTCAGACAAAAATAAATCATTTTTTTCAGAGGGTTATCGAAAGATCTGAAAAATTTATTAGAGTAGCAGGTGAATATACTGAAAAGGAAAAATAAATCTGTATTTTTAATTACACTCCCTCCCCCCCCGTAACCCCCATTCCGCGAACTTGAAAACGCCCCCTCGTACATTTACCCGGGAGCTACTTCAAGTAGTTGTATCCTCCCACCAACGTGTAGACATATCTCTCACTATCTCCGTAAGCGGGACCAAAGGTCTCACCTGCCTTTTCCAAACAGACCACCCTTACCCACCAGGCATAGAATCCATTCCTTCATGGAGACTATTCTCTTAAATCTTACAACACATGTTTCATATCATACTGCTCATCTAACCTTTCCTCTCGGTGCATAGTAATTTTTATGTATAGTTAAAGTAACTCGCCAGTTCCCAGAGGGCCCGAGCTCGATCTTCACCTGTTTTTACAATCATTTCTACCTTCACAAAGTTCTCTTTTTAAAGTCTGCGAAAAAACGTCCGTCATGTCAGAAAAAAAATTAAGCCATTTGTCAATGTTGCCAACAAGAAAATAAATAGAATCAATTGTCTCATCTGCCAGATCGAATATGGCAATTCGCGACCCATTGAGGTTAAGCAACGTACACAGAGGCAGGGAGCCGAATGGGTGACCAAAGTGGCAATTTATCACGAGCGTTTCCGTGTTTCGGAGGGCACCTTAAACTGTCGATCCCGGCTGTTGTCGATTGACTACAGTCGCTTTCGCACGCCAAATGTACACCTGGTGTACGAGATTGCTATCTTTTTTTTAAAATTATAAGATGAGTTAACTCTTGACCTCAATCTTGACCAGAGGTTAAAGATGAGGTCGACGATGGAGCGAGTTAACCCAGAAAATGCCTATAAAAGCACTGGTACTCCCACGCACCGACGGAACACAGCAAGCTGTTTGGCGTCGGACTTCGGTAGGAGGGTGGTCGCGAACCAGACGGTCATTTACAGAGCCTACCACACCGCATGAGACCATAGGACGACACCTAAGATTCAGAAAAAATGAAGTGTAGTTGCCTGGGATGGATTACTAGGAGGCAGGTCTCATTTGTGTTTCCTTAGTCACCTCTTACGACACCCACGGAAAGAAATGGGGCGGTGTTATTCTCAACCGATCACCACACGGCTAGCTAACGCAAGCGGCGTTAACAATCGCGCGACGGGTTAAAACGTAGTCAGAGACCATTGTGCGGTTTGAAAACTCTGACACCAGGGATAGCCAAGTTCGCCACACACTTGGCTATACCTACACGATGAGAAGAAGTCCTGCCCCCCGATCGCGGTAAGTTGAACCCTTTTAGCGCCAAGAGTTTTCGTCAAAAACGCCCACCACACGCCACAACATCAAAAAAATTAAAAATTAATTTTAATGTCGTGGCGTATGGCTAACGCTTGGTGAACGATATTAAAGTTAAAAAAAAAATTGTCTAGTAATCAAACATTGGCGGCGAGGGCACGAAACTTAAACGTTTCATATATCAGACTTTGGCGGTGAAAAGGTTAAACGTGTTTAACAAATCTAAATCGCTCACGTTTCTATTGGGCTGAATACAAAGGAAACGTGTGCAGTTTAGCTTTGGTTAACACGTTCAAACTTACCGCGATAGAGGGGTAGATAAGGTATGACTGATTGACTAACCTGGCGCTTTGAAAGGAAGCTTTGGCGGATGAAGCCGCCGCGCCGAAGGAGACGCCGACGGCCAATCCTTCGGGTATATTGTGCACGGTGATGGCGACCACTAATAACATGATTCGTTTCCACTGCGACTGCCGAGCTGCCATTGAGCTGCTCACACTCTCTCTGCGATCGCCTTCGCCATTCTCACCCGTTCTCTGGAGATATGTAAATATCGTTTATCACTACAAGTCACGCATCTATTACTTTTATTGGGCATCAAGGGAAAATTACACTTTTTAATCGCTCGACTCTATTTTGATTTCCATCAATTCTAAGATGTCGTTACATATTTAAATAATAAAATCGAAGAGTGACTAATGGCGCTTTGTAAATTAAAAAAAAAAACGAAAATGCGGTATGCAACTATGCAAATAAATCTGTTATTGTCGCTCAAAAACAATGTCCCTCACCTTGCACTAGAAATCATTGGATTCAATGCTGACGTCAGTCGGAAAGCCACAATGGATCTCTTTCTTGGAATGAAAGAGATCCATTGAGAGATCCTCTAAATCGTTTAAGTTGTGGACGTCAACTTAAACGATTTAGAGAAGGAATCAAATGTAGCAAATAACAACTTAATCAGTCTAAAAAAACTGCGCTAAGATGCATTTAGGTTAGGCGACAACATTTCCTTAATCATTTCGAAATTTTCCGCCAGTTTCTAAGATGACCCTAAGATTTTTTAACTCATATCCATTCATATGAATCGGAATAAATTATTTAAAAATACTTGATTAAATTAAAATCTTAATCATCCGACGGATCGCAAAGATAGGCAGTGAGACTACGTGTTCTTAAGGAAAATAAATATTTATTTCCTTAGGTACTTGTCGACCCAAAACCAGATCGAATTTAACAAAATAGCATAATACACGAATACTTTACATTGGTGACCTTCGCATTAATTTATCCTAAGGTTTTTTTTAGTTTTTCTTTAATAATTTACCCTTGGAACATATACAAAGACAGACACGAACACCCATGACGCGAGAACAAACATCGGCTTTTCACACAAACATTTGCCCCGACCGGGAATCGAACCCAGGACCCGACGATCAAGTGGCAGCATCACTATCATTTGACCAAACCAGCCGTCAATTAGAAAGATACTAGGGAGTTTTTTTTTCTTTCTTATCTGTTTCACAATACAATACAATATATATACTTTATTGCACACCAACATTACAGAATATGATACAGAGTAAAAGTTACATTATGGACAGTAATAAAGTTAGGGTACAAAAGACGGCCCCATTGCTAAGAAGCAATATCTTATCGGCAACCTTTGGGTGTGGAGAAGACGATATTACACCACTAGCTTTCCGCCCGCGGCTCCGCCCGCGTGGACTACAGGTTATATCGTGCCCAACTGTGGGATAAAATGTAGCCTATGTCCTTTCCCAGGCTCTAATCTATCTCTGTACCAAAATTCATCAAAATCGGTTCAGCGGTTTAGGCGTGAAAAGGTAACAGACAGACAGACAGACAGACAGAGTTACTTTCGCATTTATAATATTAGTAGGGATATAAGTGTGGGTGCAAAAACACATCCATAAAATATACTTACATAAACTACATAACACACATACAATATATCTAACATCAATAAATACATATAATATACAGGGCTTTAGGTATCTCTCTTGCAACCTCTCGGGTGGTAAATCAGTCCATGAAACTGAAAAACTTTCCCCAAGGAACATAGGTCGAAATATGAAAAAAAAATTGAGTTCCCATACAAACTTCATCAGTTTATAGCGCATTTTGTATGGGAGTTTAAATTTTTTTCGAATTTTGACCTATGTTCCTTGGGGAAAGTTGTTCAGTTTCATGGACTGATTTACCACCCGAGAGGTTGCAAGAGAGATACCTAAAGCCCTGCATATAATACTATACGTAACATACACCTTTCAGAAATACACAATGGAAAAGTAATTACATTCTACAGAAAGGAAAAAAAAACAATGATTAAGTACTGACCAGCGAGTGATGTGAGTTATGGTGTCGACGTCTCTGCGCCGTGTGCTGGTTAGAGATGCAGTCCGCAAACTCAACGGGTTGGTCCACAGTAACTACGCTAGTGGGGTTTGAAGGCCGCTTGTTTAGCGCCGTCATCATTTCCAAGTCTTCTAGCTTCTCTTTCGAGTCTTTGCTCTTTGTCATCGCTGTAATGAAAGGGTAACGATTTTGTTGTTACTATTATTACGTAATGGAAATTCAGAGGAAAATATTTATTTTAAGCTACCATTTAAATTATATTAAACCTTACAATTTCCAAGCTTCGGAAAAGTGCATTGCATTGCAAGCTTAACGCAAAATACGCATAAATAGTATTTTTTTTTGTATCGACACTTAGTTTGATGCTCCGCCTACCACAACAAAGATTATAGGCGTGAATATATATATAGACCAGACCGATGAATTTATCTAGCCTACAAGATCCCACTGCTGGGCAAAGGCCTCCCCCGCATCCTTCCAATAAACATGATTCATTTCATTTCCTTTTCTTACGATCTTGTGCAAGTTCCGGCCATCTGGAATAGTAAGCATCCAAATCGTCACGCCATCTCTTTTTGGGTCTGCCCCGGCCTTTATGGCTAACGAATGGACACTTTTTTTTAGTAAGCAGTGGCGATGTGCCTGTTGACTAAATGGGCACAAAATAAATGACAAATAGGTGCTGGCGACGTTGGGCTCTTCAGTTATCATAAAAAAGGTTTTATTGATAAATACAGATGTTTCATAGCATAAAAGGTAGTAGATTAAAAAAAAACAATGCAAAATAAAACCACAGACTCATATTTATAATACCTATGAAGGTAGGCAGAGCTATATAACGCCGCAATAACTAAGGGTTAGATGACATTTGTGAAAGTCGCTTTGATTTCACGTATGAGTACGTATGTAAACAATTTATTGCACATCAGCAGTACTCAGTCTGGCTGGAGAAATCTTCAAAATACTTTATGAGATGGCTAAAAACCCTTATTTCATAATAGGGACACACACACAGGATTTCAGATAATCGATCGAAAACGTGCCTAGCCAGATTGAAAAACCACTTTTCGTTGGTCTCTCAATCTCGGTAACGGAAGTGATTTTGACAACTTTTTGCATATCAACGGGCGTCACATAAATTTATGACAAGCATCGAGATAAAAGTTTTGTGATACGTACAGCAGTTTAATAGAAAAATGCAAAAATCTGTGTCCAGCCAGCTTGAAATTACGTATGAAACTTCTAGCTGGCACTTCTGAATCTCTTACTAACATTTAATGACGCAATTTGTGACAGTCATAACGTTTGATTTATGGCGTTACATGTAAGGGTTTACGAGAAATCAATAATAACTTAGTGTCCAGCCAGCCTGAATTGCAATACATACCTATGTCTTTAGGTCAAATAATAGGACTAAAATATCAGGTATCATATTCTATCAATGTATCTTGTTCTATCAAAGCTCCTACATTAGTATACAAGCCAGTCAATTTTCCTAATAAACCAGTGTTCTTTGAGTATTCTTCTAAGCAACTTCGTGTTTTCCTTTTACTCCCGGCTCTGACTTCTACAGTACAGGACTAAAGAGATGGATACACAGGAAACTGAATGTACAAAGGCGAGGTTATCCCTAGAGGAATTTCTTTCAGCTAACCCTTGAGAGAAGCGAAAGGAGACTAATCGCAGGATTGGCGTACTTGCGCAATAAGCCAATTATAATCAATAATCTACTTTGATTTAACCGCTAAACTAATTATATTGATAACACATATTTATTTCGTTCTCGTGGGAATTCGGGAAAATTATGTAGCCTATGTTACTCAGGGATAATGTACTTAGCATTCTAATGGTGAAAGAATTTTTTAAATCGGTCAAGTAGTTTTTAAGTTTATTCGTAACATACAAAAATACAAATCTTTCCTCTTTATAATATTAGTGTAGATATCTATACTAATATTATAAAGAGGAAAGATTTGTATTTTTGTATGTAACGAATAGGCTCCGAAACTACTGGACTGATTTCAAAAATTCTTTCACCATTAGGATGCTACATTATCCCTGAGTAACATAGGCTACATAATTTTCCTGAATTCCCACGGGAACGAAATCCCGAGCGGGATGCTAGTACTGTATAAATATGAGTAATACATACATGTTTTTATATATTATTATTGCTCAATTGTTATGCCCAGTGTTTTCTTGAGTATAGTAGTTTTCAGCCACAATAAATAAAGCAAAATCACAATAAAAAAAACCCTTAAGCCCCATTTACTGTCGCTAACAATAAGTATGCCTAGAAAGAGGTTGCAGCTGGCTGGCAGATTCTATAAAAAAAATCCTGATTTTCCAGCTTGGAAGAAAGAATCCCTGACACAACTGTTTGTACTTTTTTGTGTCGACTCATCTAAAACTAGTTAAAAAAAAACTTCAAAGAAAAAAAAATATTATGTCATTTTTTTAAAAGAATAAATAAAATGATCGGCATGTGGCTAAATTTAAAATAGCCACATAAATAATTCGTCTTATCGCTTTGAGGGACACGACCGTTTCTGATAACTAACTAAGCATTACGATTACAGAATGCAATTTAATATATTAAGCAAACTAGCTCGAGCTGTTACTAAAAATACATACATACATAAGGTCACGCCTTTGTCCCATGTGAGTAGACAGAGACCACAGATTGCCACTTGCTACGATCCAAACACACCTCTTTCGCTTCCTCTACATTCATAATTCTTTGGAGTCGGGTACTCCTAACATTGTATTTTCTTAGTACATCACCAATTTGGTCTAAGTGGATGTCACTCTATTTATTTTCGTAGATGAAGTAATTTAGTAGTATATACTATGGAGTCTGTTTTATATTTATCAATTTGGAGGTCCTGAACCACACATTCATACACGCCCAGCCTTTAAACTCTTGGACCGAAAATGCTGAAATTTTGATGAAGTTAAAGGCTTCCTTTATTAAAAATATAAAGCCTATCAAAATATAAATCTATCAGTGAAAGTGGAGCGATTACCATCTGAACTCAGATTAGGTCATGGATACATTACATTCAGGCGCCATTTCCTCACGATGTTTTTTGACTTGGTAAAAGAATCGGTCAGCGGGCAATTATTGGCGTAATAATTATAACTCAAAAAATAAATTGATACAAGGCGGTACTTCTTCCCAATCATTTAGGTATGGTCAAGTTTCTGCCGAACTAAACCCTGCTGTCAGAGTGTTCGAACCGCTAATAGACCTTGAACTTGGTTTAACGACTGTCGACTGTAGTCAATCGACAACAGCAGAGACCTTCGACTTAACGTGCCCTGTGAAGCCATTAGCTTGCCTGCCTTTTTGTACGTTGCTTAATCATACCCTCGCGCGCTTCTTGCACACCTGTGTGTGCAGGGTTTGTATCGCACGCGCCGTAAACAAGCGCGCGACGGGACTTACTGATCGTGTCAGATTAGCGAGCGCCACTGGGCTAAAGCGGTACTGAGGATTTAACTCGGTAATAATACATCCCGCTAACTATTAAGACATCTAATAAAAAGACATAGTGTTTAAAGAATACCAAATAATTCAATTACGCCGAACATGCCACAAAGCAATAAAACACAATAGCTCACTGTATTAAAACAGATAAGACGACGAGGATAGCAGGTACCTAGGATTACATACAAGTTGTAAGTCAGAGAGATAAGATTCAAATCTTGGGATATTTGTCTCTGTGGTACGTTTCTTAGCTCACGTGGGATAACAAGCTACAATAAAACTACATACTTAATATAATATGTATAAAACAATAGATAGACAAGACAAACTGTGAAAACAAAAATGTTTACACTTCCTAGTTCATTTACAAAAGGCGACAAAACTTTGTCAAATAGCTTATAATGTATGGAATTGTGAAAATACAAAACATGTCGCAAGGTCAAAGCACTATCCAAAATAATAAAAACAATCATAAAGAATAATTCTTTCTTTTCAAAATCATATTTTATTTTAACGCAGATTCGTCACAAGTAAAAAGCATCTAAATTATAAGCATGATTATTGTATTTAAATAATAACTATTCTGATTATTTCAAATATCGCAACAAACCCAAAGAGTGATGTAAAATAATATAAGTTTTTTTAGGAAATAAGAAGATGGCACTCCTAGTTAATGACAATTAAGCGCAACTTGAAATGTATCTCACTTTAAACTATAATTTTAGGTAATTTTAGCTCTAGTGGTAGTTATATATAAATTGTCTTGATATGTCAGGCATGAGTACCAGGGCATTTTTGTAATACACACAACAAACAGAATACTGTACTCTGTTACTGGTCAACGTTAATGAGATAATAAAACTAATGGTTCAGAGTATCTTACCTATAAAGACATTAAATAACTCAATCACAAATTGCAAGTAATAAGTAACAACTCATTCGCATTACAATGGATAATGGATATTACTGTCTTTGTACAAACTTGCATTGAAGTTAACAAAAACATTTTTATTAGTTCTATAAAATTATAGGTTCAACTGTATAAAACCTGTGGCAAGACTGAGTTAATAATCTTCAAAATCAAAAGAAGGCAAAGTCACCGTTAAAACATGACTTCCTTCAGTCACTTTGTCATGAGTTGGTCCCAAAACTCCATCTTTCATAGCAATAATAAAACCATAAATTTCTATACAAGCAAGATTTAAATAGACTTATTTTGTTTATTAACTATATATTTATTTAATTACCAACTATCTTGTAGGACAGAAAAGAGTGGAAGAGGAAGGGGGAGGCCTATGCTTTCAAGGCGATATCTAATTTAGATTAGTAAAGGTAAAAGTAATTATAAAAAAACTATTGGTGATGGGTTGAAGCCTTTTTATATTATTATCTTGTAGGATTTACTTATCCCAGTCTATGAGACTTAGGAATGTAGGTACATAGCTGATATTTTACAGAAACAACAATTTTATGCAAATTAATCAAGTTAAGAAATAGTACATGAATACTGAAAAATCTGGATGTATAGGATGCTTGGTATGCAATTGCAACTATGTTGCAACAAAAAACTTTGTTGACGTAATAGACAATATATTGGATAATGTTATAAACACTGATTATGAAATACAAACTAGGTATATAAATATACCTACTCAGCTACAAAAATGTCAGTCAGAATAAAAATACCCATTCTATAGTAAGTATAATAATTACAACTTAGATGTTTCCAACCACTATTAGGAATAGATGTTTCCAACCACTATTATGGGAACTGTTTTAGTAAGGAAATGTTAAAGTTACAAATAAAATTGAGTAGAATTTGGTAGGTTGAACTTTTGGTGTAATAATTATAAGACTTTTAGTAAATTTGTAAAAGACAACTGTTTCAAAGTAACAACCTAAACAAAAGAAAATATTTAAAAAGTACTTACACATCATCATATTTGTAGAATTGATTCCTAAGTAGTCCAGAAACTTGTCTGTTCCAAATACAAATATAGCCCCAAACAGAAAGCCGCCAGCAACAGGCAGGAAGGCAAACTCTCCTTCAGCACCGTACGTTCCTGACTCTTGACACATCTTTATAGCGGGTTCCAGCAGTGACCAGTATGAAGCTGCGGTCATCACTCCAGCAGCAAATCCCAAGGATACATCTAGAAGCTTCCTCTGAAATGCATCATTCACAGTAATTATACATACTAAAATTATCATTGGAAATTAGTAAACTTCATGAAATAAAAAAGTTTAAGTATGCTTGAATTAGCTACATAAGGGAAGATTCTTTTAACCTTTTTCCTCTTAAACCCAAAAAAATTAACTTGTTTCGATCAAGGAAAGGTCAAGAAGTTTAATCTTTATTGTAAACCTTAACTTAGTAATATAAAAGATGATATTGATTTATTGATTGTATTAATATCTTATTAATATATATTTTTATAAAGATACATTATATTGGTAAAAATGGGAGGATGTTAAAACAAAAAGACACGAGAAATTCTTGTTGTAACCATAAAGTTTAGGTTCATTAAGAGTAAGGTTAGAAGTATAGTGGACACGTACATGTTTTCCTCTGATAAAGAAGACACAGCCGGCTCCTGCAGCCGTGAGTCCCCACGTCAAAAGCGTACCCAACAGGGCCTGGGTCACCGCACCGTACCCTGGGATCATTGTGACTCAATAAATACCAAACGAAACGGCAACTTCAACAAGTATTACAGCACATATTTTGACATCAATTGTAACCAAAATAAGCTAGTTTATGTCGTTAATTCTTTATATATTCCACATGTTTATCGGATACTAAATTTACGTCACGCACATCAAACAAATTCGCTGAATGACAAACAATGACAGCCAATGACAGCACGACAGACGTTCAATGACGTTTCGTAAATGTTGCAATACGGTTGCCAGTTTTTATAATGTTTTTACAATGAGGGATTTTCTTTTTATTTTTTTTTATTTTTCCTCAGTCGCCGGATAGATGGCGCTAAACTAAGTACGTTACTGCAAGGAAGGGAACTTTAAATTATTTTTGATTAATTCACTTGAACGTAATTTTGAGATCATAAAACGAAACGTTATAGTCATATCACATCAATATCACGTCAACCATACGTATTAAGACGATTATACGAAAACAACGAAAAAATAAAATTGAATTATAACAAAGCGCGAGAAAACTAGGATGATTGGAAAGCCAAAACAAACTCAGAATATTTGATGCAATGTTGTGACATACTCTTTGTCTCCAAGCCTTTTGGCTTTGGCACCTAGTAACGGAGTCAGTTCAGCGCCATCTAGAGAGCTCTGGGGAACTACTTTTTTTTTTAATACCCAAAAAGAAAACCTCCCATTTAGTGGGCCGAGCCAACTTTCATGCCAAAACATTCACTAACATAATAAGGACAGAAATTTTAAATTTATACTTCTGATTCCGAAAAATATTTCTACATTATGTTTACATTATGTTTATCAAAGTGTGTTTTTATTTACTCTTTTTAGTAAAAAATTGTTTTTAGTAGCAACACCTTTTGGACATTGACAGTGACAGTTAGACAAACGTTCAAAAATTCTAGCACCGTCCGTTTGCTTTGCCATGTCGTGATACAAAATTCTATACGTTAAAAAGTTTTAAAAAGTTTTCTATCAATTTATTTTTACCCCAAAAACTATTAGGTAGGTTTTTTATAGTTGATCGAAGAAGGTAGGTAATTTATTCTAACTACCGCTTTAAGTACCTACCTAGGTTTTTCAATCTTCATAATACCTAAGTAGTTCCTACGTAATGTAAATCTACGTGACAAAAATCATTTATGTAAATATTGTATGAATCATGATCACAGCACAATACGTCACAACAGACGCTGTTAGATATTCTTAAATTTTACTGCCACTATCTCGGTAGCTATCAGTCACGTCTCGGCAATGCAATGGCAACGGTCTTCTCACCATAAATTTTATTTGCACTCTTTATTGCCTACAAACGAGTTAAGAAATAATTAAACAGCTGAGAATAGGTTCACTAAAATATATCCATGAGGCAAATAATTTACATACTTATCTATTACAATTAATATTTTTAACGTTTCTCATAGTAAGTATTTATTCATGAATCATGATTTCAGTGTCAAATGTATCAAGCAACAGAGATTTAACGAGTTGGAAAATACCTTTCTTTTTAATACCTAGGTCCATACCTCCTTTTTCATATTCCTTTCTACATATCGTATTGTAGGTATATGCCAGGGCTATAATAATAGACCAAGATCCCAGGTCCGCCAGACCTTACTTATTTTCTGATTAACCAAAAGTGCGGGAAAGAGTAGCTAATATTATATATTTACTATTAACATATGAATACCTGCTAGCCTGGGCCAATTTTCAGCTACCAGATTCTGAAGGTACTTCCAAAAATTACTCACTTGTCTTGAAGTCTGGGTGCTATAAAAAGTATTGTTATACCTACCTAGTTTAGTTCCCTGAACATCATATAAAAAAATCACAGCTCAGATTGTAGGTACTACAATCGCATAATTTACTAGCGAGCTGTAAAGCGTCTGGCAGTAATTACAGCCGACTTTACTGTTCAAGTAATGGGTTTTAACTTTGTATATACTTGACCCAATAGATAAACGACGACGTTCATCTTCTGGAGAATTTTCATTATTTTTATACCGAACAAACTAGTTCACATTCGTTGAAACTAAAATATTAAAATGAAACTTAGATAAAATATTTATTTACAAACCAAAAGATGACCGACCGTTTTTAATGTTGAGTTTACTTTTTGAGGTTTTGTTTTAGTATGAAATCAAGTACCGTTCAACTTTTGGGTTGGTACCCGAAACTTTAACTAGGTTTTTATTTTTTATTTTTTTATTATAAGATGGGTTAACTCTTGACCTCAATCTTGACCGTAAAGGTCAAAGATGGGGTTGACGATGGAGCGAGTTAGACCAGAAAATGCTTATAAAGGCGCTACGAAATATTTTTATATTTTATTCGTTCCGCTTTTAGATGTGGCGTCATGAAGATGAACATTTCTGTAACTGGTTCGTTTATCTTATAGCGCTTTTCCTTCAATATTTGAACTTGTTGAGTAGTTGGTTCAACTTTTAGGTTTCTTCATAATATTTGTGACCCCAATGGTGAACAAAAAAAGTATTCCATGCATGCAACTATTCACCTAGTCATTCTTTTCTCGTCTTCTAATTTTTTTGTACCAAGATGTTAAGTAAAGAAAACTTTGTAAACTTTGTAAAGAAAAAAAATATGGATTGGACATTCTTGAGAAAGCTGTAAGTATGGTACAGTCGGCAGAAATATCGCTGTCGAAAGCAAGTATTCAATTTAATATTATACTACATAGGGTCATTCATTTATTACGTCAGACGATTTAGGGGGGGAAGGGTCGACCATGTCTTATTTTTTCTTAAAAGGGGGTGGGAGGGCGTCTCGATAGTTCTTACGTAAGATCACAAAAGTGAACAATGTTAAATTAAAATTAATACTTTGAAAAAGCGCGAGCAAAGTGATTAAAACCTGATTATGAAAAAATAAAAATTATTAGTACCTTTTTAAGTACAAATAAACATTTCTAAAAATTTTTGCTTTGAAAAATAAACATTAATATTAAACATGGGGGAGGGGTCGGCCCATTCTTATTTTTTCTTAAAATGGGGGGGAGGGAAGGGTCAAAAACTAGCTAACATAGTCTTACGGAATAAATGAATGGCGCCATAACAAAGTTCACGGCAAAACTGCCCTGCAATGTACTAAAGGTTCTGGAAAACTTTGAAGAAAATAAAATAGTGACTTGGATATGAAATATGGCCAAAATCGGCTATCCTATAAACACAATCGATGTCAGTTAGCACTAAAAGGTCCCAACTTGAAGCTGGGCAAAAAGTGGATGCAACATTTTTTGCGAAGACACCCCGAGATCACCAAAAGACACGCAGAATAGGTTTATCTGATTGTTAGAAATAAAAGTTTTAATATCAAAGATTCATAATTATAATGACAGCATGTCTTCGTATATTTGTGATTGATTGTTAAATTTTGTATATTTTACTAAAAATAAAAGCCATTTCTTGCAGTGACATATTTTAGTAGTTTGATTTATATTAGGTAAATAAGTATAATATTTACGACTTAATAATATTATACTACAAATAACCAAACACCAAACCAAGTAACCAAATACGATTTTATCATACATACAGCATTTGATTTTCTTCCGTACAAAAATATTAGTTCATCGATAGGTCACAAAACGTTCATAATTAGGATCAAGTGTTCATCTTTGGGGATTTTATCAAATTTTCAGATATAAACGCATTTTTACAAAAAACTATGATAGACCAGTAACTTTTTTTTCAAGAATTAAAATCTTGAATGTGTAAAGAATCATAGAAAAGTACCATCAAGGGCTAATGTCTGTTAATAAGTGAGAAATAGCGATTCAAATTTGCCAAAAAAGCTTAATTGTTCATTTATTGGTCCCCCTACCCTAATTATATTCTATAAGATATCAGCACACAGACTTCAACACAAGTGAGTAATTTTTGGAAGTACCTTCAGAACCTGGTAGCTGTAAATTGGTCGTCGGCCCAGGCTAGCAGGTATTCATTTGTTAATAGTACAATATTAGCACTACTCTTTCCCACACTTTTGGTAACTGAGAAAATAAGTACTAAGGCCTGGCGCCCCTGGGATCTCAGTCTATAAGCTTACCTAAGACGACTTAATGGCGGTATAGGTATAGGGTGACTTCAAATTAGCGTTTAGGGGGGTGATCCTCCCCATTATATTTGAAAAACGTTTCCCAAGTAACCTATTCGCAATCGTATCAATATCTTATACTTCATTCTAGCTTTCCGCCCGCGGCTACGCCCACGTAGACTACAGATTATATCGTGCCCAGCTGTGGGATAAAATGTAGCCTATGTAGCCTAAAGTTGTTAATTCTATGTGTTATAAAATCCTGTGTTCGTTAACTAATTTATTGGATAATACACAATTATAAAAACTTTACTTAGTTGTTAGGCTTGTGATCTGCTCCTAAGTTGTACCTAACTTTTTAAATGAAAGTTCCAATGGATTAAGACACTTAAATACCTTGGGCCCTTGTACAATACAGCACATAAGTATATAAGGGCACTAAATCATTCAGGTAAGACAAAAACAGAGTGCCGAAAATTTCACTTTAGAAACACAAAGCACGTAGCTTCAGTTTCGGCAGCTGTGTCTAAATACATTTACCGATACCGTAATTATTTTAGATTTTACCAAATTATTAGCGTATAATTGTGACCTCTTCTCAATTCACTACTGTATTGATAGAAGGTACTTACAATAAATGAGTCTCGACACCGTTATCTTCTTTTCACAGTATTTTGCTTCGGGGACACTGTAATTGGTCGGTTCATCTTTTCCTAGTGTGCTATTGCACCTGCTGTTTTTGATATTTAATTAATATCGATTGTTGTAGGGATACACGTTTTTTTTTATCCGAAGGGGATTTAGGCCATAGTCCACCACGCTGGCCAATTTAAACTTAAAACTATTTTTTTTTTATTGCGACTTTGATTGCCTAGCTCTATCTTCTTCAATCACTATTATGGTTGAAGATAATATAATCTCAATTTCAATTTCTTTATTGCACGTCACAGTTTTTAAAGGTCTTAAAATTAATCTGCAGTGATGTTATGTGACACCCCGTTGGGGCATAGCAATTTAAAGCAGAGGGCTAAATAACTTGTACATTTGTGGAACACTTAAAACTATAAAATCAAAAACATTCCAAAATCATAATACAACTTACTTTATAACATTAAATACTTATTCAAACTTATCTGTAAAGAAGTTTTTTAAATTATAGTAACATTTGGAAATGAGGGTGGATTTTAATTTATTTACGAAACATAAATCATTTTGGCTGGTTTTTATTTTATTGGGTAATTTATTATAAATTTTAAATTTTAATCACCATGCAAGGAGGACTGAATCTCTAGATTCCTGTTGAAAAGAGATTTCTTTACCGTAGGTCCAATTATAATCCCTGTGGTGAGTCCATGTGTGTGGTGGGATAAAAAAATAAGATAGAGAAACTTTCTATTAAAACATATTAAAAGCTTATAAATATGCCCAACAAGAAAATTGTCCTCAGGACACCCATGAAAGTAGCTAATGAAACCTTTTAATAGATGTCACTTAAACAATTTGTTTGTTAATTTTTTGACAATTTATTTGAAGAACTTTCAATTTAGTTCGCCGATAATAGTACACGATAAGTCAATTTAAAATGATTCATCTACTTTTGGTCTGGCCCTGCATACTAAAGAGAGCACAACCGATGCACCTAGTAGAGCATATACACTCGCAAATGGCTAGTTGCCGGAAGGTGGAGATGAGGGTGGGGTAGCCACAGGCATTACTTTAACCACCAGCTATCTATATGTTTCTAGGTAAGCTATACTGCCTACTGAAGCAGTTTAGTTGAGAAGAGGTATAGTTCGTCGGGCATTATATAAAACCTATGGACATCAAGGTATCTGCTTTATGTTTGCAAAGCCTCACCATTTTTTAACTATTGCTCAATTTCATTATCTGTGATTAGGTAGAGTCTACATACTGTTTTTTTAAAGATTCCCATTAGTGCTTAACATAAGAAATGCCAATTCAATTTTTAAAATACGTGTTTTTATACCTATAGTAATATTTTGATCTTTTAAGTAGCTCGATAATGTTGTAACAGGCCGTAAAAAAACAGAATTAAATCAAACATCAGGTCAACTTTATTTTATTAACTTTTTATAAAGTAAATCAAAAGGCTTCAATCATTCTATTTAGTTAAGAAAAAACAGCAAGAAGTGTGAAGAACCTTCAAGATTGTATTTTCCTGAGTGTACTATAGAGTTAATCGTCGCAAACGATAGGCGCGCAGGCGCCTATTGTCTCTGCAGTCTGGCATTATGTCCCGCATGTTCCACAATTCAGCAAACAATTAGAACTATATGTTGTAAAAACCCTTGATAATATTACTATGTCAACTTTAAAAATGCTGGTAAAAATAGTCAGGGAAAAATAAAAAAGTTTTTTTAATAATCACAAGGTCCGTTTTAAGCTCTGATGGGGTTGATGGTTAACCCAAATTAATACGTTCGTTATAGCAAAAGATCTATAAGGTACCATACAAGTCTTATATTCGGCAATAAAAGAACTTATGCCTTCACGTGTTACCACCTTCAGTAGCCTACTAAGGGAGCTAATCTTCGATTTTTACAACGTTAACGATTCAAAATTTTGAGCTTCCTTTAAGGCTTGAACTTGCAAGTATGTGAAAAGTACATTTTTGAAGATATGTGGAAGTACTGGTTAACTACATAATTGACTCATAAATTGTTGTAGATAACGGATTTTAATTGCAACAATTACTTTCACTGTATTGTTTTCGAGTTCTTTTGTTACTATCATAAATGTCAAAGAGTATGTAAAAACAGGGTCAGTATCACTCGACTCTATTCAGTTGATTAGGAATAACGCAACTCAAGTCTATTATGTCATATAAATAACGGTAAGTAGGGTAAATATAAATTGAACATGGCAAATATACCAAAGGAGCTAATAAATATTGGGTTCCATTTACAATTAGGTGAAACTGCAATTAAATATTATGTTCTAGATATGAGACATCTTCCAAAAAATTTTTTAATGCATTGACGCCTACTGTACGTAAGACAGAAGTCTTCGCTGCGCTATGACACCACAGCAGTGCCAGCGCCGCCACCGTAGCGTTAAAAGAACAATTCCGCTAGCTCGTCATTATTCAAATTTTCGCCGTACCAGTTGCCCGTTTGTTCCGGCCAATGGTTTTTGTCCTATTTGGTAGCAGTCTGAAATTACGATTAGTGCGCCGGTCATCCGTGGTGGATGGCCGTGTGAATCGACCGGCCCGTTATCGAAACTGTTTGCCCACTTGTAACACGTTTTCCAAGACTCTAAAAGTATCTAAGCCCGGAAAAGCACAATTTACGGTGGGCCCGAATATTGTTTTCTTACCGTTACGATAACATAATTTTCAAAACAAATTGAATTTGAAAGGTTTGGTAAGACGATCTCAATTTCTAACCCATTTTAGATGGAGGTCGGTAAATATGGGTTTTTATTATATTTCCTCATTGCCCACCACGGTAAATACAACGTGGTGGCTGCCGGGATATAAAACGTAGAATTACTGAGATTAGTGCAGATAGTGATGAGATAACGCAATCTTTTTTAGGAATAATAAAGTTCTTTCAGTTCGACTAATAGTCATGTCACAAGGAAGGTAGAGCCAGCTAGCAAAAATGTGAAAGGTACCCAATCATAATTTTGTATGATTATACTTTTTATTGGCAAGTTGGCAATACTTTTTACCCAGTGGACACCGAATGGGCTTCGAGATCGAGGCCGGGGACGTCCGAGGAAGCGTTGGCGGGATGAGCTAGACACCTTTGAGAAAGAACTGCAAGCAACTGTGCCGTGATGCTTGGAGGAAACGAGGGGAGGCCTTTGCCTTGCAGTGGGACAACAATGGCTAATAAAATAAAAAAAACAACGGGTTACACTCCGGGAGTGCCGGAAGAAGTGAAAACTTGAACATTACTGTGGTCTAGAAAGTTTTAACTTCACCCTCCGTCTTACGAATGTTCGATCAGGGTCACGTGATCCTGACCTGAGTTTAAAAATTTTTAACCATCCAAAAAGTGCACAACGCTGCTAAAGAAGTTTTCACTTCAATAAATAAAAAAGACTTATTATTAAGTATTCATACACGGAAGCGTTCAAAAATATTTCAAATTTGCATGTTTTTATACGTCTCTTAAGTGTCACTTAACTTTAAATCACGTTTATGAACTTAATTTGCAAAAGCCATTTTTTCTTCCCAGCTAAATTAAACCAGGATACCTTCTATCTAACTCAAAGTGAATGAGACTTTTACACATACCTACCTATTCAGTTCAGTTTTACTTCATTTTCAAAAGTTAGGCAAGTATGTTCAGTTCAAGGGTATGTTGTTATACGTTAGGAATACGTTAATATTGAAGTTTCCTTATACGAATTTTTCTTGAAGCCTAGTATGTAATATATAAACTTCTTGGCTGGCGCCCTGTACCAGCGATCCATAAACACAACAGTTGACAGCTTCGATTAAGTTTTCAACGATGGAGTATGCGTTGTGGTTTCAAACTGCTTTTCATGGACATTATAGCTGTGTATTACGTAACGGGCCTTGTTACTGTTTACACCGATTTTGGAGCACGTGTATCGTGTCAGTGTAAGTTAATATGCTCTATTAATGCATGATGACTGTGGTAGATAAGTCATAATTACGATTATTAATTAAAATTGATTTATTATATTAACATGGGTACCTTATAGTGTAGAGAGAGCCAGTCCTTAATGGCGGAGACAAAATTATAAAGAGGTGGTCTAGAAACAGTAGTTGTAAGAAGGTGGTCTAGAAACAGTAGTTGTAAGAACAGTAATAAGTAAACTCTAGAACAACTGAACCGATTTAAAAGAAAATTTCACGAATAGTAAGCTCTCTTATCAGCGAGTGATATAGATTATATAATTGTCCCGAATTTCTATAGAGACGAAGTCTCAGTCGGAAAGCTAGTGATAAAAGAGAGTTATATTTAGACGAATGAGCATTATACCTTTTTACAGAATATTACAGTTGAATTGTAACAATATTAATAATTCGTTGAAAAAGGCCTTTTCTCTAAATCTCTACTATTAAGTACTCATACTCAATTAGGTACCTTATTTTTGCAATTAACGGACAATATTAAGGCATCAGCACAAGCGAAGCGAATGATTTATTTATTGGTATACGGGGACTAACCCATACCAGAGCACTCCTTCTATAAGCGTCCCAACAGACAAACTTTAGTGTCACGATAGCACGCGGAAGATGCGCGCTCATCAATCATAGCATTCGATTTGCGCGTGGTAATGGCAGCAAAAACTGCACACGCGCATGCTGGCCACCAGCCTGCGCAGACGGTACAACTTGTCGCTCTTTTGCAGGGTCAAAATTGAGAATCGATGAAATGAGATTTCTGAAGCTTTTAGGTACGGTTTTGGTAAATACATCTAGGTGCTAAATTTCACAGAACTGAAAATTAATAACTAATAAATGTTCTAAATTAAAATAATAAAAGGAAAAGTGTAAGTGCTACATACCGGCTGTCATCTTATAACAATTGGCGCATTATTCGAGTAGGAGACCGAAATAATGACTAGAAAATGATGTTGGCGATGATGAGTGATGAATTGAGCTCTACAATGCGTGTCGTTTTTGAGGAATTGTTTCTATGAAAACGACACATGTTAAACACAGTTACATTCTTTTTTTATTTGACACAAATGTTATTTTTAAAGTAGTGTAGTTTTAGCTTAGGTCTTGGACCAGGATTTACAATTTCCTAACTAATTTCTTTGTCTATGTGCACTTTATATTAACAGACTAGCTTTCCACCTGGGACTTTGTTCCCGTGGGAATTTGGGAAAATTATATAGCCTATATTCATCGGGGATAATGTAGGATTCTAATGGTGAAAGAATTTCTCAAATCAGTCCAGTAGTTTCGGAGCCTATTCAATGCAAACAAACAAACAAACCTTTCCTCTTTATAATATTAGTATAGATAAACCTAATGTGTGTGGACCCTTGAACTAAAGTTTGGAATACGATAGACAGAAGAAGAAGAAGAAAATTCTCAGAAATCCGGGCCATTTATGCTTATTTATGTGTGACCAAGTCAGGATAAACGCCTTTGAGATAATAACTACACTTTATACGACAAATAAGCGCTTCGGACACGACTTTCGTTTTTACTGCAGAGAAATTGTAGAACATTAAACTGTCATGTGTTAAACTGTTTTTTTATTAACTTTACATTGCGCATTGTTTTTACTAAAACTTTTTAAAATTAGGATGTTGTTTACAGTAAGTAGACACAATGATGTGTTTTGATAAAAAAAACGACTGATTATACCTAGTAGCAAAGTAAAAGAAATATTTTACACTAGCTTTCCGCCCGCGGCTCCGCCCGCGTGGACTACAGGTTATATCGTGCCCAACTGTGGGATAAAATGTAGCCTATGTCCTTTCCCAGGCTCTAATCTATCTCTGTACCAAAATTCATCAAAATCGGTTCAGCGGTTTAGGCGTGAAAAGGTAACAGACAGACAGACAGACAGACAGAGTTACTTTCGCATTTATAATATTAGTAGGGATAGTAGGGATCATCATGCTCAGCATTCAGCAACTAAGATTTTCGGCTGTGCAAAGAGGCTCTGAAAGGAATTCAAAATGCATTATTTATAGAAAACGTTCCATGTTCCATTTTCAAAATCACTTACGACCCACTACGCATAGTATTTTACAAATCAAGCTTAGCAAAATTCCTTGGTGAAACAATCTCTTTTCTTATAAAACGTCAAAAACTCTTTACTGAAAAAAAAACTACAGTGCGTTTCAAACATAGACATAGAAAAAAGAATAGTGAGCAAATAGTGAGCTTTGCCTATAATAGTTATTGGTAGCATTGCGGAAAAAAGCTGGGCATCCTTAATAAGGTCAAGCGATACTTGGCGCCTGACCGACTCCTAACCCTTTATAAGGCGCAGGTCCAGTCGTGCATGGAGTATTGCAGCCACCTTTGGGATGGTTCGGCCAAATATCAACTAGCCGCCCTGGAATCGGTGGATCGCAGAGCCAGGAGGCTCATTGGTGACAAAAAGCTAGTAAACAGTAAACTCCAAAGCCTGGCTCATAGACGCAAAGTAGCTTGCCTGTGTGTTTTTTACAAGAGTGAATAGGCATCTTCTGGGTAAGCTTGCTACATCATCGACCACATCTTCGCCTCTAGAAGCCTCTAGATTCAGGGTTGGAAATCGTAGTATAATTATACTATTTGTACCAGAATTTCATTATGTGTAGTATGTAGTATTGTAATGCCAGTATACTACGCGAAAATACCAGAATTTTTATCGACCAGTGGAAGGGTGTAGTTTTTAATGTAATTTTTTACTATTTCCTGTCTTTTTGACAGAATAGGAGTTGTTATGTATTTTATACACCACCTGCATCTGGAGCACGTATTATACGTCAAGTATTCTATATTTAAAAGTAAGCCATTAAAGCTTAAGGGAAATAAAATTGTATGGAACTTCCCTTGGGCATTAATGACATTTAAATATGGAACGCCAAAATTTCAACAAAAACTTCTATCAAAAATAATTTCGAAAAAAAAACTAAGCTATTGAAGGCTTAACTTCCTTGGTCCAAGGAGATTTTAACTATAAAATTTGACATATCAAAGAGATTTTACTTTTATGAAAAATATTTAGTATAAAAACTTGGCTGTATGTCTTAGCTATTGACTTTCCTTTGCCTTCGGAACTAAATATTATAAGAAAACGTCGTCGGTGATTTTGGATCTGTGATTTTTACCGCGAATTACTAAATTGTTTGGTAAGTTTTTTTAATAAATCTAAAAAAAAGTCCAGTATGTAGGTAATTCCAGCGACTCTGACATAGAAACGGAGGCTCAAAACATTATTGATGGGATGAATTTATGATTTATTTTTTATTTAACCTCACAGTAGGTGTATAAAGTAGAGTAAGCTTCTCGGGGATAAAAGTGTCTTAGTCTTGGGCAGACTTGAATCCTTCGCTTCATTCAGGATTCTTAACAATAATTCCCTCACTACGTTCGAGAATGAACTACAGAATCCTTCATTTCGCTCAGGATTCAATATGCTGCCCGTGACTTAATACACTGTTTTATCCCCTTGCTGCTTAATCTACTATTATATATGAGTGTGAGTGAGATGACGATTACTTATATGCAGTTTCTTGTGTATGCTCTTACAATTTTCTTTAATAATATGCTGAAATAAGGTAAAACAAACAGTTTTATTTTTAAATCGCCGTTTCTATATTATTGACTCAATAAAACAGGCTAGAAATTGAAACAAAGGATATTTTTGTCATTATTTTATATTATTTTAAATGTTTTTTTATGCAATAAAACTAAATTTACTTTAAAGTCGTTGAAAATCGAAATGTAGTTTTATTTTTTGTCAAGTAGTATAATTTTGATCTCCAAGTAGTATAATTTTCTGGCGCGGCGGTCTGATTCCAACCCTGGCTAGATTGTGGTCAAGAGCAAACCCATTATCTATTAAAATTAAAAAAATATAAATGTTTTGTTTGCCTCGCATGATGATGTATAGTAGAATACTTACCTCGGTTGCAAGAAGCTATTACACCTTCGAACTATATTCGACCTTGCTCGCTTCGCTCGCTCGGGTGTCTAAATATCACGGGTGCACTGGGTCCATTAGCACCCTTTGCGAGCTGTGCTCGCCCGGGCACCAAATTGGATCTTGTTCTGTAATAGCTTCCTTACGTCCCTTGTGTAACAATCTCCTAATAAAAATCTAATATATTTAGGAGACGTTTCTTAAAAGTCAGAGTTTCTATTTTCTATTTTTAATTTATTTGAAGATGACATAAGTACTATTCCATTGAACCAAAGGCGGATTAGGAGGGGTTGTCGTGGGGGTTATGACCTAAAAGTTCTTCGCGCTCGCGCATCAAATACTTTATTTTTTGATATTTTAGGCCTGAATCCTAATAATAGATGAGGATAGTTGGAACTACTCTAGCATCTCGTGACCCCCCCGTACCCTGAGGCTAGATCCTCCCTTGCCGACTTCTATCTATAAAAGTCTTGAAACCGTCAAAACCCTTACTTTTTTCCTAAGTCCAAAAATGTAATAAACTATCAGTTTCAGTCCCTTGATCAAACTTCTGTTATGTTGGTCAAGTTAGGTCGATAAATATGAAAAACCAGTTAAAACTAGTTTAGATTATCGTAAAGTGCGTTTAACCGTACCAGTCAATACGCGGCCATTAAAAGAACATTAACACTGTTAATATCATCGCTAAACCGAATCAGTTCACTGAATTCTGCAGGCACTGGTCTTTAGGCGTAATTTGTTGCCGCCAGTCCCGGTTTAAGGTATCGTATCGTGAAAACCAGGTTTCTCCTCTTAGTTGTAAACATTAATACATTTCTAATAACTTACTACAAAAGATCTATAATATCTAGAAAGATAAAGTCCATAATTTAAGCTTACAAGTTTATTAAAATGAATGCCTGATGTTTATTATATTTGTATGTCACTTTAAAATATCAAATAACATAATTATCTATATTTTCATTTTATAAGTTTATAACTGAAGATTTAGAAAATCCAACCCTACTGTACCTACACATAATACAGGGTGGCGACGTCCAAAAGAAAAATTCAGATCACCCACATTCTGTGTAGTTTCACGATTTTTTGTAGTTTAGAAGTTATTACACATTTAATGACTTTTTGGAAATTTTCACCCAGCATCGTTTTTTTTTCTTTATGTTTAAGATTAAAAAAAAATTCATTGTGGCAGATAATGAGGAAAATATCAGCTAACACTTAAAAAAAATGAATGTCCCTCATCATTATGGATCATGGTTTATTAACTTGAAAGTTAGAATTGGATCCTGCTTTATAAACTTAAAAGTTAGAATTGGTATTTCAAGTTAGTAAAAAATATATTTAGATGGATCTGCAGGTTTCAAACAACTTTTAAAAACTTTGAACGATATTCAACTTTATGAAACATACAAAGAAAAATAGCACGTACTCGTAATAGGGCTTTTTTTACCATTAATTCGTGTTTGCACGTTAGGTAAGCAGGGACTGTCGTCGTAGGAGGTTTTCTAGTAGTAATTACACTGAACGTACTTTCTCTGAAAATATAACAGACATGCCCAAAAAATTATTAACACGCTTGTAAATTAACCTTAGACAAGTAATAACGATCACTCAATCTTCACGCTATATCCCTTGTGGTGAGGGGCACAACTCTTGCTTCTTCTTTCAGTCATCGACCGTTCCTTACGTACATTTATGAATAACTTTTCTGTCCCATATGGTGACGATTTTCAATTGATTAATTTAAAATAAAAAATATGTATAGTCGATCTATATCAATGTAACTTAATCCGTTTCTGAACGAACACACAAAATTAGACACCGGAAGTCTTTCTTTTCCGTTAATTGCAGTGCTAAAGTAATTAAAGTGTCAGTTAAGTGCTTATTTATATTTACATTAGACATATATATTTTTTAAAATATGTACTATCCAAGTATTTTAACTCCTAGTGTAATCTGTTAATTACTCTTTCAGTTGAATGTAGGAAATACTTTTTAGTTAGAAATGGTCGCCGTATTGTAGACGCGGGATACACTCTGATGATGTTTATTTTTTTTAATGTAAATTTAATTGTAAAAAAGTAAAAGTAAGAGCGGGACTCATTTATTTAATTGTATTTTGGTGTTATTTTTGGTTTGATTACCGAAACATAATTAAGTGTTCGGTATTTTACTTACGTTACAAAAGTGTGTCACAGTGATAATGTACTTGAACCCATATTTTCTTGTAGATAGAACATAGTCTTGACTGAAATGAAAAATTCAGTAAATAATATTGCTGTTGGGCAGTTCCTGACCACAGTAATAATGAAGGTTTAAATGTATATTTAAACTATTACATTTTACAGTTAAATTCATTAGGTACTACATTAGTATTTACCATACCATGTAAACATGCTAATCGTATAAATCAAATATGTTGAGAACAATGTGACATTGGAAAAGAGGAGACTGATGACCGTCACGGAAGTCGGGAGTCCCACGGTCAATTTAGCAGTCACTGCTGCGCGCGCGCATCTGGACACGCGTCCGCCTGCGTCAGTGGCAGTTGGAACCAATTGTATTTGCATAAGTTGACAGATTTTCTGAAACCGGAATGAAAATTGGAAGGGAGTAGGGACAAAGGACTTGATTCCCGTGGGATTTTTTTTAAATTCCTTCCTTATTCCTTGACAAGTAAAGGAACCATACACCACAACATAAAATCGTGCTTAGTTAGATCTAAGCGACTTAATTATTTGAATACACATTTTGGCCTACCTACATACTACTCATTTTTGATACCTTTGAATAAGTCCACTGAAATAGGGGCCTCCTAAAGAATTGAGAGTAAATGTCATGATTTCCATAATCTGCTCAGCTAGCAAATAAATTACAACATGATTTTATGATCCATGAATTACAACTGGGAATGAAAGAAAAACTCTGAATGTGCCAGCTACCGATTCTTCCCAGATATACAGTAAAAGTCTAAAAGAGGGATGTGAGGGTTTTGCTGTATGATGGGCGAAAGGCTGTACCAACTTCTCACCACAATGCAACTTGTTCCATCTGATAACCCTCACAATTTGTGTCAAACGTGGCATCTAGTGGTTCTAGAACCACTGATGCTCTGCCTACCCCGTTATGGATTATGATCGTGAGCGTATGTATGTATGTATGATTTTAACAGCGGTGATATCGCCTATATACAACAACGGTTCCGTTGTAAAATAATGAAGTCATTTGCACGATCACACGATTATACCGATACTGTAACAGTTCGGAGCATAATCGATTAGTAGGTTAAACTGCATTGTCCCACACGTGGGAATTAGGGACCGGAAGGCTTGGGATCAGGGGCATGTTCGTAGAAAACTCTCCAATGTCTAGATTTCTTAAAGAAACAATCGACTGATCGATACTTGATCGATGCACGCTTTTTCGTGGAAAGAAATCTCTGCCTTGCATTTAATTAACATCAAACTTTAAGAAACTAAATGGAAGAGTTGCCTTTGTGTGGAAAGTAATTTTTTTTAGTTTGTATAGATTCCTTGGGAAAGTTGTTCAGTTTTTTGCGGAGAATCACCTCCTACAGATTCGCCAACTTACTTATAATCACCCTTAAGTTGGTCCCATACAACGCTTTTGACCGTTATAACCCGTTATAAATACAAATTGCAAAGTGAAACCGAGTCAAGGGCTATAAAAGCTACTTTGTAACTATCATGAAAGAAAACAACTTAACTTTGCATAGGGGAACTTATCTAGAAACAGTATTTTAGTCGTACGATGATGTAAATTTATTTTATCTACAAAATATACCATAAGCTAACAATGTTGCACACAATAGAGTGTGTTAAATGGATCTGTGCATTGGGTACGAGTAAATAACACACACCTATTTATTCGTTAGATAGGTTTATCGTTGTCTACATACTTACTTAATGATTAAATGTAAAGGTGACGATTGGGACTTTAAAAACATTCTTAACTACATCATAAGTATACACACAGGGAGCTAAGCATCAGCTTCCTAGATCTAAGGTTTTGTTGTGGCAAAAAATCGAGTTTACGGCGCGTGCGATAAAAATCTTGCACAAACGGGTGTTCAAGAATCGCGCGAAGGTTTAATTTACGCAAGATACTCGTATTTTAAAAATTTTACAATCCATGCAATCATGTTCGCGCTAAATAGATTTCTTTCCCTAAAAATTATTGATGCAAGGAAACCCGTGACAGTGTGTCTCTATGTTTGTCCTTCCATCCTTCACGTCGTAACGGATCAACTGACTTTTTGGGACCCGAGAGTGACATAGGCTTCTTTTCTACGTGAACGAAGTCGCGGGCGGACAGCCAGTAGGTAATAAGTAAAAAAAACAACATAGTTTTTATTCAATTAAAACTAAAAAGTAAAACAACAACTTAAACTATAACTAACTAGCATCCCGCTCGGGATTTCGTTCCCGTGGGAATTCTGGATAATTATGTAGCCTATGTTACTCAGAGATAATGTAGCATTCTAATGGTGAAAGAATTTTTCAAATAGGTCCAGTAGTTTCGGAGCCTATTCGTTATAATACAAAAATACGAACATACAAAAATACAAATCTTTCCTCTTTATAATATTAGTATAGATTACTTACCGCACATGTTTGTCATATCAAACCAAAATAAAATCAATTTATTTGCGGAATGTGAGTCAGTACATAGGTTTTACAAAACAATTAATAGAGTTCAGTCACATCCTACTACTTGGCATGCCAATATTTTATATACATATTTTTTTACATGTCTACCAAAAAAATTTATAAAACATTCCATTAATGATTAAAATAAGTTAAAGTCATAAATTACATAAAACATTAAATTCATCAGTCTTTCATTATAACTTTTCTAAATCACTCTAAATTATTTTTGTTTCTGTCTACATTTTATAAAATATCACAGTTATAAATTAAAAAAAAACAACAATTAAGAAATTATATCACAGTCTGCATTTTAGATCCTATTAAATATAACTAATATTATAAAGAGAAAATTGTTTTTGTGTGTTTTAAACTCAAAAACTACTGGACCGATTTGAAAAATTATTGTTCTTTTATTCTTTCATCATTAGAATGCTGCTTTATCCTTAAGTAACATAAGCTACATAATTTTCTCAAATTTCCATGGAAACGTAGTCCTGGGCGGAAAGCTAGTCAAATATAATATCATCGTCATTGAGAAATTCATTGATTGTATAGTAACATTTTATAACTAATTAATTAAATAAATGCAGTTCTAGCACGATAACGACAAACTCGCGCTCGGCTCAACCTGAAACTTCACTTTAATTGCGCGAGGGTACCGCGCAAAGTGCTCGCCCTATGGCGTTGTCAATGTTTTGACATAGGACTGTGGTGTTGTCGCGGTGCTGTCACTATCGTACTCGGCCTGCTGTCTTTTAAATTGCCTGTTTGTCAGTTCTTTTATTTGGTCAGGTTACTTGTTAAACAGTTTGGGGGCCAAAACAAATGCAGTTTTCTGATAGAAAGTCAATTGTGGGAGTTGAACTGGGTACCTACCACGATCGTTTAAAAGCATTTCTGTTTAGGATCCAACTTTAAACTGCTTCGCAATTGGAATGTTTTTTAAAATGGTACCATGACGGCGCTGCTTTGGAACTGCTCGGTTGTCTATGGTCCATTTTAAATGTCTACATAAATTGTCGCTGGTCTGTCTTTGAATCGCAACAGCGCCAAAATTGAATCGCTTATAAGCCATCATGGTACGAATAAGCGTTGCAGACTTGTTTAGGTCCTAAATTGGATCGCGCTAAGCGATCATGGTAAGCCTCCAGGTCTTATCTCAATTTTGTTTCTAGTGGCTCTGGGATATCTTGTTGGGATCAATTTAAAATGATGTGATTTTCCTTATCAAAAACACAAGCTTCACATATAATGATGGTTATTTACTGTACTATGCATGTTTATAGAGCATTAATTTGGTGAACTGCATTGTAAAATTGAACAAAAATACAAACAAACAAACTAAAGAAACAATTGTAAAGAAACAAACTCTTAGATATGTAGGTACGTGACCCAATATTAAGTAAACACATCTAAATCGCATTATGGCTTGATAATGTGTAATTGATAACGGTCGAGGTGGTTGGCACCGTGAGATTGACGGGAAGGAAGCAGACAGGAAACCACAAACAAAGAAAACGCCTCTCTGTGTCCGATTCCGCAGGCTGATTTTCCACATAGAAATAGACATAAATAGGAGTAATTCTTAGCTTTTTGAGATAAATCACTTGGATAGTTTATTGTCTTCTGTTAGTTCAGATACACTTAGAGAATGTCAAGCTTTACATTTAACCATAACTTAAGCGTTGGTTGTTATTCCGTTAGCTCAAGAGTGTAATTTCACTCACAATTTGTTTTAATTTTTTTTGAGAATTTTAATGTTTTGGGAATTTAACTAATACTCACGCAATAAGGTTCCAAGTGCTCCATATTCAATAAAAAGTGGCAGTTATTGAAAATTATCTCAGAACAATATTAAGTGATTATTTTCCCTCGTGTGTAAAAAAAGGAGTCCCTATTGTACGTGGATGGCACTCGAGAAAAATTGTTTTAAGTTTTTTTTTACTTTGTCGTCATATAAAATATGTATGGCTATGCCAAATATCATCTTTGCAGCATCAAGTTCCTCAGAGCAAAATCTCGGACAGATGGACGCTATGTTGACTACTAAAAACGACAAATTACATTTATTGGATATAGATTTTAAGAATACTGTTCCAGCACCCATTGTCACCATTTCATGGTCAATGGCGTGACAAAAAAAATTAAGTGGTCCTTAACATTAAAAGGTTGAGTACAACTGTGTTAGATGGTCGGCAGATGAACTAAGGGCATGACAGGTCATGGTCATGGCCCAGTGGAGGCAGGTGGTCTGCCACCTGCCAAGAAGATACCTGCCAACTTTACTGATAGCAATCGCTTTGAATAGATAATTTTATTATGTGATGATTTTAATAATTTGGAAATTTTTGACTCTTTTTCCTAGCGCTTTTTCTTGTTTCAGATTCGGCGTACGTTTGATAATGATCCGGAATTTGGGCGATGAGGAGCGACTGGCCTTAGTAAACCTGCCAATAAGAGAACCTGACTGGACATTTTTAGTCGCCCGAATGTACATTCTTCGCAAAGCTTTCTTTTACTGTTTTTGAAGAGCATCGCTTAGTATGAAATGTATACTAATAAGAACATACACACATGGCAGCACTGGGGATTACAAATGTGGCCCTGCCTGTATGAAAACTATTATTTACTAGATTCGAATAATAAAAGCGATCTCAGACAACCTGCATGCGTAATTGAAAAAATCATGGCCGCAAAGCTCAAGCAGTGCCTGACCTATCACGATAAACTGACAGTCATCTATAGCAAAAAAATTGCTCATTTAATGTAGATAAATAAGAAATTTATCAGTATTCATCTGTGAAGTTGATTGACTTTCTATAGCGGTTCTAATTTTGAATCGAATCGATCTCGTCCCGATACTTAAAATGAGCGCGGCCAAAAATGAAGCTATTTAGGCAATCTTATCGTGTGATCGCTTCCTTCGCCGATGGAGAGATTGCGACCTAAACATAACATCGCTGACCCGATAGTCGGCGCCAGCGCACACGGCTGCCACTCAACCCTGCGATTTCTCCACGCGAATGTCACGGTACGGAACGCATCTGCGAACTATCGAACCCAATTCCCTCCTAATCCGACGCCAATCGACTATGTAGATCACGATCATCGGGCAGCGCGGCGGATCAGTGATCGTGTCGTGAGAATAAGATAGAGTACAGAGAGCAGGTGGTGCGCTCCCCGGCGATGGTTAACTGTTCCACCATCATCAACAGCGCAAGCCGACCGCGCCACCGTCAGTCCCGTCGCAACCTGCCGCCGGCGCACCACGCGCTTGCGCTCTCCTCTACTGCTGTTTGCACGCGCTTACGTACGCGAGAGCTTACCGGCTAATACCACTTCTATATTTGCATACACTCATCTATTTAACCTGTTACGGAGGTATAACTTAGTGACAGTGAAACATATACTATTGATAACAGTGAATGTTGTTTATCAAAGTCAAGTCGGGATATTTACGGGCATCAGTGCAGTAATCGGGGCAGATAACATTAACGGTTGGCTCTGCGCTTGAGTGCGGCACACAGCAAGCATGACGAGCGCCGGAGACTGCGCGCTCGTGCTCCTCATACTAGTAAGTCACCTATTGTAGTCAAAAACACATAGTGCTCAAATTATTCATATACCTCTGATGAGCTCCTACTAATCCGTTTCTACCCTTTCTGTAGTTAAATATCAACCGATCACTTGCATTAGTTTTATCTAATCGTTACTAGAACATGCTAGATCAAAAATTGCATTTTGCAGTGTATCTAAACATTTGTTGAGTAATGTCACGTAATGTTATCATTTAGAAAATTAAAACTCTCAAAATCTTTTATGAAAAAGCTGTTCTTTTATTGAACCACTTATTAGGTTTTTTTTCGAAGATATCAACAGCTTTGGAAATAGAAAATATAATGCTATCTCTAGTACCATAATGACAGTATTTGGAGTAAAAGCCACCGTGGAATATCAGCGCTGACCTGCAAGCATCAAGACACGAGATCAGAACCATTTACCAAATTAAATTTCACGCTTGAGTGATCTGTGTTAAGCGCAGTGGAGGTGCTCTCTACAAATCATTTGGGGCATTTTCACTTATTTACTAGTATTGTAGAAATAATCAAATTTCACATTGTTACGGCTGATTATCTCTATCTAGGGCGCCCTCCATCGAAGCGCGTCTTGCAAGTGCTTCGTGGGTCTAACTACCAGGGTATTAGCGATCATTTGCTGTAATAAAGAAATCATTGATCTCTGATAATGGGTGGCACGCTCGCTCACTATGCGCCGATAATGCGCGCAAGTTAGCGTTATGCGCGGTTTGAACCGCACGGCGCATGCGTGTAAGATGCGCGCGCGCACGCTTCAAGCACCCGTTTTGTCCATTCGTACACGCGAGCTTTTTGTTCATCCATTTGCAGCTTCGAATCCTTTTAGTATATCGAGGAAAAGTCATTTCACAAAATTTGCAGTCGTGTCGATATATTATAGATTTTTTAAAGCATGCTAATGTCAAGGTTAATGCGATATTATGGAGCTTTGATATGAAGTAGCTAATACATAAAATACTTTTCAATACAAAAATTATCTTAAAATGGTTCTGGAGGCCTAGAATAAGTCACATTACATAATATTAGCGATTACTAAAATCGATAGTTCTGAAATGTATCGGATTGACATGGACTGACCACATGACTTTGTGTCTGTCAATCCCTTACAATTTCTAACTTTCGGTTTTCTTCATCGCTAAAAGAATGTAAAATTTTATAGTAGGTAGTTCTGTTTTGACTTAATCATGAATTTTCCTGAAAATATTTTTTTCTAAAAAAAATAATTTCTAAAGCAAATTTTTTAAGAGAATATAAAATTAAAAATTGAGCGACAAAAACTTCTACTATTTGCAAATACGAGATCGTCAATCCCGTAATATTCCAGACAGTAACAGTACTTAATCTTCATATAAAGACCTTACAAAAGATATATCTTAAAAGTTTTCCCACAAAACAAACGTTTAAATTACACAATTAGGTAAAATTAAATGTCTTTAGAACAAGATGCTATCCCAGCCATTCAGACTAGACATAGATACTTCCGCACAATTAGACATTATACTTATTAGATAAATGACCTGGGAAGTCGCCGAGCCGCGTGGGATTTTATACTATCTTGAAGGTAAAAGCCTTACTGACGTTTGTTAAAAAGTTTGTTGGCCTTTTTTAGAATCATAGTGGAAGGTAGACTCGACGTCAAGAAACACAGACTCTAGCTTGGTAAGAAAAGCTAAGTAAGAAAACCATTTTGGTCAGGCCATCTGAAATGTTTAGATTTTTTACGGTAAGATTTTATTGTTATCTAATTAAATAAACATTTTCATTGGAAATGACAAATTTATTTTCTGCTTCCGGTGAGTAGAGCTTGTAAGCCCGAGCCGTAGGCTGTATTGAAAAATACTATTTTCAGAAGGTAAAGTACTTACACCAGTGCATGTATCCTAGTTGAATATGAGTAGACTAATATATTTTTCGCTGTCTCTACGAACTTTCTGTTTATACAACATTCTTTGTACCATACGATTTATTCCAATTTCTGTTACTGTACCTGAAGAAATAAAACTTTTTTTTCACTTTCAACAAATTCAATTTATAAGAACATATAAACCAGCACAGATTGATATTTGCTACGATCCAAACAAAATATCTTTCGCCTCTATAAAATCATACAATACTTAGTAAACCATGCAATAAGTACATACAATTATACAAAACAATATGGGTGTAAGTCTGAATCACTCAAATAGGCATGCGTGATAAATGGTTGTATTTTTTCGGAAATTGCTCACGGTAATTATTAGAGCGTTCCTTTTACTAGAACCGTTTGTCCGTCTGTACAGTTTAGCGTACGAGCATCTGATCGTAGAACTCTGTATTCTAGATTCAATCGAAAATCGAGAAAATGGACTTTTAAAGAGAGACAGACATTTCGTTTGTTATCTTGGATTTTTCCAGCTTGTCAGAATGTCATAAGTTTAACGTTTCCAGTTTTTTTTCTTTCTTAATACCTACTTACATATACTTTCCGAGAAAGTAAAAATAAGTTATCTTGAAATATTTTACCAAGAGAAACTTATTTTTCTAAGGACACAAACATAGAAAAGAGTTTTATTTTTGTACAAATATTTTTTTATGTATCAAATAGTTTAAAAAAAACCTACAAAATGTGACACAACGAATTATAAATGTGAGCTAAGAAATTTAATACTGTATTAATTATAGATTCTAATTATAAACTTATTCCATAGATTAATCAACAAACTGTAGTCAAAAAGCCCATTGCGAATTAAACCTGGTAGGAAAAATTTGTTGCATCATATACGAGTATTATGATCAGAATATTGAATACATGTACGGATTTCAAGACTATACTTTGATTTTATGTTTATTTCTCTTTAACCGTCAATGCTAAGGAAAGCTCTTGATTTTTAATAGCAATCAACTAAAATTCGAGTGTGTTACCAATACGCACCCATGTCGGCGCTGGCGCCGGTATCTTTGCATCCGATCGGAGTTTCCATACGAGGATAGGCCAACGGTCTGCGCAGGCGCAAACTGCCGTTCAATCAAGTATCTAGTTGTTATTAGACCTCCCACCTTGTTCTTACTTTTCTAATAACTTTAATGTCTTTATGGCGTAATATATTGTGTGTTATATACGACGTTATAATAGGGTTCAAATAGCATCACTAAAAAACTAAACGTACGACAGATATGTAATTAGAAGCAAGTAATATTTATATGTTTTTAAAAATATAAATCCCTACTAATATTATAATGCGAAAGTAACTCTGTCTGTCTGTTACGCTTTCACGCCTAAACTACTGAACCGATTTTGATGCGATTTGGTACAGATATAGATTAGACCTCGGGAAAGGACATTAGGCTACATTTTATCCCACAGCAAAGCACGAAATAACCTGTAGTCCACGTGGGCGGAACCGTGGGCGGAAAGCTAGTTATTTTATATTATTGCAATCCGGACTTCAAAAACAAATGTTTTGAAACGTCATGGGACCTAAATTAAATAACAGATCTTATTTTACAAACTAAATATAAGGGTAAGTTATTTGCTGTACCCAATTTGTATTTTTAGAAAGTTCCGTCATTGATTTTGTCGATTGACTACATTTGACAACTAAGGCAGACGCCAAGTGTTGGCTTAGAAACTCTGTCATCACTATTTATTTGTATTTATACGCATCTAAAACCATATCAAATCCACGAAACTCCAGCCTACGTGCCCGGTCAGTAGCGCGACCTTACACCGCGACTTATTCGATCGACTTACTTTCAACACTATCATTTGCTCTTCTAATTAATCGCACTACTTAACATTGCATATTAAGGTAGCGATGTATAAGGTGTGGTTACAAAGGCTCGTGGTACACGGAGCATGTTGATCGTTGTAACGTCGACTTACTTTCAATGACGCCGACCTCGGTCACGGGCGATGTGGCTAGGGTTGTCAACATCTTATTAAACGGATCAATATTGAGAATTCTTCAACCATAATATTGGAGAATTCTTTCTAATGAAATAAAAGAACTATAACAGACAAACAGACCATGTAAGAAGTACCTATATGCATTTTTTTTAAAGCAAGCTGTCGCGTTGGAATTTTTTACTCCTATGACGGACGCGCTAACAAAAGACATCAACGAGACCTACTCGTATTTTATTTATAGGCGCAATAAGAGCTACAAAGTTAAAAAGAGAATAAAAACCTTTTTTTACTCAATTTTTACAATGCTGCAGTATTAAAAACCCTGGATGGTTACTCTTTCACTTTAGGACTTATCACTGAATGCTACCAGGTACCGAACAAAATATCTCTAGTCAACAGGATCGTCCTGCAATATGACAGAAAAGCATAGTAATTTCTGGATAACAATGCGGCAGACTAATTGGCTAGGAAGGGATTGAATGCTACCCTGGCAGGATCTGTGTGAATTATCCCGATTTTAGCCAAGTTTGGGCCTGGGTCTGAGCACGTACTTGTACACAACACACATATAACATATATTTTTATTTTATTGTTATTCAGGTATTCAACAGCTTTTATTATATAATTTTCCACTATAAAAACGTATGAGTCACCGACTTTAATCCCAACAATAGTTCGCTTAAAGTAGATAACTAGTGGAAAAAAAGGAATTATTTTATGAAGTTCTAAAACATTAACGGGAGCTTCCCTTCATAATCCTTGCAACTTTTGATACTACATGGTTTTACTTCCTTCGTTTTTCCATTTTTCGCGGATTACAATGCCCACCATACACGAAAACGTCATTCAGTTATTTAGATGACGTTTTGTTTATTTTTTAAAAGCGCTTAATCATTTTTGATAAAATGTATATGGAACCATTTGAGAAGTATTCTTTTTCGAACATAAAAAGAATTTTGAAAATCGGCAGACAATTGGCGGAGTTATCGCGTAAAAAACATAAAAAAAATAGGTACTTACTATAGCTGTTGAAAATGTAATTATAATACCTACATCTTTATTTAAGGCTAACATAAACAAAGTAATAAAGATATTTTATTACTACAGTACGAGCCTCAGTTAACTAACCCTATCAACGCGGTATGATGAGATATGGTCCGCTTCATTTGTAGCAAACCGCAACCACCCGCAACCACACTACCCCAGGCCGCAGCCTCCAATGACAGCTCGAACTGACCCGAAAATGAAACCTATGTTTATGACTCTAATGCCACTTTCACTTTTCTTGAGATGCAGTCACGCAATACTTTCCCTGAAGCTTTCAGAGGTATATGATGAGCTAAAAACTAATGACTTAATTCGAGTTCAATTTTTCTCATATCAATCATTTACGGTTGAACAGCTAGAGAATATAGTAGCGCGTTTTTTTTTGGACTTTAGTAAAAAACAAAGAAAAAGATTTCCACTTTGTCTATGGGAATAGTATTAGATTCTTAAAATGATGTTAAAAGAATGATGAAATGTAAATGTAGGTATTAAAAAGTCTGTAAAATCAAATGAATAATTTTCGATTCGGATGATTTGTCAATTTAAAACTTTTTCGACAATTTCTATAAACTATACACCCCAAATATGTATTAAGTTCATTCAGTGAGTCACATACTTCTAAACTGTATTTTTAAGAAAATAAGGTATCGTATCGTACCTTATCGTACCTCTATAGGCTGACAAAAAAACAAAAAAGAAGCAAAGACAAACAGACTACACTGGGCGTCAAAAATAAGTAGTACACTTTTCAAATTGCAATTACTCCTAAACTATAGTAGTTACACTTATGAAATAAAAAGCAGTTTATAGTAAACTTAACGAAGTTTATTAAAGTTATATTTTATTTGGCATGAATAAAGTTTCAAACTTAAAATTAAGATAAATACTAAAAAGTATCAATTTTTAACGATATGTCAACCACTTAATTTTCACGTTTTGGAACTTTTTCACAATTTAATAACTTGTGTTGCCGCCTCGGGCTCTAATTACAGCTTGGATCCGGTTTGGCATGCTGAACACTAAGTTTCGGAGGCGGTGTTGGGGAATATTTTCCCATTCTTCTATCAGCGCATGTTTTAGAGCCCTGAGTGTGGCAGGAGGTGGACTGCGCCTTCTGACTAGCCTCCCAAGCTCATCCCAGGCGTGTTCAATCGGGTTGAGATCTGGGCTTCTCGATGGCCAAGCCATCAAGTTGATGCCAACCTCCTGAATGTACTCTTGTACGTGGTGAGCAGTGTGTGGCCGGGCGTTATCATGCATTAGGATGGCTCCATCACCCATATTTATTAAATATGGCCCTGCATACTCGTTGAGGATCTCCGAGGCATATCTTTCACCAGTCAAAGTCCCATTTTCTATTACCACAAGCTCTGTGCGACTCTCTGAAGAGATACCAGCCCATACGTGTACAGAGCCCCCGCCATATTGGACTCTTTCCGAGATACAAGCTTGAATGTATCGCTCACCGGGTCGTCTGTAGACTCTCCGCCGTCCATCTGAAGTGTATAAAGAGAATCGAGACTCATCTGTGAATAAAACTCTAGCCCATTCTTCTTCGCCCCATTGTACGTGTTGACGGGCGTAGCGTAGTCTTGCTACGCGATGCTCTGTCTCAAGTTTGGGGCCATTTGCTGGTCTTAGAGGCTTCAGGTTAGCTTCAGCAAGTCTTCTTCTCACTGTACTCTCACTGATGTAGTCTGTTCGGGTCCGAAGAAGCTGTTGCTGAACCTCAACTGCATTAAGGTGTCGATTTCTTAACACAGTGGAAACAATAAAGCGATCTTCTCGGGTACTTGTGCACCTGGGTCTGCCATTACCTCGTCTCCTTAGATGGTTTCCAGTCTCTTCGTACCTTTGCTTTACTCGCTGAACCGTTCTTAAAGTTACACCCACCCTCCTTGCAGTACGACGCATACTGATGCCCACTTCGAGAAAAGCTAAGATTCTTGCACATTCTTCTGGTGAAAGAGGCATGATTAGTCAAATTTACTCTCTGAAGATACCTATGCTTTTCAATTACAATTGCTTTATCAGCAGCGAATGTGTCAAACACAAAAATCCTAAGTAAGACAACACCTTTCAACAGTTTAAAAAAAGTGTTTTTATTTATTCGTTTTTTTTAAAGTCAAGCATTATAAGTTCTTATAATGCATGAAGTTTTTATTGAATAAGATTAAATTTTCTTTTTAACCTTTTTTGTTTCAAAGGTCTAAGTTTTATAGTTTGGGAGAAATCGCAATTTTAAAACTGTACTACTTATTTTTGACGCCCAGTGTATATAAAAAGTACCAACACGCAATTTTTTTTAAGAAAGCATATCGCGTTGAAATCTTTTGCTCTACGACGGACACGCTAACAAAAGACATCAACGAGACCCTACTCGTTTTTCACTCATAGTTGCGAAATAAGAACAACGTTGAAACTTTACTAAATTTTCCAAGTAGCCAATTTAGAAAATAAATGCTAATGATATATTAGCTTTATAAAATGTCACGTAGAAAATGAGAATACCATAGAAATAAAAAAAACTGCTCTATTTCTCGAGATAACCGCGAGCGCGTCTGCGGTCTCTAGTCACGATTCCCTTCAAATTGATTCCACCATTACGCACTTATTTATTTTAGAAATAATCTTTCTTTTCACATATCTTATTAGGAAATATTCTTAAATATAATTTACTGAGATGTGGGAATTAAGTTCATCACTTGCCGTGCTCCTTGGCAAGACGGTGTCCGGCCAGCGCGCAGAGTAGAATTTCGTAGTTGAAGAACTACATTTTATTACTCGATCGATCATTACTTGTTAACTTGAAAAGTTATTTTTTTCTTTTTTTTAACTTCGTTATAGGTTTATTGCCACCGTGATTTTTTTCACATTTTAAAAACAACAATTTATCTGGTAAAAGTGGAGATACAATTTTTTGTGACGTGATTAATATACACGTATTGATCACGCTGGCTAAATACATATCTGCCAAATTTCAGCATTGGACTACCAAGAGTCTTTAAGAAAAACTGACACAGACCTATTAATTAGTCTTCTACTTAAATGTCTATGATGTGTTTAAAGTATAAAAATGAGAGTTTTTAAATTAAATTATAATATTCAGCGTCTTTCATAAATATTCATGAGTCTCAATAATATCTCAACAGAAATGTTTCTTAACTATTTGCTTGTTCTACGCTAATATCCGAAAAGAAAATTTTAAGACGTTAATGTAGATGCAAACATATTTTCACACATGGTTGTTTTACGAGACTGCTGAATACGCAGACTTAACCTTATAAATCTTCGGAAACGAAACGAGTTCACTTAGATTAGATATTCAAATGTCAAGTTATTCATGCTCTAAATAAAATAAGTTACACCTCTTTCGAAACTAGGTAAAGTTAACAATACAGAGAGATACCTAGTACCTACGGCTACAGATTCAAATAACGATCACTTTAATTATATGGCTGTGTTCCTTCCTGTACAGTTTGAATGCTCTTTGTTACAGGTACAAACGGCGCTCGCGCAAGACTATGACGGTGAGTACCTACTGACTATGAGACTAGATTATCGGTATTAACATGAGGTACTGTAGCGAACAAAATTCCAGTCCAGTTTCAAAAAGAAAGAAATAGATCTATAGAATTGTTACACCATCAATTAGAAGCGCAGACGGCGATGGTTTGTGATGCGAAAATACTCGCGCTGAGCACAGTGCGATTTTATGTTTAATTGAGGTTACAAAAATAGTCCAACGGGTTTAAACACAGCCTTCTGAATAGATATTTCCGGGTACGATTTCCGGACGTGAAAAATATCTATGAAAAAAAAAACGATGTTTGTGCTGGGATCTGGGTGTTCGTATCTATCTCTATCGGTGTACCGAGGTACCCGCGATACAGGGTAAAACCTTCGTGTGAGTTTTGAGTGTGTGGTATTTAATATTGTTATAAAAGCTCTTTCGCTTCATTAGCATTTAAATATACCTACTGGAATGAATGCCCAAGTATACGACTGATAAAAGTTTTATGGAAATGTGTACAATTAGTGAAAAGAGAATAATGGAAAAAAGCACATACATACATTTTTTAAACTTGAACTTTGTATAGTCCTTATTTCTTTCATGTAGAAGCGAAAATCGCACTTCAAATGTCCAGTGCGAGCTGGTCAGAGTGACGATTATTTGCTACGTCAGTATCAGGTTTTTTCGATTTTTTTATGCTAAAAAAATCAAAAGACAAATGCCGTCAAAGATAGTCACTGCTTTTAATAATTTATATCCGTTACGGAGTAACTAATTCATGGTATATTTTCATCAGAAGAAAAAGACTACCTTAATGACAAATGTTTTTTTTGTACACATCTTGAGTGTGTGGCACGTGGTACCTCAGCTTAAATTAAGAAAGTAGCATTTTACATTTAAGTAAATTTAGCAAAAACGACTTAAAAATATTCCGGTTTACGCTACTTAAAGCGGCGGTGGTCGTGCAAAAAGTATAACATGCCGAATTAAGAAAGTCAAGAGCAGAGGTTAAACGACAACGCGTGAAATTAACGGATTATCTTAAACCCATCTCGACATCTGCGTTTAACCGTACGCTTTATGGTACTTTTTATGTGCCACAAGTAGAGCAGCGTTTGCGATTTCGTCCCAGTTTAAAATAAAGACTGTGTGGATATCTGAGTAAATTTTTTTGGATTTAACATTTTTGGCTTGCACACGTCTTCCACTATATTAAGTACAATAAATTTGCAATCTAAAAATATGAGTAATGGAGATGTGGATGAGACGGAAGAAAACGTTTTATTTTATCATTTTTTTATTATTAAGAATGGGTTCGCTCTTGACCACAATCTAGCTCAGGGCAAAGATGCAAAGATTATGTTTTGTATCTTTTGTATTTATACTTTCATTCATTCAAAATGTAGGGATTACTCAATTGTATAGTTCTGATTAAGTAAATACAAAAATTCAAATCATACTCATTGCTCGAGCCAAAACAATAATCGACAGCAAATTTACAAGTACACAACATATTCAGAAAAAATATTTTCTATGACATTTTTTTTCGTATTTCCATAATTTATGCAAAAGTTCATTCGTATAAGATTTTCACGATTAAAATGGTAAAATTCTATACCCGTATAGGATGTAGTATGAAATATTCTATAAAGCTTTAAATCTATAACTATCGTTAAGTTTTAAATAGGTCGATAAAATCAAAGGCCAGAGGCATTTGTCTGTAATACGGGTGAAATTAATTAAATTATGCGGAGAACATAAATCGTGAACCAACGAGCAAGGAAATATATTCTAAGCGGTAAGATACACCGTAATGTTACAGTGATCGTGTAATACATTCAATGATCCGCCATTAATATGTATCGTTTCCATGTATTCATGAGTTTTTCTTTCTTTCATCATGATTTGTTTGTGTCTGCTACGCTTGAGATGGAATCGTTCCTTTTTTGGTAGTACAATGTGATAATTATTAATTAATGGTAGTTAGACGTATATATTTGACTTTGATAAACTGTTTCGTATTTGTATAGAAGATTCTAAGTTGGAAAGACAAAAGAGGTATATGAGTGTACCTAAGACACGAATGTATTTAGCATTTACCTTTAACATTTAATTGTAAAATAAATCTAAAATTTAAAAAAATTATCACCCTCGACATTCGATTGCTTTATAAGTTTTAAACGGCTCAACCAATATTAATCAAATGTAGCTAAGAACCATCTCGATTACGTCAGTTTTGAAACAAAAAAAACTGCATCGAAATCGGTCCATTCGCTTAGGAGCTACGATGCCATAGACAGACACATTATACACAGACACACAAATAACACTTATAACGCCTCTTTTTTTTCAGAGGTTTAAAAGCGCAAAAGCTTTTGCAATAATAATAAATACCACACAATCAAAACCCACACCAAGGTTTTTACTTGTATCGTGGGTCCATCGATACACATACGAGTATAGACAGGTACGCACAACCAGACACGAGCACAAACATCGTTTTTTTAAAATAAATATTTGTCCCTTTCGGGAGTTGTCCTCAATCAAATAAAGACGTGGTGAACTCATTTTTTAATGTTTGATATTTGTTCAGTGTTGAATTTTCTATGTTCTAGCGCTTTATCCCGTTTGCGGGTTTCTCGATGCCATACTCATTCACGCCCGTAAACTTTTTCCACTACAAAAATAAGCTGCCACTTCCGTTCTTCGATCCCTTAGGGAATCATTCCTAAATATTACAAATGAGAAAGTTTATAAAACTGAATGGATGCTTGTTTCTCCTCCTTTACAATAAAAACTACTTCCTAAACGGGTTTTGATGAAACTTTGCAGCAATATACGAGTAGCTTAGCTCAGACATCAAATTTATACCTAGACTAAATAATTTTTCCGAATTCCCACGGGAGTGAAGTCCCGGATGAAAAGCTATTCACCTAATACATAAATGTATATCGAATTTTAAATATTAATGTTTTTTTCTTAAAATGTTTGTACATCAGAGCACGATGCAAATAATCTAGTTTATTTCTTATGTTTTTTTTTAAATTAAGCTTGCATTGGTTCCTTTAATTAAAAATACTTCATCTGTAAATACCTTGAATATTCACAAAGGTATAGTCTCAAGTCTCGATATCAGTGGGTCAGCGATGTCTCAGGTTCTACGCTCCACTTCCCTCGGTTTGTGGGGCGCAGGAAGCCCAGATATTTGGGCTACTGACAAATTGTACACATAATTCCGGTACAAAATGACCCAAAAACTGTCCACGGACTTTGTGTGGTGACTTTATGAGTGATAAATTGTTAAAAGTGTTATCTGAAGGTGCAACCGCAGAATACATAATAACATATACGGGTAGAGACAGCATTTCCAGCTTATTCTCGATTTTATTGCCATTATCAGAAGGTAAAATGTTGCATTTGTGAATCCACGTATCTTTAGTATATTTTAAAGTCTTATCAACTTTTCAGATTGACCTGATAATCTTTGGACGTTTTCCGCATTTTTTGAAATATTTCGTCAGAGAAGTTTACGTCATGAAAAACAAAAATTGGAACTGAAATCATTCGAATAAGTCAAGTATTTCTGACAATATGCAATGTCTGGGTATATTAAAATAAACGCACGGAGTCCCTCAAAATTATTTAACAAGAAGTCCTAGGTTCTTAGTTGACTCTAGACTGTAGAACTCTAGACAATCTAGATACCAATTTCCATGTCTATTTTTTCAGTGACGGACATTCAGTGCACATTCGCGAGCGGCGGCAGTGGTATCCGAGACTCAGTGACAGCACTCCTGCGCAAGCCGGAGGGGTTTCGGGGGGCACCTCTATTCGCAGACGACAGGGCCACGGACCCCGTCGTGGACCCCATTTGCCAGATCCGACCCGAGCCTGAGGATCCAACAGGGCTGTTGTACAGGCTTCGAATCACAGATTTTACGAGATGTGGAGTCTTGAAGCGAAATGTAAGTTAAAATTCTTTAATAATTACCACCTACACAGAATTTATCTATCGAGAACTTTTAATAACTTTTTAGTTCATTATAAAATATAAATGATTTACTTTCACACCAATCTATGAATATTAAGGCCCATTAATTAGAATATGTAACCTCTACGTGATACTTACTGGATACATTGGATATAACATGCATGTGTGTAGAGACATACCTACAAACTAATAGTATTTAAATCGTGTACTTGATCGTCTTGATCGTAAAAAAATTACCTAATTAAATCTTTGATTGATTTGATTCAGTTCCTTGAACGGAGCCCTAGCTAGACCTTTATTGCTATAGATCCCAACACCAATTCCATCAACCGACATACACATCCAAATGCCTATACTGGAGCCAATAATCACTGATGCGATCTAACCGTGCACCAGAAGCCATCGTAAACCGCGCAGTAGCCGCCTCACTCTTTACTGCAACAAATTCCAAGTAACAAAATGCTTCGGCAGATTGTTGGTCGTCCCACAGAAATAAAAAGGGAAGATGTGGTAAAAGAAAATTACATTTTGACAGCCGAGTCAGTGGTTGCAGAGTTCAAGCGTTCTACGTTGAAGAATTTATTCTTCTTCAACGTAGAACGCTCAAACTAGATTGGGCGCTAACCTATCATAAATTCTTACGATGATCATGTTTATCGAAAAGGAAGATTGGTCGCAATGTTGATCTTATAACTCTGCACAATGTAAAATTAATTTCAAAAGAATCTTATAGTAAAAAAATATTAATAACTACAAAATATTAACGTACTTTTTGTTGCAAAAGTGTACATTTTCTTCATATTCTAATTATATCTCTAGTCTATCCCCTGCTAATATTTTTTGCTCGCTGAAAGAAATAGTAGGAACTTTTATTACACTTCATACTAGGATAAGCAATGCCGTTGTTTTCAACGTGTCTGCTTATTTTTCATGTAACATGCCTTTGATGCCATAAATTTTCATTAGGAAATGAGTTGATCATCTTGAAATGCCTGAATAGTTTTTAAAAAATTACAACTATACAAAATAATCTAGATCACGTCAGTTATCGAACAAAAAATATATAAAAATCCCACACAGATAAACACGTCAAACTTATTAGTCCGTGAAACAAGTTATCAACAAATAAATAGAGGAAATATTACATAATATTTGTAACAAAGTGTGGGAAGATGGAAACTACAAAACGTCATCGTAGTCATAATTACATCAGAGATGCAATACTTAGCCCTGCCTGTGCACATTGTTCTTTTCAACGCAGTGAGAATTTAATTGACCGAGAGAAAATAGATAAAATAAATTAAAACAAGATAAAACAAACACCGATCGCAGATAACTTAGGCGTGTGTTTACTTCCCATAGAATGAAATAACTCAATTATATCTGTAGATTGTAGACCAATCATAACGGCGGTGTCTCTCCACTTTATAAGTTATTCTCTCATTCAATGGAGGATGATTCGGCTTTGTTACTAGTATTTATGCGGGACGCAGTATTTCTCAAAATTGTTCTCTTGTTACCGCGTACTGTATTTGTCATCGACAACTAATGCTGGCTCCGTTACTAACAGTATGTATGTACCTATACTCTAGACTCTAGTACGATACAGCTACCGGCGCAGACGCATTATTAACCGACAGACCGGTATTATCGAGCTTAGGGAAACTGGGGAAATGTGCATGTATGTAGGTTTGCAAGAAGTATTTGCCAAGAGCGCTATTTGAGTGCGTCGTTATCATTATGATAATCCGTTCGTCTGCTACTGTAGTTTGACCGTTTTAACTATTGTGCACCTTAGGCATTAGTGCGGTGATAGCCCAGTTGGTAATGAGCCAGACTTGTAATCCGAAGGTCGCGGGTTCAAATCCTGGTGCGGGCCTGCACCACTAAATTCGTCTTTTCGGATTTATGTATGGATTATTCTAATTATCACTTTCTCAACGGTGAAGGAAAACATCGTGATGAAACCCGCCCGTCCAAGAAAATTCATTTTCGAAAGACGAGCCGTCCACCAACCCGCATTGGGCCAGCGTGGTGGACTATGGCCTAAATCCCCTTCGTGTTTCGAAGAGAGGCCCGTGCCCCTCGGTGGGGACGTATATGGGCTGGTAAGAAGAATAAGCATTAGTGCTATTTCGTTTTAAGAGATACGTTAAAATTACCTATGCGACCTTAGCTTGTAGGTGTAATTACAAGCAAGGGTTACATCTCTCATTTTAAATCTTTCCTATGTAAACTTAGAAACGAGCTGAAAACTGTTTTCTATCGGATCTTCACTTACAAAGGCAGACACCACAGACTGTCATCTGCTACGATCCAAACACATCTCTTTCGCTTCCTCTATATTCTGTGGTCTCTGCCTAGCCCAATGAGATAATGGCGTGTGCTTATGTATGTGTTCACTTACAAAATACTCAGCTATCAAGCAAAACAACTACTTATACCACTGCATCTCCACAAAAATGCAACCCTATTATTTCCACACTTAACGCGAGTGCACATCTAAAGCCGGCACTCAAGTATAATAACGATGACATTCAAGATATCAGCAGAATGTTCTCAAACCATTGCATGACGCAAAACGTTTTCAGAGTTACTGAGCTTTTTATTGCGGTGTAATAAATACGCCAGCGATCGCACTGATTAAAGGAATTACTGTGCCTTGTGAATCATGACGTGTTCAATTAATATAACTCTGTAATAGCTCTCCCAGCAATTATTATTATGGCGACAGATCGCTTACTGCCTTTGCGCAGCTCTTCGGTAGCAAATTATGACACTGTGGAGTACGTGTTAACGCTAACATTAAATTACTAACAGATTGCTACCTTAATGGTATAGAATAAAGAAATTTATTAATGTAATATACCTTAAAATTACCTATATCCGCTTAGTGCTTTATGATCTTACAATCAAAAACCTAAGTATGTAATAAGTAGTTGTATAACTGTATACTGTAAGTGTGAAAACCGTTACTTTTGAATCTGTTCAGAAGAAATTTTTCATAAGGATATGAAAAAAATGGACATTACTTCCATGCTGGACCGGGAGAGAAAAAACTTGGAATGTGCCAGCTGCCAACTCTTCCCAGGCATACTGTAGAAACCAGTAAGTGGGACGCGAGGTTTTGCAATATTGTGGGCAAAAGACTGACAACCTAATAGTGTTTTTTTCCACGAAAATATGAAGGGATTCTAAGGACTAAAATATTATAGAAAATTAAATCAGTGTATTTCACACTCACTGGATACATACAAACACTAAATACAGTAGAATCTGAATATAACGACCTTCAATTGACCGGCGATACTATGTCGTACTAACCGCATGACGTACAAAACGGCAGGATTATTTCTTATGTACATATATGTACTTAGGAATACGTATATGTATTATACATGCGAAAGTTTGATTTTCATATTTAGGTAAATAAAACATTTTATAGGAATCACATAGTATATTAATTATGGTTAATATTAATATACTACGCCGGGGTGTAGATTGTGTAAACAAAACATTGCACGTCGTTTTAACCGGACGTATTATCACAAATAATGGTCGCTATAAGCAGTTATTATATTTTCTCAGTACCTAACTATGAAACCTAACTTGCGTAAACATTATCGTCGCTAAAGAATATATTTTGCCGAAATAACCTACTTATTCGAAAATTGCATTTCAAAAATGAATACAACTTTCATTTTAAAAAAAAGAGTAAATCCGCAGAAAATCGGGCCAAAAACTGTGTCTCATGAAGAATGTGGGTTGCAGTAGATTACAGTATGAGATGTGCGGGAATAACTGTAACCGCAGAGCGATAAATATACGAAGTAAACGTTGTGAAACCATTTGTATTTATTTGTCATGAGTTAAAGCAGGCATATTACTTTGCTGGTTCTAAAATACTGTATCATTTAACCTAAATAAGAGATGGAAGTCCATTCATTTAGCTACATGTTATATTACAAATGGTTTCATCTTGGTATACCTGTTTACAGCTCGGCTTTGGCACGACAAAAGTAGCATTCTAGATTTTTACAGCTTACTTCTCAGTTCAGGTTTTCCCAGCCAGTGGGAACTAGGTATTTTAGTCAATCTGGGACCTTAACTGTTTGACCTCCATACAATTTTAATTAACCCATACGAACTACCATAAATATTTGCATGACTAAGAATTAAATAGACATAGATGTAGAAATATATTAATATGCATGCAAATATGCATATATTAAAAGGTACAAGTGATCATGTAATAGGATCTACTACGGTGAAATAATGAAGCTACTATGTTTATTTTTAAGCAACTTTAACCTTATCAAGCGCCATTGTATCAAATTAGGTACAAATACGAAAGAACGGCATTTTGCTCTGAAATGTTGATCTGATTAGATAAAATGTTCCTCACAAGAAGAACTTCGATCAAACGATTTGGTATCTGGGCAATTAGATACTGTCGGCCTCAAAAGAACGCAACCCAATATCTAAGAAAACTTAGAGTCTGACGCTTGAAGTGTGCAGGATGTGTATCACATTAATATTGTACTTAAAAGGCGAAAGTTTGTCTGTCTGTTGTATGTTTGTTACTTCTTCACGCTCAAACGGCTGGACCAATTTTGATAAAATTTTGTATGGAGGTAGCTGGTACATAATTTTCCTAAATTCCCACGGGAACGAAGTCCCGGGCGGAAAACTAGTTTCCGTTTAAAAAACGGTACAGAATCCTCTTCACACGGGCTCGAGTGAGAGTCGAGCCCGCGTAAAGAGGATTCTGTACGATTACCCTCTCCACCCAAATTTAATTCAATCACTTTCAAAGCGGTGATAAGGTCGCGGGCTCAAATCCTGGTGCGGGCCTGTACCACTAAAGTCGTCTTTTCGGATTTATGTACGGTTTTCTAATTATCACTTGCTCAACGGTGAAGGAAAACATCGTGATGAAACCCGCCCGTCCAAGAAAATTTATTTTCGAAAGACGAGCTGTCCACTAACCCGCATTGGGCCAGCGTGGGGGACTATGGCCTAAATCCCCTTCGTGTTTCGAAGGGAGGCTCGTGTCCCTCGGTGGGGACGTATATGGGCTGGTAAGATGATGAAGATGACTTTCAAAGTTAGCATTTGCTGTTTCAATCCAAAACTATCGGCGTCGAATGCTTTATCGTAAAACACTAAGATTGCCTTTAACTTTTTCACCAGGGCTTCGTCCACGTGAGGGTATGGTTCCCCCAGTTCCCAGGCGTGGTGATGCAGTCAGATCAAGAGCTCATCATCATGTGCAAGCCTCCTGAGCCCACCATCATCGAAAATAAAGCTGCTGGTTTCGCGGGAAGTTTGTAAGTATTCTTGCATCTGTGGGCGATTTTATAACATTGATCTCAAAATTTATTTAAAATGAATCTATATGTACCTATGTGGTAATATGTAATAAAGATTTTTGTATTGAATCTTCAATGTCGCTGGACTGTAAGTGAAAGAAAAACATAAAATGTATCAGCTACCAACTTTCCTCGAGTATAGGTACTGTAGAAATTAGTTTTCAAGTTATGAAGTTGTCCTTGTATTCTAAATAAACAAAGTTCTCAGAATACCTACAGCCTTAGGGCTGCATGTAAATTATTGTAGATTCTACGTATTTAGGTATCTATGATCAGTATAGCGACAGTAGACAGCTGGAAAACCTAGTTTAAGTGACTTTCCATTGTAATAAATTTTTATGTCTTCTAATGTAACACAAGATAATTATAAACATGCGATTGAAAACGACATTAATGAATAAATAACTATTTGCTGATACAAGCTTAAAAAAGTGGTTACATTTCATATGCTACAAAGCTCATGTTCTATTTGAAATCGAACTACAAAAACAAGCAATGTGCATTGTTCACTGAAGGGTAACGAAATATAATTGTTTAATAACAAAATACCTACGACTTATCATTTCTGTTACACTCTACAAATTCGATGAATAATAATTCGAACACTACAAAATTTTATCTTAAGTATTTATCTTACCTATATTTAACCAGGTTATATTACCAGTATTTAACCAAAAAAAATTTACTTGTTTTGTTTTATTTTCCTATATGTAATTATAAATAGGATTACACCTGAAATATTCCAAAAATTTCATCTAATTTATTTTTCAACACATTTACTCATGAAGTGAGTCTTATGTCATTGTTTTAAGGTTCATAATGAATGTTTTACCCAGTCCGTGCGTAATAAAAATAAAACACTAGTACGTAATGTTTTTTTTTCTAAACAGCAAATAGATCAGATCTTATTTTTTATTTAAAATTAAGCGTAAGTATTAAAGTATTTGTAAATAAAAATATAATTCCACTAACTAAATCATTTAAATTTAACAGAAAATTATAATTTATTTATGCTAAAACGTGAAAATATATAGTTAAGTATTTTTTTATTATTTGGCTGTATGGCATACTTGTCAATGTGAATCTCATTTTGTGAGCGAAAAAAGAAAAAAACAATCGCGCCTCTTTTCAGAATTTTCAGCTGTTTTCACTTGGTTTTAACAAACGGCATTTGCATTCATCAGATTGTTATTATTGTCAGAAATACAACACAAAAAATGTCTTCTTCAAATGCAGAACAGGAAACCTACGTGGGTAACGCCAGAAATACTTTCCGAGGCGCAACATGCAAGTGATAGAATAGTTCGTTGCCGCCAATATCAAAGGAAAGTTTATATTTATTTCTTTCCTCGCAAATGTGTTGAAAAACGTCGTATGACACGCGTGCGCATTGGATATTGCATTCTCGGCTCAGTTGAGCCCTCGCCTTCATAGCATAGGTACATTTTTTTACAGGAATACTTATCCCAAGTCAATAAATATACTTGTCAGTTATAAACTCACACAAAAAAGCACCCTTATACATAATTCAATAAACAATGTCCACAATATATAATTAAAATTGAATTTAAAATAAATATACTCCTTTTTCCTTATTAAAACATTATTTACTAACTCTTACCTCTGATGACTAACACCTCGACTGTGATCGATTGAATAGAACAGTCATTTCCACAGCCCGCATGGAGCCCGCGTGTCGGGGGTGGTGGAGGAGACCCCAGGGCGGCTGGAGTACGAGGTGGCACTGTACAAGGAGGCCCCGCCCGTCTCTCGGCATTCGAACCACTCCGTCGACTTACCGGTGGATCAGGTAGAGTCCTTCTTTAGTGTTATGTTTTCCTAGTAACTACGAGTAACATATTTTTTTAATTGGAAAAAAAATTGCAATCTTATGACATTGTTTTTTCGACTTTACGTAAATAACGATAAAATGCAGTCAGGTGAAAAAAACCGGCCAAGTGCGAGTCGGACTCGCACACCGAGGGTTCCGCACAAATCTGCTTAAAGGTATTATAGACCTGAGTATTTGATATGAATTTCAATTTAATACTCGTACCTCTACGCATTCAGGAGGAAAGGGATAGTAAATTTAAAATTATTAAAAATATTTTTTTTATATGATGTAACTAAAAATGTACGGTTTTCGCAATTTTTCCTTTATCTGTGTTATAAGACGTTGCTTTGTACCAAATTTCAATATTCTGAGTTCACGGGAAGTACCATGTAGGTTTTGATTCCCTTGCGATTGCCGAAAATTTGCAGAAATTTGCGACATAAACGGCTGTATCTTTTGATTGCGTTGGCTTAGAAGTTTGATTTTTTCACAGCTCTAAGTAAAACTGAGTATTTGATATAAATCCCAGCTTGATGCCTGAACGCGTTCCTGAGAAAAAGAGTCTTGACAGACGGACGGACGGACGGACAACAAAGTGATCCTATAACGGTTCCGTTTTTTCCTTTTAAGATACGGAACCCTTACAAGAAAATTCAGTTAATCGTAATAAACAACTGATCACTTTAAATTGGATTCATAAAGTTGTAACTGCCCTGGATTCGATTTCCGGCACAGACGGGTATGAGAAGCAGATGTTTGTGTGTCGTGTGTCGTTATTAATTGCAATTTTTCACAACTTTTGCACAGACTTTTGTAACTCTTTACAGGCGGTTCCAATAGGGACAAAACTCCAATTGCGCGCGCGCATCAATCCTGAGTCTGCGTGGCGACATATCAAACTGTTAGAAGTCGCAGTGTCCCCTGACCCAGACAGACCTCACGCGCCCGGCGCAGTATTGTTGGTTAAAGATGGGTAAGTCTTAAATTGGATCAGATAAGTAATGTTGACCCTTGAATCTAAATGTAGACTAGGTAAATTGATGTTGACGATAGTCAAACGGAAAAGGGCAAAAAGAGACGTACACCAAATTTTCATTTCTTGTAGAAAAACGTAACTAAGCACTTTAGTAAAAATATGCATACCTAGTAGTAAAGCGAAAAGTCAAAAAGCTTTAAGGCACACCGAACCACATGTTTGAGAATGCGGCCCGAATATTAACCTGAAAATCGAATGAAAATTGGAGAGATTGAAAATGAAAATGAGTAATCAACGTACGCTCTTTCATTTAATTAAGGGCATTGGAATCTATACAACGCACATATACCTACATATGTAGTAGGTAGGTACACTAGTAAGTAACAGAAACTTAGGCCCGTATTACAGAAGAAGACTCAAGTCTTGATCTATACTTAAGTATTGATTGTCTTTAATTATTGATTAAAATTTATAGATTATGCGCATGTTAAAGTTGACATAATGAAATTTTAAAATTTGAATGTAATTATTTGTTTTTTTAATTGATGTGACTTTTATGAAAACTAAATCGTAGTACTTATTTCAATTTAGTCTATTTTTTCAGATATAGCGAAAAACTCTTTACACAAAAACTCATTAAATTTACAAAAACATACAATGTCAAAAACTTAAATTATTAAAATCAGTCAAATAAACCGCCCCTTGTCATCCCTGGTGCAAAGGTGCCCATAACACTATTTAATAATATGTACTTATTTAAATAATATATATTTTGCTCTATTTGCATGTCACCTTTATGACTAAATGTGTTGAACGTAATTTTTTTTTACACATGAAACATCTGTAAAACCACATTTACTGCAATAAAGATCATTCATTCATTCATTCTCCCTCACTATCAAAATGACAAAGACGACTGCTACTTAAGTATAGATCAAAGTTTGAGTCGCGTTTTGTAATCTTCTTTGTCTTATCGTGTAGGTATAGTGAAGTGTGTGGCGAACTTGGCTAGCCCTGGTGTCAGAGTTTTCAAACCGCACAATGGCGTCTGACTTGGTTTTAATTACTGTAGTCAATTGACAACAGCCGGGACCGACAGCTTAACGTGCCCTCCAAATCACGAAAACGCTCGTGATAAATTGCCACTTTTGGTCACCCATTAGGTTCCGTGCATCTGTGTACGTTGCTTAACCTCACTGATCGGTTGATCGGTTGTACGAGCGCTTCGGACCTTAGACACGTTTTACAAATTCCAGTTGCCGCAACCGCGACTTCGCGTCAATAATCCCGCACCAGCCCGCGCGGTACCGGGAGCGACACAACGAGGTGTTCCTGGACTTCGAGGCCTTCCTCCTCGCCTCCATGAAGGAACGCTCCACTCTCTGGATACACTCGCAGATCAAGGCCTGCATGGACGCTGCTGATTGTCAGCCTGATTACTGCCTTGACTTGTTCGAGCCTTCTGGTGAGTGCTAGATAGAAGTCAAAACTAATAGTCATAGCGTTGCTTACGTTTTTTGTTTCTCTACGACTATTTCATTAAGTAATGCGTAATTGTAGTCGGTAGGTGTACCTACTTACTTATACATATGGAACAGTGGCAGACGCACGTGCGGATATTATTATATTAGAGTGACCTGCAAACCGTCTCCTTTACACCATCGCGTCGGACTGCTTGGAACTTGAATATAGTTACTAGAGATACATACACCTATCTACTATAGATACGAGTACATACGCTTACGTAATTTTTCCAGTTTTATCAGTAGATGTTGAGAGTATTCATTATCTAGACCAAACGAACATCCTTACTTTATTTAGTTAACTAGCTTTCCGCCCGCGGCTCCGCCCACGTGAACTGTGGGATAAAATGTAGCCTATGTCCTTTCCTAAGGTCTAATCTATCTCTGTACAAAATTTCATCAAAATCAGTTAAGTAGTTTAGGCGTGAAAGACCGACAGACAGACAGACAGACATACAGAGTTACTTTCGCATTTATAATATTAGTAAGGATGTAAAAAAATGTTTATTATCCTTCACATGAAAACAGAGCACTACAGTAAATCGACATGACATTTTAAACAGGGATAGGCTGGAAAGTGACATAGCCTACTTTTTCTCCCGAACAAAGTAGCGGGTGAAAAGTAATAAAAAATACTTACACATATACACCCACATCGATATCCCTAATCAATGACTGCCATCTCAAATCTTCCAGGTCACGGCCGCCGTCGGAGATCGCTGTCAGATGCATCACAAAACGTCACGAGCGCGGCTCTAACGTCCGAACACGACAACAACTCGACGCCCTTCACGAGGTTCAAGGAGAATCTGGAGTATACCGTAGTGATGCCTGGAGAGCTGTTCCACCGGACGCCATTGGAAGCCACGTGTGCCACTTCCATGATGATCGCGGTTGCGCTTGGAGCGTTGCTGTTTATGTCGGCTTTGCTGGTAAGTCTTCTTCCTTAGGTACCTTTGCTTAAGTAGATACCTTTTTTTGGGTTAGCTCTTGACCACAATCTAGCCCAGGGGCGAAGATGTGGTCGAGGATGTAGCAAGCTGACCTAGAAATTACATATTCAGTCGAATTAAAGAGACTCGGATTAGTACAGACGCGGGCAGAGAATTCCATTCTCTAGCGGTGGGATCTTGACTGCCTTTATAAAAATGTATCTCAGTATCCTGCATTCCATTTTTTCGTCGTTTTTTAGTTACTCTGTTGTAGGGTTTACCACCGATCATAGTCAATGAACGATTTCGGCTAAAGGACATAGTAGTTATATTGATGCATTTGGTTTACACCTTCCGTTAAAATCACATTCACTAGCGCGTCGAAATCAGCTTCACTGTAAGTATCCATGGTAGCCTGATTCATATTTTAACAATATACGGCTGTTTTACCCTATAGTCGAAAACTACGTTTATTTAGTTCTGAAATCTACAACGTTGTTATGTTGTAAAGTTTTTTTGCGCTCTTATTAGATTCTGGGATCACGAGAATTAACACATAAAGAAAAAAAAACGCGTAGTAATTCTGCGTAGGTAATTTCATTTTCATGCTCCTTTTTATACTTAGCAGTATTGTTTCATGTTCCTAATATAAGACGGTCTCTTTTAAAAATTTAAACTATTTTTTTCACGCAGATGTGCTACTTAGCGACTAAGCTGAACTCGACCATGTTAAAGCACAACAGCCTGCAGGCCCCAGCGGGGAAGGGCTTTGAGCAAATTCTACGAGAGTTGGCGCACCACTCGCTGTCTGATACCGGCTACACCGGCCGTCCCACCGTGCAATGATCTTAATTTCCTCACACAATAGAAAAATAAGTTTAAAAAAATATCAGACCACACTTCTTAGAACTATTTTCTACCATCAATTTTCATATTCATATTCTATGTAGGTATTTACTTTAAAAAAAACTGTATGTTTCTATTAGAAGTTTAAAAAATTCTTATAGGTCGTTATAAGTCACACTCTCTGTTAAGTGGTCAAATAATTTCTAGATTTTTCTATAAATTTATCTTAGATTACCTACCTTTAAGATAATTTAGTAATAGAATAAGTTATTTATTTTAGTTAAATTATCTGAATCAAATCAATGAACTTATGACTGAAAAATACCTTTGTTATTCAAAATAACTTCACAAAACTTTTTCAGTCATGACTGTCGCTATTAGCCATTGATTTAGAAGTTAATAGTAAAAGTATTAGTTAATTATGTAATATTTTGTGAACAAAATAAATAAATTACTTATTAATAGTGAATGAGGTAGTTTACTTTATGTTATTCTAGTTTAAGTAGAAGTGAGTACTTATAGGTACTTAGTAGTAAAAATTATAACGTGGTGAATATCTGTTGTGGCTGCAATACGAAAACACATGTAGTTAAAGCTTCGATAATATTAGAATAACAAGAATTTAGAAAGCCACATTCTAGACTGTGTAAATTCTTTTGCCTTTGCTGTAAAACGTAAATCGATAAGAGGGTCTTTAACCGGAACTCGGCGTGGGCAGATGCTTTGTCAATTGAATATTCGTTTTCTGCGTGAAAAAGTTGTTTAATGTATAATAGTAATAGTGTATTATGCAGTAAATTGACTAAAATTCGTGTAGTGACAAAAAATTCAAGTGATAACAGTGTTTCTGCTCCGTTTGGTACCGATAAAGATCCTCGCGGCTAGGACCAAGTTAGCCTCGCGGTTATGCTTCTCGCCGCCAGTTTTCGTAAAACAGACGCTATCCTGTTTTACGCAGAACGTGAGGAGCTTAGGGCTTAGGTTAAGTTGAACAAAGAAGATTTTTCACTAAAGACATGGCTGCATGGGCATAGTTTCCTTTGCCTTTCCCGAAAGGGATAAATTAAACAAAAAACATGCAAAAAAACAAAAACCGGCTGATTTTGACATTGACATTCATAGAGTCACAACCGTACATATACAGTGTGACCATTTGTGGCAGGTTCCTGCCATTTTGGCAGATTTTGACCCCAAATTTTAAGGGTGGCACTTTATGCGGACGATTCAAAAAAGTGGCAGAATTTGGCAGAATTTAAGGAAATCTTCACAAAAAGTTGCAAAATTTGGCAGATTTTAAGGAAATCTTCATCAATATTGAAATTTTTGAATTACTTTGTATTTCTATTTAATTTCCTTTTTCATATATTTTTCATTATTCAATTATTTAGTAGGAAATTATTAACTGAGGTGGCAACTTTTATTTGTCTCATTCCCATACCAGATAGTGCGGGTATTTCCCAATAATTAAAATTTTATGCAGGTAAGCCATTTGATCAAGAACGTTAATTACATTAGTTATATGGTTTATTTTCTTATGAATGTAACTGATAAAGGTTGTTGTCTATTACCTTTCAATTCAGGGTTGGAAATCGTAGTATAATTATACTATTTGTATCAGAATTTCATTGAGTGTAGTATGTATTATTGTAAAGCCAGTATACTACTCGAAAATACCAGAATTTTTATCGACCAGTGGAAGAGTAGTTTTTAATGTAATTTTTAACTATTTCCTGTCTTTTTGACAGAATAGGAGTTGTTATGTATTTTTTCTATGAGTGTGAGTGAGATGACGGTTACTTACTTATATGCACTTGTGTATGCTCTTACAATTTTCTTGAATAATATGCTAAAATAAGGTTATTAATAATACCCATTTAGTGGCAGGTTTTTGTAAGTTTTTGAAATCGGGCTTGGCAGGTTTTGGCAGTTTTTTTGCTCGAGTCGGGCAGATTCGCCATTTTTGAGATGGTCACACTTATACCTCAAGTGAACTAATAGTGAACTCAATTTTAAGACTGGCTCATAAGGACCTAGCATCCAGGGCCGTAAAACCTTGTTTAAAAAAAAAAAAAAAAAGACGTAGACGGAGAAGATATACCTAATCTGTGGTCACAACACTCAAAGAGAATATAAACAACACTCGTCTCAAAAAATTGTTTCTTTAACAGAAAACATATTTTTTTGCATTAGAAACATGAGTAAAAGAGCTAAAAAATTTGCAACAGAAGGTTCGGCTAACAAAAATCCGAAGCAGTGGAGCATGGGTTTGGTTGAATCGATGAAAGATCCGGCGAGTGTTGTGAAGCAAACCAACAACGTTGTAGTTATTAAAGATAAATATCCAAAAGCTAAATTACACTATCTAGTCCTGTCCCAGGAAGACATAAGCAGTATTTTCAAATTAAATAAGTCACATGTGAAATTGTTAAAAGAGTTTGCTAAGATTTATGAAGAAATAAAAGCAGAACAGAAAGAGCTTAAACTACAAGCAGGTTTCCATGCTATTCCAAGCATGCAGCGTCTTCATATGCACATAATTAGCAACGATATGATCTCACCATGTCTAAAAACTAAGATACATTGGAATACCTTTACTACAAGCTACTTTTTACCATACGAAGGTAAGCGAGCTCAAAGATGGTTGGCCTGGGAAAAATCTACAAAACTGCTTCAAGGTTTATTATTCTAAATATTCTACTTTGTATTCTACTTTGTATAAGTAAAAAAAAAAACTTTTTGTACTTAGATGTTATTCGAGAGCTAGAAGAAAAAGGCAGCATAAATAAGATATCGGAAAAGGAATACAAGAGTTTAATGGCCACACCACTCAGATGTAACCAATGCAGCTTTGAACCCAGTAACATGCCAAAACTTAAAGAACATTTGTTAAGTCACTCAATATAAGGATGTAAAATTTTTAAGGAATAAAATAACAAAAACGTAAGTTTCAACATGCATTGCACATTTTTTATTGCTCATTTAACTTAATTTATTTCTTTATCATAATTTACAAAAAAATATTTTACAGGGTTTCTTGAAATGTCCTAACACATAATTATTATGCAAATACCTAGTTAAAACATTTTTACAATTGTTTATCAATAGATACTAGTATTCCTGTATGTACAGAACTTAACATAGATAATTACCGAATTATGCAAAATACTGTCATTACAAAATAAAATGTCCATTAAAGCCCCAGTGTGTCACAAGTGATACCTTCAATCATATATTTGCACTAATTAGGAGTTATTTAATGCAATATACATATTTACATGCTCATTTAAGCATCTCTATGTAATTTATTTAATGAAGGGCTATCAGAATCTAAAAAAGAACTGGATGTACTGACACTGTCATCAGCATCAGGAGTGTACATCGCCAGATTCCGCCTTTTGAAAGTTTTTTTACCACTTTCAGTAACTGGTGTAGGAGTACCTATAGTAGTACTGCAAACACTTTCAGATAAAAAAGATGTACTCTCAGGAGTAAGCAAAGAAGTCTGTGTTGAGTTTATACTATCAGCTTCACTGGGTGTCATAGGTGCTGGTAAAGACATTTTAGTTTTTATTGGAGTTGGAGTTGTTGGCGGTGGGGATAAAGGTTTGCTGTCCACATGAGGCTGTTTCATCATCCGTCCTGCTCTCGCCAACAAAACTTGCAAAGGATCATCAATACCTAATTTCTCACACAAATTAACTGTTTGAGGGTTGATTATAGCATCTGCAGGATGTTTCTTATGAGCATTAGGGTTGAAAATAGGTGCAGTTCTAACAAAACTATCTTGTGTTATTGTCAGATCTCCCATTATTTCTGATATTGCTTGCTTTTCTTCTTCTGTTGGTGTAAAATCGTATCTGAAAAGGGATAGGACATTAATTATGAAAACATCCAATATTTAGTGATTTTCTGGGCAAAGATAAGAAAAGGAATAAGAACATTTTAAGATAAAAAAACTTCTTTATCTTACCTTTCATTTCCACCAGGGCCTGGCATATGGCAATCTACATTTTTCACAGTCAATAGATGGTTGGTATTCTTCAAAATGGCCAGCCACTCTAAATCATACTTTAAAGACATATCCCCATCATATTCTGGTGGTAAGTCCACTATTTGTAAGTGCCTCCGCCTTGGTAGACATTTGTCTAAGGCCAGGAATTTGGTTTCTTCATGTTCCTCATGTTTGACAATAGCTGCAAATTGGCAATGCAAATGAGCAGCAAACCAGTAATCTGGTTTTAAAGTGAAAAGTAAATTTTCTGCAGGAGCACTACCAAGATGGTTTGATTCAACGTCTTCCCTGCAAATACATTTACCTGGTATTAAAACATTTTAAACCTCTAGTCTTCTTTGCTTTATATCATAAAGGCTGAAGGTTGATGTAGCTTAGGTTTGAAAGAAAACTAATGTACATAACATACCTCAAAAAGGGTTTTCTCCGCAGTAAGTTCTCCTTATCTCCATATTTAGTGATTCCTCTTGGCCAATCATGAGAGAGCATGATATGCAACTTCTCTTTAACTTGTTGCAATCTGAAGACATCTAAAGATCTGATATGATAAACTGATCGCAAAGAGTTTTGATTGTATGGAGGGCTTTCCCAGAGTCCTTGTAGGTAATCTTGCCCTTTAAAAATTCCTGACAAACCTGAAAGTATGAAAATAAATAATAATTTTAAATCTACACTCTCATTGTATGTATTGTTAAGAGAAAATCGATCAACGACACAATTGGTACAACACTACCAGTCCATGCGGTGTGGCGCAACACTACATGGCACTTTGACAGATCAGTTTCGCGCGTAGATCGGTATTTATGTGTTCTTGCATTGTAAAATATTGAATTAAAAGGACTGTTTGATGAGTAAAAGGTGTTTTAGTGTAACAGTATGTAAACTTTTTATTGTACAGGGACAATGGCACCTCATGCTATCCAAAACTGTCAAATTTCTTCAATCGATTTTCAATTTAATCTCCAAGCATTAGAGCTTACTATCCATTGGGGAAATTAGACAGTTTGTGGTAACCTGATGTGCTGTTGACTGTACGAAAACACACTTTTACACAGGATTTACAAAAAAAGATACAGAAGGGTAATGTAGAAACGCTTATATCCCTTGAAGGGATTTCTTCAGCCAACCTTTAAGATGACGCAGAGTGTGCTAAGTAGGAGCTGGCAGTTCATACAACATTGAAGGGAATGAATAATAGTTTCTTGTTCAGCATTTTCATTCCTCGAAAAAGACCCACTGATTCATTTTTTTTCACACAAAACAGTATTGGTTAAAAATGGTTCGAACAAAAGTAAGACAATTCAAAAATTAGTTTGTTATAAGTCGTTGGTGAACCAATAAACTTTTTTCATTTAGACTGATTTGGAATTTTAGTTTTAAATCTTTTGAAGAAAATTCAATCAGCTTTTAGAACCTCCATGAAAGATTATTCACAGGATAGAAACTGGTTTAGAGACCCATAAAGGACACATTCTTTGGTTCTTTGGAGCCTTTCTTATTTGCTGTGATAAAAGTTATGTTACCTCCAATTCTCAAGTTTCCAATTCTTATAACGCTGGCTCTACCCAAATAGTAAATATTGGGTGCAACCCATCCACCATAGGGAAGTTCTTGTAAATAATTTGATGCTTCATGATTCCCTCCTATGAAAATTGTCAATATTGGTGCTTGTTTCTCGCCGCTGTAGTATCTATAAATAAAACTGTATATAGGAAAAAGGATATTTAACATAATGATATTAAAACATGGTGATTCTTACTTGTAAAATGTACACATATCTTTATATTTATCCGGCACAGCCATTGCATTTAAATCTTCCCCGTTGCGTACAGATTGGAAGTCACCGCAACAAATTAACAAATCTATCTTAAAACCTTCTCTTTGTTGTAGAGTTTGAATACATTCGTATATTTTATCAAGCTCACCGTGAGCGCAACCTTCCACCGCGATTTTCATTTTGAAAAATTTATAAATACACTTCGCGGTGACTGAGGTGGCACTAATTTATTTACACATAAACATCCGATGGTTTAAACACAAGTTTTAATTATTTTTTTAACTAAATTTATGAAAAAACGCTAAATCCTAACCCTATTCAATTCATAGACCGACGCGCTTTGACAGTCACGTCACGATTCATTCATTTCACATTATTTTAATATTTTATTTTAACGCCAAATTACGAAAATCACAATGCTCTCAATGTGAAACGGAATGTATAAATATAGCAATGTTACCATTATAAAAAAAGCTAACCGTTACTATGAAATAACGTTATTTAGTTCACAAGAATTTACGGCAGATGGCGTAGAGAATAAGATTTAAAAACATTTTTTTATAGTTAGGTAGGTGCCATAGTCGTATGTATGTATTTATTCTTTATTGTACAATGATAAATTTCAAATTCAAACTTTTATTGCTTCGTGAGTTTTACAGTTCTTGTATGGTATAATAAGTACATCACGAACCCCGTTGGGGCACTGCAAACACAAGTTTACAGTAATAGGAAGTTTACAAAGGCGGACTTATCCCACGAGGGGATTTCTTCCAGTCAACCTCGTAATTTTACTATTCGTAGTAACTTATTTCGCTAATAAAAAAAACTACTAAAGACGTGCTGACCACTGTTACCATTTTCTAGAAACTTATCAACGCGAACGATCTACGAGAACAAGTTACTTGATTAGTTTGATTACCTACCTATTACTGGGTTTAATGTTCTAAATAAGTTTTTCAGAGGATTAATTTTGCGTATTTGCGTACGCACTGAACTAACCTACGCTCGTGCATCATAAAAGGTATCTCATACGCATTTAAAGACACTAAACATGCTGGGCAGATAGAAGTTGGCGACTTAATAATAATAAAAAATCTTTATTTCTCAAACAGCTTATACATTAATTCCTAGTCTAAGGAAAACTCACCATTAAGCAAATTAAAGTTTTTGTAGAGGTTCCAGTAAATGAAGTACATAACAAAATAGTGTAAATGTGATGGCTCGGAGAAACAGTTGAGATAGATTCAAGATTCAAAACAACTAAACAACATAGGTAAACAACTTAAATTAATATAATAGAACTTAATTTTATGGTGTGTGTGTGTGTAATAATGTGTTGTGTAGTATTTGTGTGGATGTGCGTTATTTTATAAGATTAGATTATAAAGTCCCGGTAAGTAATGTTAAGTAATATACTTTAGAATATTTTCAGTATCAACATAGTCCCTAGTTTTTAGCCACTCCGTGATTTTCGACTTACAGTCGTAGTTATTTAAACTGTAGATGTTAAGTATGCCATTTAGTTGATTATTAAAGTGTTTTGACTGTGTATTAAATTGACGTTGTGCAAATACAGACCTACACAGACCTATATTAACTATATGGTCCTGTCTTCTCTTATTAGTTAGTGTATGGTCATACTGTAAAGTTTTATGCAGTTTTAATGTTGCCATGAATATTTGTCGTATCGTTAACACATCAGCAATTTTATAAAGATCCGCTGTTGGAAATCTGTAAGGTTTAAAATACGTCACCTTCAAGAGAAAACGCTGTCCTCTTTCCACTTCCGAAAATTTTGTTTTTGTAGCACCTCCCCAGATCGTGATACAATAACATATAACTGATTGTGCCAGTGTAATATAAATTCTATTTAAAAGTTTAGGTGGGGCAATATGACGTAATGGCTTGAATACCCAGATCATTTTTCTTAAACGATTGTTTACATACTCTATATGATGATGCCATGATAGGTGCTGGTCCAACACTACCCCTAAATACTTTATGTTTGAAAGTTTCTCCAGTGGTGCACATGCACAATGAGTATCTGATATATTACCACATTCATGTATTTTGAGTGACATGCTGCTGCAAGGTTGAGTACTTTTATTAATTGTAAAACATAAATAGTTAGATTTACTGATGTTAAGGGTAAGTAGATTGTCTTTTAGCCACTTAGAGATTATTAAAAGCCCAGCTTCAGTTTGCTTGAATACCAAATCCCATGTTTCGTTAGTAAAAACAATGGCAGTATCGTCGGCATATGAGAAGACCTTTCCACTATCAATGCTCAGGTTAGTTAAATCGTTAATATATATCAAGAAGAGTGTTGGGCCAAGCACACTACCCTGCGGTACACCAAAACTAATTTCTGATTCCATACTGTAATGATCACCAATCTTTACTCGCTGTGTACGTCCAAACAAGTAACTTATCATTAAATCTAGCTGTAACCCACGAATGCCAATACATTCTAGTTTATGCACAAGAGTGGGAAGAGACACCGTGTCAAAGGCCTTCTTCAGATCCAAAAATACTGTAAGACATTTCCTTCCTTTATCGACTTCATCAACAATTAATTCAGTCAAGGCTGATACTGCATCTTCTGTGGAACGATTTTTCCTGAAGCCATATTGATTATTAGACAGAATATTTTTACTATCGAGAAAATTAATTAGTCGGGAGTTTAATAATTTTTCAATTACTTTTGAGATAGAAGAAAGTACTGAGATCGGTCGGTAATTATTGACATCATCTCTTCTCCCACTCTTGTGCACTGGGGTGACTAAGGATTTCTTTAAGGCAGAAGGAAATTATTCCCTTTTTGAAACACAGATTGGCTAGGTGACTTATAATTGGTGAGATAAGAGCGACGCAAACTTTAAGTAATTTAGTAGGAATAGTGTCTACACCGGGAGCGCTATCGGGTTTAAGACTCATGATAACATTCCTAACTTCATGGGGATCGGTGTCTAAGAGGACAAAAGAGTTTGAAGATGAAAAAGTATTGTTTACGCTGTCATTTCTTTCAATTGATTGTCGTATGTTATTAGCTAGAGATTTTCCTAAGTCAACAAAAAAGTCATTTACAAAATTGGCAGATTCTTCAGGAGTACTTTTTATGTGGAGCAATTCTGTGCATTGTGAGTTACGGTTTTTAAGATGAGTAATTGTCTTTATCCTTGTCCACAGGGTCCTATTACATTTTATAGATTTGATAGAAGCTCTCTTTCATATTTTCTCTCCAATTTCTTTAGAAGCCGATTGCAGTAATTACGATACCTTTTAAATGTAATTTTTAAAACTTCATTATTAGGGTCAGATCTAAGTTTCAGTTGCATGTTATTTCTATTTCTAATGCACCGCAACAACCCTGGTGTGATCCATTGTTTAATAACTCGTTTGTTTGAGGACAAACGTCTTAAACTCTTAGATGCATCTAAGGTTTCTTTAAGTTTTAGTATCAATTGTTCTATAACAATGATTAAATACATCCTAGCCAACTGTTGAAAACATAACTATAAACTAAAAATTCACACCCTCGATATTTATCGCTTATAACTTTTAAACCAATTTAGATAAAATATAAGCTTAGAACCATCTCGATTGTATTAGCTTTTAAACAAAAAAAGCGCATTGAAATCGGTCCATTCGTTTAGGAGCTACGATGCCACAGACAGACAGATACACATACACACGTGAAACTTATAACACCCCTCTTTTTCTGTCGGGGGTTAAAAATGGATCAGATGCCGTTGCCGTGCCGTGCCATACCTTGACAACTCAATTAGCATGCAAGTTGCGCGGAGTAGGCACAATGAATTAGATCGTGCTAATTGCTACGGAGGCTTATAAAAAGTAACTAATTGCGTACACGCGTTAATTCCATCAATTTCCATCTACTAAGACTGCGCGGCGGTAGTTTAATTGTAGTACCTATGTAGTCTTAGAGTAGGTTGCGGAAGGGAAGTCCAAATTATAATGTTTTTAACTCTTATTTAAACGTGAAAGGCTTTTTTGAGCTGGCAACATCCTCGATTATATCTTGCCCCTGAGCTATAGATTTTGGTCAAGAGTGAATCCAGTTATTATTAAGGGCCACTTTCACCAAAAGTGCTAAACGTATTTAACAGCCTAAACACATTTAACTCAGTTGTCAAAGCAACAAAATCTGTCAAATTAAACAAAATTAGTCCTGCTAAATACGTTTAACACTTTTGGTGAAAGTGGCCCTAAAAAACGCATACTAAGTTTCTTCCTAACAATTCTGGCTAGGTAATTGTACAGAGGCCAGCGCATCAGGTTGCAAAACCGCTCTCGCAACAGTTCAGAGTGCACGCGTGTGGTAACCTATGTGCGGCCCTCCGTTCATCATATCATCATATCAGCCTATTGCAGCCCACTGCTGAACATAGGTGCCCTCCAAGGTGCGCCACTTTGCACGATCCTCCGCTTTTTTCATTCCGCGACTGGATAAAGAAAAACATTGATGGATGTAAGAATATTTTTTTTCTTAATTGCTATTATGTATGTCTTTATACTTATTGCAGTAGCAAATCATCACTTCGGGGCTTCGTCTGCTTTATCAGCCCTTATTGTAGTGCAGGATAGGACATTACGTGCCTATTTGTTACATTTAACGGGATTCAAACTGCATTTTAGGGTTCCGTCCGCTGGCCGTCCGTCCGTCTGTCACCAGGCTGTATCTCATGAACCGTGATAGTTAGACAGTTGTTTGCACAGCTGATGATGTATTTCGGTTGCCACTAACCACTAGAACAAAAATAATAAAATAAATATTAAAGGAGGCTCCCATACAACAAACGTGATTTTTTTGCTCGTTTTTATAGATAACTAGCTTTCCGCCCGCGTGGACTACAGGTTATATCGTGCCCAACTATGGGATAAAATGTAACCTATATCCTTTCCCAGGCTCTAATCTATCTCTGTACCAAATTTCATCAAAACCGATTCAGTAGTTTAGGTGTGAAAGACGGACAGACAGACAGAGTTACTTTCGCATTTATAATATTATATTAGTATGGATAGTACGGAACGGAACCCTTCGTGCGCGAGTCCGACTCGCACGTGGCCGGTTTTTTAAGATTGATTTTCTTACTTAAACTAGTAAGAACCCTATTTGTTAGACTCTCACATACACAGGTAGTTATGGAAATTATCTTCAGTAACTATATCCAATACCAACGCGAATAATGTCTTGGTACATGGTCTAAACCTAACTGAGAAAAAAAAAGATATCAGTAAACAATAAAGATGTCACGCTCCGTGGGCACGGGACAGAGTGGTGACGTCAGAGCGGCTAGCGGCCAATCAACGGCCGAGGCGGCGCTACGCCGCGCGCGCACCGCCCACTCACTGCGCTCGGGAAAACTCGGAAAACTTCAGCTGTACTACGCGCAATTTGAAATACTTAGTACCAGTATTACGACCGCTTCAGTTTACATGTTGGAAAATTAGCCCATGCACCTTTATTACCCAATTTTCAGGTTTAAACAAGAAACTCTACCTCTATAATTAGTTTAACAACTTTTTGAAAGTACACAGTTACATACAAGAAATAACGAAATACATATTAATTTTTTTTTCACTTACTTATCTGAACAAAAGAAAAAAAGGATGCTACCCATTGTAGGTATTAGAACACGGTTCTAAAAGGGATTAACCTAATTATTTACTTCTCAGTCATATTACCCATAATCGAAAAACTATATCTAATCGTCTTGTAAACAAATTCTAGCGCAGTATCAAAGCGCTTGGCCCCTTCTGTCGAACGCGCATTTATAGTTGCGCGAGAGCATAAGGGTTTCTTTATATTCAGTGCGCGCGAGTGGATCGCACGCGCGGCGGGAACAACTAATCCGTAGTTATACAAACTTCGTGGTATCAAACTTTTTGGTCGGAACTTTTTTCTTTGTTTTTTTTTTATGGACTGTGACCATGAGTTGGGAAGAACACCGGTCATGTGATAAAGTGGAGATCAATGAAGCGGTGGGGAAACTCCTGCAGAGCTTCAACTATGAAACCATAGTGCCGCAGCCCTCCAAGTAAGTTGTTTGTTTGTTTATGTTCACTTCCTGCACTGATTACATTTACCAGACTAATAGGTATACAGGTAAGTGCACAACAAAATTCACATTTTACTATTTTAATTAAAATCGCACATCAACTCTCCATGTTTTAAATAGGTTTACGCTATCCAATGCAGAACTTAGATTGTGAGAACTTAGATTGTGCCTGGACTGATAGGTATTTTATCCTGTTATCATTTAAAGGAAACATAAGTTAATAAATTACTACTTGTACTTATGAGTTTACTGATTAAATGATTATTATTACTTAATATCAAAGAAGGACAGTTTCCTAACACTCTTATATATAACTAGCATTTCGCCCGGGACTTCGTTCCCGTGGGAATTCTGGAAAATCATGTACCCTATGTCCATCATGGATAGCGTAGGATTCTAATGGTGAAAGAATTTTACAAATCGGTCCAGTAGTTTCGGAGCCTATTCAATGCAAACAAAAAAACAATCAAATCTTTCCTCTTTATAATATTAGTATAGATCAGCGGTTCCCGAATGGTGTTCCGCGGAACCCTGGAATTCTGTAAGAAGCTTTCAGGGGTTCCGCGAAAATTCAAGATTTCGATGCTATTTTTCTAGTCTAGCAAGATATTGTAAATCGCTTCACCTTTGATATATTTAGATATTTATCTGAAAAAATCCTTCGTTTAAAGTCAAACTATACTTACAAAATGCGAACACCAAGCCACAAAGCCTCGGTATGGTGTGATTTCACGTAAAAAAACAATATTACAGTTTAATTTACTTGAGCTAGGGTTCCGCCCAAAAATGGTGAACCAAAAAGGGTTCGACGTCTTGTTCTATTTAACGCAACTATTGCATATACTAGTGAAAAACAATTTCAATACACGGCAATTTTCCTTGTCCGCTCAACGTTATTCTTGAGGTTAATCGAGAGATCACTCTTAATAGTTTTAACACTCGACGGGACTTGCCTTCTGTTTGTTACTTGGTAGTTTCCCCACGGATGGACCGGACCGATTTTGATTTAATGTTTTTTAGGGTTCCGTAGTAATCTACGAACCCTTATAGTTTCGCTATGTCTGTCTGTCCGTCTGTCCGCGGGTTTCAAAAGAAACCCTTGGTACTACAGAGCTGAAATTTGGCATGATCATACATATAAATCACGCCGACAGAACTGTAGAGTAAAATCTTAGAAAAAACATATTTTTCGGGTGTCTCCCATAGACGTGAAAGGACGATGAATTTTTTTTTCTCACCAATATCATCAAGTTGGGTGTCATAAGATAGCTTTTTAAAAGATAGAAGAGGTTTACTAAGAACGCTTTTCGATTCAGCACTCCGTTTGCGAAATATAAATTTTTAAAGTGAAAATTTTTGTCAAACACAAGTCGTGTTCCCCCCCCTCGACCACCTAAACGATTGTTTCTAAAAATTTTGGAAAATTCACGTTGGTAGAATATACAACGAAATTAAAAGGAAAACTATCACACATAAGTTGGCCCTTCAAGCTTGCGAGTAATAGTCGACCAAGTGCCAAATACTGTTGGGATTAATAAGAATATATTTACTAATATTAGATCCTTGGTACTACAGAGCTGAAATTTGGCATGGGCGTACATATTGATAGCGCCAACAGATTTAAAACATAAAATTGTGGAAAAAAAAAATCGGGTGTTTCCCATACACGTGAAAGGGCGGTCGTTTTTTTTTTCTCGACGATATCATCGAGTGGAATGACATAGGATAGCTTTTTAAAAGATAGAAGGGGTTTACTAAGAACGTTTTTCGATATACTCTCCGATTTACGAAAAATTAATTTTTAAAGTGAAATTTTTTGTTAAAAACAAGTGTCCCCCCATCTACCATCTAAACGGTTGTTTCTAAAAATGTGAAAAAATTCACGAAATTAAAAGGAAAACTATCACACATATAAGTTGGCCCTTCAAGTTTGCGAGTGCTAGTCGACCAAGTGCCAAACGTTTTTGGAATTAATAAGAATATGTTTACAAGGTTCAATAATAAAAGTGAGGCGAGGTCGAAAGCCCAGTTGTAACATATTGACATTTTATGTGTCGTTAAATAGGTTTTTGGGGGTGTTAATTACGAAAATGAAATCAAAATTATTTTAGCAGCAGGTCTATATTATTTCTCATAATATTGTCGCAAAAAAAAAAACACAAAAAAAAAACATTTTCGCTCGCTTTGCTTGCGAATTTAATACTCACATTCGGTTGTACGAGTATTTAGACCAAAACTAAAGTTATTTCTGAAACTACAAGCTCTTTAATAAATTTGTTTTTTTTATACTATAGTATTTGGAGACTTTAACATCGACTATGACTAGTGATGGAAGATACTCAGTCTTTTAAGGCTTTTGATAAAGAGTCGCCTTAGTTTTGACGCCTCACGACTGACTCAGTCTTTTAGTTCCCAACCTTTAGTCATAAGACTAGCTTTTTAGTTGAAGTCTTTTAACGTAAAAACTGAGCTCGAGTTGTTTTCAGTCTTTTGAAAACAACTCGAGTCGTTTCAGTTTTTAATCTTTTAATAAAACTACTAAGTCTTATTAATAAAAACTCGAACTTTCAGTCTTAATTTTAGAGTCAAGTCCTATAAGGTGGAGGCGAGTTTTTTTAATAAGCCTTAAAAGACAGTCTCTTTTATCTATAACTATGACCGTAACGATAGTACACCAGTTTTAAATGAATACGTAATGTTAACAATTTTATACAACCACTAGCATCCCGCTCGGGACTTCGTTCCCGTGGGAATTCGGGAAAATTATGTAGCCTATGTTACTCAGGGATAATGTGGCATCCTAATGGTGAAAGAATTTTTGAAATCGGTCCAGTAGTTTCGGAGCCTATTCATTACAAACAAACATACAAAAATAGGTACAAATCTTTCCTCTTTATAATATTAGTGTAGATTTGCATCCACGCGAGGTGGTTCTTAAACAGATGTTTTTTTTTTTCATTTTCCTTGTGGCGCTGGAATCTATAATCCTTACCTTCTTTAGTTACCTTCTTTTTTTTTGACCTCGTTTTTATTAGACATTATTAGCGACGGTTACGTCCATATGGTCGTAGAATTAAGAAGCCAGCTGCATATTTGAATCATGCTGCTAGGGAACCCTACAATGCGCGTGTCCCGACACGCTCTTGGCCGGTTTTTATTTCAATGCTAACGTGATTGAGATTCCATATAAGCTTTAATTTTATAAAGATCCGTTCAGACATTTTTTCCTGGTCGATGAAAGGTTCTTAAGATTTTTCACTTGCCTGGTTATGGTGAAATATTTTCCATTTTCACGTTAAATTAACTTCACTTTTTGCCACAGACCTTATGAAACTTTACTTCAGTTATAGGTTTATTTATAATTGTCCATTTATCTACTATATAAAAATAAGTCGGGTTTTCCTTCCTGACGCTATAACTCCAGAACGCACGAACCGATTTCCACGGTTTTGCATTCGTTGGAAAGGTCTCGGGCTGCGAGGTTTATAGGATACTTTTTATTTTTTTTTAAATTAGGACGCGGGCGGAGCCGCGGGCGGAAAACTAGTCACCTCTAATAATAAACCTTCCCATCAGGTACTGTCTGGGTCGCTTTATTATTAGTTTTAAGGTTACTTTTTTTTATACCCATCGTAATTTATATTGTATTGTGCTTTTTTATTTGATTAACATTTTTCATGGCATTTTCTCTTATAGTGTAACTTTGTTATTTTAAAGTAGTGTCTTAATAAAAGTTTTATACTTTGATTTATTATTTCTGAAAAAATTGTTCAATTCTATACAGACAAACAAATCTTAGACAAAAAAAGGATTCAAAGTTAGATTTTAACCAATGACGTAACATCTAATCTCTTTGAAATCCTACACCCTGTAAGAAGTGGATACTGTAATCTGCGCGTGCGCGCCGGCATCGCATCAGCACCGGAAACGGAGCCTCTTGACTGCCTCCGTTAGGAAATTAGGTATATAAACACATGTGTGGTTATAAAGATTATTCAAATCAAGCATCGTGATTATTATTTTTATGTGGTTAACTATCAAAGTTCTCATATTACCGTCTATCCTAATAAAAAATAAATACTGCATGATGCATGAGAAAGACATACAATACATATACAAATACATACATACGAATATTTGAAGAATATTTATTGTACAACACATACATACATATACAAGGCTTTAGTTATCTCTCTTTCAACCTCTCGGGTGGTTAATCAGTCCATGAAACTGAACAACTTTCTCAAGGAACTTAGGTCAAAATACGAAAGAAAAGAATTGAGTTCCCATACAAACTTCATCAGCATTATAGCGCATTTTGTATGGGAGATCAATTTTTTTTTTCGTATTTTGACCTATGTTCCTTGAGAAAGTTGTTCAGTTTCATGGACTGATTAGCCACCCGAGAGGTTGAAAGAGAGATACCTAAAGCCCTGTATATTGGGTGTCTTTAAATTATTCAGCGGAATTTAAGGATTCTAATCATCAGCCCACAAAACTGAAAAACTTTCCCCAAAGCGTCGAAGTATGAAACAAAATTTTCACTACTCATGCTCGGAAAGTGCTTGTTTCTAGAGCACAAAACGATCTACTATAGGCTGCACAAAATCGCATTTTGTGCTCTAGTGCACAAAGTGATCTACTCATAAATGGGTCTATAGTAATGCATAGAAAACTCCATACAGCCATAATCAGAAGTTTAAAGATAAAATTTGTTATTATATGTTATTTTATTATTTCCTCGCAATCGAAGTGAAAAGCAGACTTTATAACTCGTCCACAAAACCATTTTAAAAATGAGTCGTTTTGTGCACTGTAAAATCTACTATTCCCCCCTCCATATAACTTTGCCTTTGTATAAAAAGTAGTTTTTTTTTTCATATTAATAATTCGAGGAAAAATTTGTTCAGTTTAGTGAGGAAAATCACTTCCTATAGTTTCTCTCTAACCATTTCAAAGTTATAATAATAGAGCTTTTCGCCCACGACTTCGTTTAGTCAGAAAAATAGTGGTCAGTCTACAGCCCTACACCACAACTTTTACTCTGTTACTTGCTCTGTTACTCGTATTCTTATCCTTATTAATATTATAAACTAGAGTATACCCGGGACTTCGTGTGTCTGTCAGTGATATCGTATGGACCGATTTCGATGCGGTTTTTTTGTCAGAAAGCTGACGTAACCGAAATGGTTCTTAGCTTTATTTCATCAAAATTGGTTCAACCGTTCAAAAGTAGTAAGCAATCGAATGTCTGATGATAGTTTTTTTTAGAGTAGTTTCAGTCAAAGCTTCAAAAATAAACAAAGAAAAAATGGTTTCCGTTACATACTTTTTGGTTTAGGATTGACCACAGTATAACGGCGCATGCGCACTAGCGGCACATTAAAGTTTCGTGACGAGTAAGATGTTAATTTAAATAAATTATTCTTGTTAAATTGATAAGACTAAGGCTCGTGTTCACCAAAAATATAACCAACGGTTAAACCGCGGTTAGAAGCTAATCAGACAATATGTCAAAAAAATGTATGAAAATGACATTGTCAAATCTCTGGTTAGCTGCTAATCGTTGGTTAAATTTTTGGTGAAAACTGGCCTTAGGCCAATATTCACCAAATATTTAACCAACGATTAGCAGCTAACCAGAGGTTTGACAATGTCACTTTCATAAATTTTTTTTTGATGAAGAAGTCCAGTAGGTAGTCGAGACTTTTATTATTGAATATTATTGAATAACATAACGATTTTAACAAAGGGGACTCATCAAAAATACGGTCTTTTCTTTTCAGTTTTTTTACGCAGTCGGGTTTTTTTAATTTTTTTACTAAACATATGATAACGAGTTCTTACCTCGATTATTAAAACAAAAATGGTGGTAAGAACCGGCTATGACTCCTATAACATTTCCAACACTGTTGTTGCACCTACAAAGTATATTTGTCTCCACATTTTTTTTATTGAAGAAATTACAGGCATTTTGACGTAAATATGTACTATGTTAAAGAAAAGTCGTAGTACTAAGAATGAGGAAGGCGTGTGCGTGAGTGTGTACAGTTGAATATCTAATTTCCAATACACTTTTAAGCAATATAATTAATTAGACATTTATTAGTTGTGTAAAATGATAAAATAACGCCCGTATATAAAGGCCTTTTGTTTTCAGTTCTCAGAAGATAAAATGAAACATGCAAAATACCTATAATATCTTATCTAAAATGGTTTATTGCTAAAGTGACCCCAAATAACAAGAAATTATTCCGTAATTAGCTATACATAAATATGTTTAATAGTCTGTGTGGTAAGATAAAGTCGGTATGCTATGGATGGAGATGGATCACGGTCGTAATGCAGAAGGACCAGTATCGGGTGATTTTAAATAATTAAATATAAACTAAAGTAACCGAATAATTTTCCTCAAGACAATAGACAAAATTTAAAATTACGAATTCGCCTCTGCAACTTAATTCAATCATAAAATAGAGAGACTAAAAAAATTGTTTTTAGGATTCATGGGCCCCATAATGACTTTTAAGTGTTTGAGTGTTGATTTCGCTATCAATATCTAAATAAACTGAACCTTAACGTAAATACGGTGTAAATACGTTTAACGTATAATACATAACATCAATTGCTAAAATACAAATACATAAGTAAAATGCCGAAGTCAGAATTACAAACATACATCTTAATTTTATACGAAAAAGCTTCCATATACTTTAGAAATAAAATATTTACAAATGGATTGGATAAGTAAATTAAAGCACTTTATAGCATTCGACCTAAGGTCATCGGAGCGGTTTCTCCGTAAGACCGGCGCGCGCGCAGCGGCTGTAATTGAAACCTTATCTATTGTCCATTAAACAAAATATACTTATTCCTATCTGTCGGCACGTCTCATCTCTTTGAGATAAATGTACGTTATAGTATGTGACGAATTTACGACAATGGGCATGATTTCGACAAATGAGGAAGATAATGAAGAAATATTACCCACAATATCGTAGAAGCTATTTATTTAAAATTATGACAAATATTATAATAAAATCATGGTAAAATATATATTGACCGAATTCATACCCCATCGCCATAGAGTAAGTCTCAGTTCAGTACCTACCTCGCCAATTGGTGAGGTAGGTACTGAACTGAGAAAAGGCTTAGGAGTACCGACCAGCATGTACTGGTATGACTTATGAATGTAGAGGCAGCGAAAGAGGTGTGTTCGGATAGTATACCTGGTGGCCATATGTGATCTCTGCCTATCCCAATGGAACAAAGGCCTGAGCTTATGTATTTGTCTATATGTTAACGGAAATGTGTGAAATCCGTCATTGTATACAATTCCTAAAATCGCCCTGAAATATTTGATACATTTTGTAGGAAATCTATACATTTCCTAAATAACAATCGGAAATGTATAAATTTTTTGATTTTTCTGTTTATAAGTCGTTCGACTTCTTTCTTCGATTGTGATAGACGGAACTGCGACAAGTAGGTTGGTTAGTAGCCTAACCCAACCAACCCTTAACGGGTTGGGTTAGGTTAGGTTAGAACTGCGACCCCCAACGCACGAGCCGAGCGAGCGAAGCGAGCGTGCCGGGACAGCGGCCGGCGAAGTGCCAGAAACGACTGTGTTTGCGTTAAGCGGTTGTCGCATGTGGTCAACAGACAGTGAAAAATTTCATGAAATGTGGCGCATACCGCCTCGTTACAAAGTGAGCAAATCTACAATATGGCCAAGACAAATTCACGTCGCTTATTCAGGTTAGGTTAGGTTGTTTTATTAATTTTATTCACAGAAATATTTAAAAAATAAAAACTACAAAAAATTTACCCGCCTTCAAAAAGGGTGAAATAATTTTTTAAAGCTATGTTCACAAGTAAGTAGTGGTTACGGGTAAAACAGTTAATAGGTGAATTCATAGCGGAATATGGTAAATAGAGAGGAATTTTTTTTTAACGTCGGCGCTGGTTTGAACAGGACCTAGTTTAATGAAATAAGTATTCGCACAAGCTTTTTGACAGTATAAAAACTAAGATAGTTATGCCATGCGAGTAATTGTTCGGCGCCGACGTAAAAAAAAATTCCTCTCTATTTACCATATTTCATATAAAAAGTAAGTATGAATTCACCTATTCCGCTATGAATTCACCTATTTACTGTTTTACCCGTAACCACTACTTACTCTTGAACATAGCTTTAAAAAATTATTTCACCCTTTTTGAAGGCGGGTCAATTTTTGTTAAAAATATGTTTATTACCTATTATCTAGGTACTTTTCCGATAGACAAACACTGAGAATAGGACTACACAATGTCAATCTTTTACTTAAAGAAATAAAACCCTATGAAAGACTATTCAGAAAATATTTTCTCAATCATCAAGGACATCGCATGATATCGCCATTCCTCTACAGCTGCGACATTGCTAAAAGTGAATTTACTGATAAGTTATCGCGCCTTAAAAATAGAGCTTTTGACTTATTTATTTTTCAAGCGACGCACGATAACTCCCACGTGGAGAACGGTACAAACAAGACTACATCAAGCTTGATACTTAGGCCCGTATTTACAGAAGAAAAATCCCATCTCCCCCATCTCTTTCCGTGGGTGTCGTAAGAGGCGACTAAGGAAACACAAATGAGACCTGCCTCCTAGTAATCCATCCCAGGCAACGACACTTTATTTTTTTTCTGAATCTGAAGTGTCGTCCTATGGTCTCATGCGGTGTGGTAGGCTCTGTAAAGGGCCGTCTGGTTCGCGACCACCCTCCTACCGAAGTCCGACGCCAAACAACTTGCTGTGTTCCGTCGGTGCGTGGGAGTACCAGTGCCTTTATAGGCAATTTCTGGGTTAACTCGCTCCATCGTCGACCTCATCTTTGACCTTTATGGTCAAGATTGAGGTCAAGAGTTAACCCATCTTATAATAAAAAAAATAAAAAATAAAAAAAGAAGACTCAAGTCTTAATCTGTACTAAAAACTTAGTAATTAAAGAATAATATTTTTCTATGTTGCGACTGTACGAAGCATCCCCCGTTTGCTTTCAACCCCTCATAGCTCTTGCGTGTTCATCAATTCGGATGCAATTTCTTCTTATTTTCAGTCTTCTAGGTACTAAGACCAGAGCTCATGGTTTCCCCAGTATCATTACAAAATCGTTTTGTATCGTAACAGCACACATGCACGCGTTTGGTAACCTCTGTACCTACATTTAATTTGTACCTACAATTATTTTAAATCTAAATCTTGTTCTCATAGGATGTTTGCCGTGCTCTTTTTAAGTTTTATTTCCGCGAAGGAGATAGCATGAGCAAACATTCTCATCGGTAGAGGGGAGAGGGTGCGCCAGCGCTCGCCTTATCAAAAGCGGGAGTTCCCGGCTTCCCGTTTCTGTTCCCTGGAATTTAATTAAAGTTAGAAAGCGCAAAGCCAACTATATTTTGTGTAGCTTGCTTATCGCAATGCAGCGAGAGGAATGGATACCTTCACGGGCACATCAGGGATGCAACACGCGAATAATCTTGTGTTTTAGACCAATTTGACGATTTTTTTACAAAATGAAAAAAGTTCAAGTAGACTGAATGACATATCGCAATGCCAACAGAAAACTTTGTAATAGATTATTGAATGTTTGAAATTACACACATCAACACGGTCTAGGGATATTGCACGATTTTTCATACAAAAGAAGTCTGTTTGAGAAGCTACAAAAGCATACTCGATGGAGCGCTATTAATTTCAGACGAGCAAGTGCTGAACCTGAATTTTTAATTCTAATCAATAAATTTTGTTTTACTTGAAATTTGTGAAAAATTTACGAAAGATATTTTTTTTTGTGTAAATTCGACTATTTTCATACAAAAAGCAGGCAAAAAGTGCATTTTCGTTTTCGTTTCCGTCACGTTTTCACAAATTTCAAGTAAAACAAAATTTATTGACTATAATTGAAAATTCAAGTTTAGCACTTGCTCATTTGAAAATTATAGCCCTCCAATATATCTCGAGTATGCTTTTATAGCTTCTCAAACAGACCTCTTTTGTATGAAAAATCGTGCAATATCCCTAGACCGCGTTGATGTGTGTATTTCATTGAGTTTAAATTCCAATATTCAAGTCCTAAAACAAATTTACATGGTATCTATTTTTAACCCCCGAAAGAGGGGTGTTACAAGTTTGACGTGTGTGTCTGTGTAACTGTGTCACAGAATAAATAATAGTACTAACGTAATTGTGTGTCTGTCTGTGGCATCGTAGCTCCTAAGCAAATGGACCGATTTCGATGTGGTTTTCTTGTTTGAGCTGACTTAATCAAGATGTTTCTTAGTTATATTTGATCAAAATTGGTTCAGCCGTTTAAAAATTATAAGCAATCGAATGTCGGGGATGATACAACATTTTTAATTTTATAGTTATGACATATCTAGATCTACATAAAAACATAAAAACTCTGAACTTTGGAAACCTAAGCCTTCTTCTAATCAAACTTTACGACGTCCAAAACCCTTCACAGTTTGCAGGATTCATTTAATATTTCTCGAGTGTTGTTTCTAAAACGCCGGCTGATTAGGGCTTCTGCGCCTGCGCACCGTTGCGGGCAAACAGCGTACGATATGCGTTTGCGCAGCGGTTGGAGCATCAGCCTTAAGTGTAGGAACAAACACCAGACACACAGGTGCCGGCGGAACTTGCACCCCTGTTTGAACAGGCTCGTGTGGGTGTCTGACATTTGAACTCTTAATCCTGGCGACCTATTTCTGTAAGTTAGTGAAAAAACTGTTGCTTGTGAATATTTTAGGCTTATATATATATGTAAACAAGGTTCTTGAAATTGATTTTTTATTTCTATTTTTTTTTCCTTATATCAAAAACAATTGGTGCAAAGGTTGCCCATTTCCGTTCAACGTGGTAATGCTGCAAGTGTTATGGGCACCTTTGCACCAAGGATGACAAGGGGGTTATTTGACTGATAATTTTTGTTAATTTATTTTATAAGTTTTGACATATTTGTAATTTTTGACATTGGAAATAATTTGAATTGACACAAATTATTATTATTAATCAAAGCTTTCCTCATCATGGGAGCGATTTTATAAAAACAAAATAAGATCAAAACAAAAGAAAGTGAAAACATTAAAGTTTCTTCTTTAAAAGCAAAGACAACATTATCTCTAGTATATAAATAATTGTAGAGAAAGAAACAAACTCATAGTCGTAAAAATGGGAGCAATTCTTATGATTTGTAAATCTTGGTGTAGGTACCCTTTTAATAAAAATAAAATAAAGATGCGTTGGGATATGTACACACGACAGCACATCAGGTTGACCTTGACGTCGCCCTTATGTCGTGCGTAATAGTAGTGCGATTGTATAACCTGATATGCTGCTGTATGTACATTTATCTTCATTAAGAAACGAAATCCCGTTAGTAAACATTTTTCGATATACTGCATGCTGCAAACTACAATAAGAACCGTATTTTCTGTGATTTTCCGTTGCACCTGAGTGGTTAATATTATACGTCCATTTTCCAGCAGTGGTCTAAATATTGACAGAGCGTAATCTCGAAGCTAGGAGGCGCGAGTTAGCGGGCCGCCGGTAATGGCCACTGTTAGCACCGCTCTTCATTACCGCGTACCTAATACTTATTTAGAACGCTCCCACTCGCTAAAAGTTATTCGCGGTTCCCTGAGTTTCCACTATGGTTGTCGAAAAGGTGATGCTATTCGACAACGACAACCACAGTGGAAACAAAGATAGCGTTAATTTTCATAATTGAATGAGATGTACTCTCTTCTTCCTAGCGCTTGGTCCCGTTTTTCATTCGGGGTACGCTTGACCATGATACGGGGTTTGGCAGGTCAAGTTATTACAATAGAGCGACTGCCATCTGACCTCCGTGACCCTGCTAACAGGGGAACCTGACCGGATTGGATCATGGTTACACATTCAGTTTCCTGAACGTGTAGGTTTCCTCACGATGTTGTCCTTCACCGTAAGAGCATCGGTTAGTGTTCAACTCATGTACTGACAGCAGCAAGCTACCCATTTGCAGTACGAAAGCCGGAACTATTACGAGGGAAATAAGTCCGATATCAAGGTCAACTTGTATAGCCTGATGTGCTGCCGTGTGTATATAACTCAGAAGACGAGTCATTGGTACATGGCGGCACTGGGGATCGAACTTGGTGTTGAGATGTACATACTTTTCCAATTACATGTTTTTTTGCCAATTTTAAATTCCTATACCTACCTAAATAAGCTTTCGGCCGCCATCGCAACTGTGTTTCGCAACCAGTTGACTACAAAGATTTTTTAGTCCTTCATCGCAACCAGTTGTGATAGAATACTTTTTAATCCTTATACACAACCAGTTGCCAATAAAGACAAAAATCGCCGCCATCGCAACTGCGTTTCACAACCAGTTGTCTACGAGGATTTTTTAGTCTTTCATGGCAACCTGGCATCTCAATTGGGGGCTATACTTACCAACGTTCATATTTTTTTGTCTATTATCCTTTATTCTCGTTACACACTTTTCAAATCTGACATACCTACTATTATCTATCTATATATATAAAAGAAAGTCGTGTTTGTTACAACACTTATAACTCGAGAACGGCTGGACCGATTGCCATGGTTTTTGATTTGTTGTATTTCTCTCCGTCCCGAATAGCAGAATAACTATTAAAAACATTGGAAAATTGACGGGAAAATTCCCACGGGAACGAAGTCCCGGGCGAAAAGCTAGTTATAAGATAAAAACCTGAAACGCTAGTGTTTAAATACTCTTTGTTAAAACTTTGGACGTCATTTAGATACCATGGACATTTTTATATATTTGTCATTTTGATATTTGAGACTTAGTGTACCGAAAAGCCGCGCCCTCTCGACACATAATGTTGCCAGAGCCGCCGACGTTTAGGTATATGTCTACTTTACCAAAATGACTACTGCAAAAAATGTCTATTTTCCCAAGATGACATGTCTTAATGACTACTTTCCCAAACCACAAAGTCTATAATGACCTCTTCTCAAATTTACCACATTTTCCGAAATTTCTTATTTGGAGTATTATAGTCTATTTTTAACCGACTTCAAAAAAGGAGGAGGTTCTATGTTCGGCTGTTTAAAGACCTATTTGCATAATTCTTTTTTGTTTCTAAGAGTATACTTCAGAGGTGGTCCCATTGTCACTAAGTAGTACATATATTCATTCTAGATTTCAATGTATGGGCAAAGCGGCAAAATGTATAATTAAATTTTATAGCTTTTGGGTTATACCTATAGGTGAGTTGAGTACGTCATAACACACAACTCTCCCAACTTTCTTTTGAAGCAACTAAGACCCTGACAATGTGTGCATATGGTGGTTCAATGCAGTCCAGCATTGATACATCTACATTTTTACATGTCTACTTTCTCAAAATTACACTTCCCAAAATGACTACCAGAATGGCCAACAAAAAACTAAAACGAATTTATTAAACTATGGAATCGCTTCAGTGCACTCTATCTTTTCTGAATTTAGGCCGTAAGGATGATATTGACATGTACAAAGTGATATATTAAACTGAAGGGCTGAGTACATCTTAAGTAGTAGATTGAACTCGCGGGCTCAGTAAACCCTAAAATGTACATAGTGGTCGATTGAGCCCGCAGGCTCAGTTGACCCCTATGCGAATTAGTGGGTCGAGTCGTCCATAAATAAAAACTTAAGTGGATAACTGAGCCCGCGGGCTAAGTGCTCTGTGGGCTCAGTTGCCTGCTATGGTTGTGAACAAAGAAAATTAACTACCAACCAATCTATGGCAACCAATCTTTTTGAGATTTTCTTTATTGGCAACTGGTTGTGTATAAGGATTAAAAGGTATTCTATCACAACTGGTTGCGATGAAGGACTAAAAAATCTTTATAGTCAACTGGTTGCGAAACACAGTTGCGATGGCGGCCGAAAGCCTAAATAAAAGGTTTTTCTGGTAACGCCTTGAGATATGCAAAGCAAAAAACTTAACACAAATGTAAAAAGTATTTATAAATAAGTATGTCCCGTAATAATATTGTATTATATGTATATATATTTTTATAATAGTATATGTAGTATATATGTTATTTATATGTATTCGTAGTAAATCTTCATTATAATATAAACTTATACATAACATAATATTCGTTTTTATTTAATACTAGCTTTCTGCCCGGGACTTCGTTCCCGTGGGAATTTGGGAAAATTATGTAGCCTATGTGTTAATCCAGAGTTTCAGCTACCTCCATACCAAATTGTATCAAAATTGGTCTAGCCGTTTGAGTGTGAAAGAGTAACAAACATCCATACATCCATACATCCATACATCCATACTTACAAACTTTCGCGTTTATAATATTAGTAAGGATAATTTTAAATGAGTACCAACCTACTAACTAATTTCTTTTTTTGTGTACAAGAAAATTAAAAAATAATTTATTAATACGCCGATTATTTGTTCTCTTTAGTAGTACTCTTACTAGGTTGACTGGAAGAAATCCCCTCGTGGGATAAGTCCGCCTTTGTAAACTTCCTATTACTGTAAACTTGTTATCCTCTGTATTATCATTGTACCATAAAGAATAAATACATATACATATGAAATTTATATAAGATTTGAAAGTGATTGATTGATTGAATCTTTTTTTTTCTCTCCTGTAATAAGCTTTAGAAACAAAACAGTAAAATGTTCACTCAATGAGCATTAAACTTCTTAAAAATTTAACTCCTGTTCTTTGAGTTTTTTATACATCACTTGAAATCAATCCTCCACGGCATTACCTACGTGTTAATCTTGTGTTTGTCAGTCCAAGCATATATTATCAATGGTAATGTGGACACAGATGCGTTCCCATGCACACTGCACTGCACAGCGCCACCCTTACTAATTGAACGCTTCAAAGTAAGTCAAGGACTTGCTTATTAAAACTGACATTAAAAATACGTGTTACTTGTTCGTGTGATATACTAGCAGTCAGTCTACGCGTCTTCTTGTTGAGATGGTCATGTTTTACGACATGACTTAGAAGAAATTCTTGATAAGAATTTGAAGGTTCAACAGTAAGTTTTCGTAATTTTTCTTCTTACCAGTTTTTAAAGGTACCTAAAGATCTTGAAAGTATAAAATGTTCTCCATTTTTTGCAATTATAACGCACCCCAGCCGACTTTATAAAATTTATTGGAACCTCCGGCTGCTCATGAAATAAATTTTATTAAAGCTCTTTTGAAATTTCGTGGTGTTTGATTTTGATTACATGTTTTTCCAAAATCAACAAATAACTTTACGTTAACACATTAAGTACCCAAAGCTCATATGAGTTTCAAACTATTTGAAAGAAATAATTCTGACATTAAAATTATATCAATATCAATTCAAGGGCGAATACTTGCATACCATGCGAGAAAATGTGCACAGAAAAGATTTACTCACATTCACTCTACATTCAGTCAGGGCTTAATATACACTTGTATATATAGTTATGTAATAATTTAACTGCATGATTTTATTGGTTGGTTCATAAAATTGATATCGAAATATCGGCTTCCGGGACGTAGAACCAATCCGACGCTTTCGCAGAACTCGTATGTTTTATCAATATACCTACCTATATACACACATTAGGTGCATGTTTGTATATTGACCACGCCTTTCATCTCGGAGCTGTTATGTAATATTGTCGAAAAAATAACGAACAATAAACAGGTTTTATATTTTTATTTTACGCCAAATTAGACTCCGTAAAGTTTAGAACGCTCTAATTCTGATTATTTGATTATTTACTAAAGGATACCCAGGACTTCGTCCCCGTAAGAATTTCATAAAACCCTTTCTTATTGCCTTCGTTATAAATGGATCTTCTGGGCCAAATTTCAACTTTCTAGGTCCAAGAGTTTAGACAGGGCGTTGATAAGTCAGTGAGTAAGGACCTTCAATTCTATATATTCACATTAAATACTTAAGCAAAAGGGAGACTTCGATGATATTTTTTAATTTTTTACCGAATTTCGTGTTAGCGCCCAGGTAAGTACTCGTACTAAATAACGCTTTACTTTTGAACTATTTTCTATAAACTAGGCCAAACGAGTATAACATAAATTTGTTATTTTTCAAGTTATCCTTAATTTTCCGAAATTCACCTTTTCCATTTTGCCTTACAAACATGCTTACAATCTGAGTACTCCCCTTCATGACTCTATGAGAAATAACTATATACCCTATCAATAGCACCCTAAATTCCAAAACATGATACTGTGATAACGATAACACCCCTTGTATAACAGTGCATAAGGGAAAAGCCCTTGACTACCTCCCCATTTTCCCAGGGTTTCAACCAGGTGTCGTACAATATTTATTAGCTCAAATAAATAGTGATAATCAGTAATTTTTGATAAGATGTCAAGTGCTTTCAAATGGAATCCATAATGTATTTGTTACTGATTGACTATAAGGGGTGTAAGCGACAGCATAGCAAATACTAAAATGTTGGCATCTACGCAAAACTATGATCAGTGACACGTAATTATTTTTTTCCCGCAACTTCAAGTTTCGTTATTTATCTGTTTTAGCGCTACGCAATGTAGTGCGAAACCGCGCCCTGTGCGATGATCCACCGCACCCCGCGCTGCTATCAGAATGCGATTTAGATTGCTGTTTTTTGCTTTATGCAGTTGGCTTTGTTTTTTATTGCAAAAGGAGTTTATTCGAATAAATATATTTAATTTTAAATTTGAAAATATTAAAAATAGTTAAAAAAATATTAATGGTATGAATTCAGGGTTTCAGTTTTTGCTAAGCGGTCCCTTAGGTACTTACACCCTATATTATTGAAACATAATAAGTAGGTAAGTAACAGATTTTTATAAATAACATAACTTTATCCAGATTGATTCAAGGGCTGTATCTCAAACTTTTTTCAGAGGCTCTCCATTCCATGTTTACAAGTGGTGAATCGGCTACCGTACTAATGTTTTACAGGATCATTAATTGTTTATAGCACCATCACGAGGCCGTAAAGATAACCGCGGGGTTGTATATCTCCACACTCGGGCACAGGCTAGATGAATACAGTAACAAAACATCACAGTACTTTTAGTCAAGCGCGCACTTTTATTTCTTCACTTACCACATATCAAAGTGAATTTGTTGATTTATTTTTATCTATGACGAAGTTTTAATGCACGTCGCGTACTTCTATAATTGTACTTACCACAAATCAAAGAGAATTCGTTAATTCCTTTTCTTTTTTATCATTGATGAAGCAGGACAGGGAGATGAACCTTAAATCAATTTATACAACTTAAATTTTTTTTTATAAAAAAGTACTACAAAGGTATAGAAGTAATATTATTCATGTTTAAAGTCACGTCGTCGCTGCTTTACGCACAAAAGCTTTTTTAAATCTTTTCTGTTCTAGTTTTTAGTATATTTCTGAACAACGGTATTAACTATAGAATACAATAGAAAATAGGTTTATTTCCACACCACAAATTCAAAACAAGTAAAATAAGTTTAAAGGTACCTCACATTTTTACATTATTTGTGGTGGGCTGGTGCCTAAACTAGGTAATCAAACCTGTAGTAGAGGTCACCAGCCTTCCCCTGGAAGCTATGCAATCAACAAAGAGGAAGCCTAGAGATAGTAGGTTGGTTGGTGTGTGTGTGTGTGTGTGTGTGTGTGTGTGTTTGACATATATTGAACCATGCTCAAATTTAAATTAAAACAAATTTTAAATTAAAACGGTTCAAAATAAACGGTTCAAGATTCTAGCGGTTATTTTTATCGGATTTAAAACTAAAATCGTGGTAAGAAGCCGTTATAACAAACATATCATTTATTTGTGAGCCACAATTAATATCTGATTTTTTAAATACAAATCCAATTAAATAAATCTTTATAATAATGATATCACAAAAAAATATTATACTATCACTCTGAGTACTCCTAAGGATGATATATTACTCGTTATTGTATTTACAAGGTATTTACATTGAAAAGATATACATATGTGAAGATTTTAATAAGATACTTTTTACTTTAGAGCTATTGGGCCTTTTTATAATTTAAACGGCACGGCACGGCAAGGCAGAATTTGTATTACCATTGCCTCCTATGTTCCCAGCTTCTAGTATCACTAATACATAGGAGGCAATGGTAATACAATTTTTCCGTGCCGTTTTCAAATTATAAAAAGGCCCATTAAGTACCTAAATTAATTGGTACCGTGAGTTACGAGCATAGGAACTTAACTGTGTAAAACATGTATGGCGGCAGTACTGGTATTGAGAGATGAATTTACTATCCTTTCACTAAAGACCATCGTATCGGTAGAGCGACAAACATTTTACAATGTAAATAAACATGGGAAGAAACATCAAACGTACAATTTTGAGCAGATGTCTTGAGAAAATCTTACAAAAGTTTTCTGAAATTTTATTGGCTTGCAACAGGGAGATAATAATACCGTAATAGTTATGATTAATAGGTCATAGGAGAATAATCATGTATTTTCTATTTATGACAACTGATTGGATTTGGTAAGATCTTCTTCTTCATTCGATTCCTAAAAACATTTGAGTTTTTTAGGGTTCTGTACCCAAAGGGAAAAACGGGATCCTATTACTGCGGCTCCGCTGTCCGTCCGTCTGTCCGTCTGGCACCAGGCTGTATCTCATGAACCGTATTAGTTAGCCAGTTGAAATTTTCGCAGATGATGTACTTATGTGCCCTATAACAACAAATACTAAAAATCTGAATAAAATAAATATTTAATTGGGCTCCTATACAAAAAAACGTGATTTTTGCTCGTTTTATAGAAAGTCTGTCCGAGGTTTTATTTCATGAACCCTGATAGTTAGACAGTTGAAATTTTCACAGATGATTTATTTCTATTGGTACTATAACAACAAATACTAAAAACCAGAATAAAATATATATTTAAGGTGGGAGCCATACAACAAAACGTGATTTTATAGAGATAATGGTTTTTATAGATCCCGACTCGCACTTGGCCGGTTTTATAAGTAATGGTACGGAACCATTCGTGCGCGAGTCCGACTCGCACTTGCCCGTTTTATTTTTCTTGTTGAATATGGATTAAAAGTAAGTAGTATTCGTTTCATCACTACTTTAAGTCAATAAAAAAATGTTTTCAAATGTCAAAGTTCATAACTATTAAAGAACTATATCTCCTACTGCACCAGGCTCCCTGGAAGAGATCACTATTAGTGATAAGTCCCCTTTTGCAAACATTTTTTCTTTTTATTTTGTATCCCATGTAATCTAAGTGCAATAAATAATATATATATATATATATAAAGAATATTTACATCAGTTATTATATTATTTGATAAATATATGAAAAAATTACAGTAAATTTTCAAAACAAAGTCAAAACCACCATTTTTTCTTTTCTATGCATACCACGATATACGGGGTGTACAAACTACTGATTTAAAAATCACGCAAAGCAAAGCTCATCGTTTGTAGATCCATATGTGACGTTTGCAAATTTATGCGGCGACCGGTTGCGCGTGTCGTATAGAGCGGGCGGGCGGCGCGCGCGCATTGAGAGAGTACTGAAATAGCGAGGGCGGGCTGGCAGATGACAGCCATCCCGCTTTATGACTTCCCCAGCCAATGGCCTCCGCGTTACACCCTGTTTACTTTATCTGTGCAAATGTAGTTTCCGCTACCTTTATCAAAAACTATGAGGACGGCGGGACTTCGTTCCTACAGAAATGTCGGGGTTACCTGACTGACTACATCATTTTAGTGAAGAGGTCGCCGCTTCGCTATCAAAAACTTATATTACTGGTTTATGATATTTTTGTTGTTGATATTTTCATTTTAAAACTGTCCAAAAAAAGCGAGCAAATTTTAATCATTGCAAATGACCATTTTTCAGGATAATTTTTGCCTTCCCGAACCGGGTTTAATTTTTGATTTCAGTTTGTCTTTTTACTGTACACTCAAGTGCAGCTTACACTTTTTAGTAGAAGTGTTACCCTTAATATTTACGTGATAAGAAATATACAAAGTCCAATACATTGTATTTCCAATATAAAAAATATACATATACGAGTATTATACGATTTCTCTTTCAACATTTTTAAGTCAAACGCGATACATAATATTTTGAACATAATCTTAAATGTACGTTTTGTTCTACAGCTGATGTAATAATGTGTGTTTTATTGAATCGACTGATTTTTATGACTTCTTTTATTAACAAGAAAGTAATTTTTTACTTTAGTTTGTAAGTAATTTTAAAATCAATTTCATTATTTATTGACAAATGTTATTATGTTGTTGTTATTATTATTGATTGAATGTTTGCATGTTACTGTTAAGTAATAGAAATTGTGATACCATGACATTTGCTGTAGAACTGCAATTTTACCATTTTCTATGCTATTTAACTGAATAAAAAAATACTAGAGCTATACCTGCCAACTAAAACCAACTAGGCTAAAGTAACGTGTCAAACGTGTTTATAGCAATTAATCATAGTTGAATTATGCGCAACAATATTTTGGTCAAAATTCAAACCTACACGTGCCAAAAGCAAGTTCATAGAGCAGGGGTGGCGACCATGAAGCGACTTTAAATAAGTTAACAACATTTTAGGACGCCAAGCTTTCACGCTGGATTTGAACATACCAGCTGCCAACTCTTCCCAGGCATACCTTAAAAGCCAGTAAGTGGGATGCGAAGGTTTTGAAGTAACGTAGGCGAAAGGCTTACAACCCATCACCACCATACTCATATTCCATCTAATAACCCTCAGAACGAATGTGAAATGTGGCGTTAGATAAGTGGTTCCAGAACCACATGACGTTCTGCCTACCCCGAATACCCTATGTTATAAGTTTGACGTGTGTCTGTGTATCTGTATATCTGTATGTCGTCTGTGGCATCGTAGCTCCTAAACGATGGACGGATTTCAATGCTGTTTTTTTGTTTGAAAGCTGTAATCTAGATGGTTCTTAGCTATATTTGATCAAAATTGGTTCAGCCGTTTAAGGTCTGTAATACAGAACGCGACTGAGACTCTGAATCTATACTTGTGTAGCAAACGTCATTTTCATTTTGATAGTGAGAGAAAGAGACAATTAGTACTTAAAGAATAGACTAACTAATAATGATAACTTAAGCTAATAGTACTAATATTGACATCGCATATTATTTAACCTCATATTTGTTTTATTATTCAATATATTATTCAAATACATTATTCATTATTAATCATATTATTCAAATACATTATTTCGATAAATTAATAAATTTTACAAATAAGTTAACAAAAATGCCAGTCTGCCTGCCGTTCCACTTTTGCAATGCCCGACAGGGTTCATATGTATATAGAAGAATATATTGTAGATTAAGACCTTTTATACTGTGTACATATGAATAGCAATAAATGATTGAATTGAATTGAATTCAAGTATAGATCAAGACTTTGAGTCTCCTTCTGTAATACGGGCCTAGCTAAGAGTTATAAATACGTAACTGTCTAAACCACAAAACATTAAAACAGCAGTCTTAAAGTTTTAGTTTTTTTTTAGTAAGGCCCTAAATGTCAGGGGTTATACAATTTTTTTAAAATTTTACAGTTATTTCCGGTTGGTACCCATGTCCAAAAGTTCGTCAACCCTGTTTAACTTTAGTTTATGTAACAAGAGATCGAAGTATTATTGTATTGTGACGTAAAATATTGCTGTCGCCAGAAATCGTGACACGTGACACATAACTCTTAACATTGAAATTAGTTTTAGAAATGTTATAGTTTAAATTGGACCGTGGTGGTGTTTCGGTTTTATATTTTGGAACTCGGGCATGCCTCGTTTATTAAAGACTAGCATTACGCCCGGGACTTCAATCCCATGAGAATCCGGGAAAATTATGTAGCCTATGTTACTCAGGGATTTTAAGAAGATTATTATTTAAGGAGTAATAATGTAGCATTCTAATGGTGAAAGAATTATTCAAATCGGTCTAGTAGTTTCAGAGCCTATTCAATGCAAACAAAGAAACAAATTATTATCAAATCTTTCCTTTATAATATGAGTGTAGATAAATGATAAATATACATATATACCAACATCCCAGGGCCGCCAGATTTTCTCAGTAACCAAATGTGTGGGAAATATTATGTACTATTAACATATGAATACCTGCTAGCCTGGGCCGACGGCCATTCAGCTACCAGGTTCTGAAGGTACTTCCGAAAATTACTCACTTGTCCTGAAGTCTTGAAAAAAATATTTTCTGCTTTAAAATTTAATTATTTATTCGAATACAATCCATTTTGCATTAAAACAACAATTACAGCGTAAAACATGACAATCAGCAATTACATCGCATTCCGATAGCGGCGCGGCGCGGGGTCCAAAGTAGATAATTAAAGAAAACTCCTTAACTTGACATTTCCGGGAAAAAAAAATACTTGTAGTTGATCGTAGTTATAGTTATGGGTAGATTCCACCATTTAAGTATTTGCTGAGCTGTCCTTTACTTACACCCTGTATAGGTAAGTAAGTATGTCAATAGATTTCTGAGCACACGATAGATTTTCTACAGATTTGTTAATAATTTTCTTCCTGTTTAAGGTGTTCAAAAAGTTTAAGGTGTTCAAACCCCATCAAAAAAATAAATTCTCAAAAAAAATCGACTTATCATAGTTACAAAGCAAATCAGCTGATCGCACAATTTGTATAATATTTTTTCATATTTTGACCTATGTATGTTCAGTTTCGTGGGCTAATCCACATCCTTAATGTTGGCTAAAAAATTAAAGTCACCCAATATATGCTCTTCAAGTTTAAAGCTCTTCATTTGTTTGTCAAAATAGAGTTTAAAAGTTCAATAATAATTTATTAGTAAGAGCCATAAAACTTTCCGTATCAGGAAATAACCACGTGCCCCGACGCAATCAAATTGTGAACCCACTTAACAAACTTGAGCGCAACACTTACGCACATTTGCTTGATAAACGGGTAGCTACAATTTAAAACTGCATAATAAATAACTTAATAACAGTACAATGCTTTCATTTGAAAGCTTAGTGATTAAAGAATAATATCATAACAAAATAACTACTTATCATCGCTAGATATGTAAGTTAATACTATGTAGTTGAAATTGTTAAAAAAAACAGTGATTAGATTAGATATATTTATTCCACAACAAGGCATACGATGTCAAATAAAATAAATTGGTCACTTCAGCAGCTCGAGCACGATGCCGCAAACTCGCGCGGCACGCCATACTCGGCTGATGCTGAAACTTCGTTTTGATTGCGCGAGGGCCCCGCGCAAAGGCTTGCTCGCCCTCTGGCATTGTCAATGTAGTTGCCTTGATATTTAAAAAAATTGCAGTAGGTTGATACAATTTTGTAGGGTTCCGTTCCCAAAGGGAAAAAAACGGGACCCTATTACTAAGGCTCTGCTGTCCGTCCGTCCGTCCGTCTGTCACCAGGCTGTATCTCATGAACCGTGATAGTTAGACCGCGGACCGCGGCGCATTACGCTATCACCATCGTACTCGAGCTGCTGAAGTATACTACCTCAGTTTTTCAAAATGAAACAATTCTAATTAAATATTAGTAAAAAAAATATACAGGGTGGCTCACCCAAACCGGTCAGTATGGGGATTTCAGAATATATAAGAGATAGAAGGATATCGTCTAAGGAAACACAATATCGATTTTAGAGAAAACAAAAACTGCATTCAAAGATTTTCAAAAAAAATCATACATGACTCGGGAATCGAACCCGTCATTTTGGAAAAAAATGACATTTTAGTGTAGGTTGTAAGGAGTGATTGTTGCTATGAAACCTTATGTCTAAAATTAAAAGAAATTGCTTTATTTGATATTATTTCATGTAAGTTGTCGGTTTTACTCGTTAAAAAAAATGGGTTCGATTCCCGAGTCATGTATGATTTTTTTGAAAATCTATGAATGCAGTTTTTGTTTTCTCTAAAATCGATATCGTGGTCCTTAGAAGATATTCTTCTATCTCTTATATATTCTGAAATCCCTATACTGACCGGTTTGGATGGGCCACCCTGTATACATGTTGACGCATCTCAAAGTATACTTTAGGTATAATATTGAAGCCGGTAATCGTTAAGTACTCCGTTTTATCTTTAAACCGACTTTACCAAAGCTACCTATGTCCCAAAGTAATAAAACACCAAACCGATTAGTAGGTATACATTAAACTTCGTCGTAATAATGACACAGATGTAGAGGCGAGCTGTGAAATCTGGCAATAAATCATAGCTCGAGCGGGGCTATAAAACTTTTTGTCAAACGCTGGAATGACAACCGATCACTGCGCCGACTATATAATTTTAATTTTATTGAATTACACCTAGCTTACAACCCAGAAGTTATACATATTTTAACTCTTCAATAAACTTATATACCTACCTCGCTAGAGTTCCGTCCCCGATTTTCTCTAACGCAGATGATCAAAGTCTTAAGAACTTTGTCTGCAGACTGTTTAAGGAGTCTAGGAATCTTTGCCATTCATGCATGATTCGATCAAAAATAATCAAACTCAACGGCAACTGACAGTACTACATAAATTAGAATGCAGAAGATAAGTTAAGGAAATGCAAAGTTTTATTTTTCTATTTCACAATTTGACTAAGAAAGTATTTTTCTGTCACAATAATAGAATAAAAACATACGACTGGCAGTTTTCTTTTTCTTTAATATTAGTGAAACATAAATAACGTACAATTCAGATAAATTGAGTGTTAAGAACAAATCAATCAGAGCAGGATAGTGATACCATAAGTAGTGTAAGTAGTTCTTGTATCTGTGATTGTCAGAGCGAGTGTTACTAACCAGATGCGCGCGCGCGGTAGGTCCCATGCGCCTGCGCACTACAAAAACTGATCGGATCATACGATACGCGCCCGTTTCTCATCACAACCCTACTCATCTTAGGTCGGATTTCTCGTGGTATGTGCGAAGAAACTTTAGTGCTTCAAACTTTAAGTGTAAAACTGAAAACATTTTCCCTAAAACAATACTGAAGAAATGCTGAAAATAAAGATTTTTCCTCAAAATCACCATTTAGTTTCAAACGAAAGGTTGGATTGATATCCAAATCAAAAGTCAAATCTGTTAGTTGAACCCAAAAATCAGAAACAGCAAGGTATGATTTCCGTTTATCACCAATGTTTAATTTCGAGTTTTTTACTATTCTATCGATACACTCACGCCTATCCCTAATCCCGACGGGGTGGTTCATGTTTTCGCCATGTTTCGTATAAACGACCTAGGGATCTAGATGAGATCTGCTACGTATAGACTCTGCCCGAATTCCCATTCTAATAAGCATGTCAAATAGGTATATCGTGTAAAATGGAAAGTTTGTGGTAAATATTTTACGAAATCTCTAGTTTCATACGCCATTATAAAATTCTTCAAAAACATTTGGTTACGAGAACTCGTTCCCTCTAATAAACAAGGAAACCGCTAGTGTTCGCCGAACAGAAGTAATTATTCCTTCTCATATTGCTTCTCGCGAGTAATCCGTTAGAAATCGATCGACTTTTAGTGCCGTGTCAGTGTTTAAAAAAAACATAATTTATTGTCAGCATTCAGATCGCGAGGAAACCCGAACGGCACTAGAAAATAAAAAAGTAGTTAAATAAGAGGTTTACGAGCGTAAAATGTGGAGAGACTCGACCGCTCGGAATCAACACGTACTCGTCACGCGGTACGTGAAGGGGTACGTTACGTAGTCGTAATTTATTTTGTTTATGGTCGCCTTTGATGGGTTTGGTTACCTAGTAATTATCGGGCATGCGCCGAAAGCTAAACCAATTTGAGCAGCGTCGAGCGCGCTGCTCAAGTGCGCATTTCAGATTGTTTATGTCAACATTAGCTTTTTGTTTCTAACCCCGAACCGCGGGTTAAGTCTACAGCTATTTACAGCTCTAAACCAATTCTAGTGGCAATATTGTGTGTTTGTTAAAGTCAGAAATAATAACGAACTCCAACAGATGTATCAAATCCATCTATACTATACCTACGAGTAGGTACGTAACAATTTACGGTAGAGTTACTCTTTGAATTAGAATGAAACGTGCTACGCTCCTCGGTGGAATTCGTTTCAAGGAATCTAGAAGTTTTACTTTATCTTTGGATCCTTTGTGAATTGGACGGTACCACCATCACCTTACTGAAGGATATTAATTTAATTGTTTTACAATTTTCAATTACAATTAATAAAGTGCATGTACCCCTAACTTTGACACCGAGGTCGCTTAACGAAGTAGCAATCCGAACACTCACACAGTTGGTAGGAGGTTGTCAAACGTAAAGTGCGAAAAAACTTAGAAAATACTCTGTGCATATATGACTTGAAAAAAATGAAATTATTCGTATATAAATCAAATAAAAATCTGTCAAAACTCATAATTCTTGCCGCGACAGTGCGATACTGTGCGATATCATGGACTGGTCCGTGTCGATATGCTTCAACAACGTTAAAACTATTCGCTCTACTATTTATTTAGTATATCCCGGACGTAGGTGAAAAATACCTTAAAGATAAATAATCGTAATTGTGGCCATTATTAATCCAGAAGTAAATTACATTTGTGATTGTTTCAGGGGTGGCGGCTGTATGCGAAGAGCTCATGTGAAGAGGCCGATGAATGCGTTCATGGTGTTTGCACAGGCGATGAGAAGACGCCTGTCAGAGCAGAGGCCGTCGCTGCACAACGCAGAGCTCAGCAAGTCATTAGGATCCATGTGGAAGTAAGTACATCTCACCTCATTTCTAGAAATAGCTTATCTGCAGGTAAGTGCAAAATATTCCTTCCGAAATAATCATAACCGCCTATCACCATCACCTCATACTATTAAGTATTCTATGCTTCTACTAAGGTGACTTCTGATTCAATTAGTAACTTTGCAATCAAAGATATACATTTAATAATAAGAAACACAACTCCAATGGGACAACGGCGTGAGCTTATGTAAACACAAAGTTTTACGAAGTGTAGATAGTTGTTTTGGCCCGTAGATAGACCATAGATTTTTGCGACAGAGACGTTAAATTTTATACATTTTGGGATCTTGACGTTGTATTTTTACACCATTTTTATTTTATTTTAGATTTAAAAAAAGTTTTTGCGGCATTACCTGATGATACACAGTATATCTGAAACTAGCTTTCCGCCCGCGGCTCCGCCCGCGTGGACTACAGGTTATATCGTGCCCAACAGTGAGATAAAATGTAGCCTATGTCCTTTCCCAGGCTCTAATCTATCTCTGTACCAAATTTCATCAAAATCGGTTCAATAGTTTAGGCGTGAAAGACGGCCAGACAGACGGACAGACAGAGTTACTTTCGGATTTATAGGTAATATTAGTAAGGATTGTAATGGTTTCTACAAATGGGTCACCGGCCAGAAAAAAAAGTGTAAATATTGCTCTTGCTCTACCTTGCTCGCGAACTAATGCGAATAACAGTTACATTTAAATGAAATATGAAGTATTATTAAAACTAAATTGTTGAAAAGTCAAGAGTCTCTATCACAGTTTGAGGGGGCCGTGAAAGTGGTGTAGAAGTGGAAGACAGGGGGGAGGTAGGCGGGGGGCATGAGGAGGAGGAGGCTGCGCGTGCGGCGCCCAGCCGAGCGGCGTGCATCGATTGTTTACTCATTAAAATACTAACTGCCCCGATAACATCTCTAACTGTGCCCGCACCAATTCGGGCTCCACTCGGAGAGAAAATTTGTTGAAATCGATTCGCATTGATAAAGAAACCGAGACCGTTTGGCGACTCATCGTGATTGGCAATGTCCGACAAACTTTTTTAATGATCAGTTTCATTTCTCGTCACGTTTTCTATCCTTTTAGCAATAACTGATGAACCTATTTTTAGCGGCAGGGCGGGGATATGATGGGTTCGTCACAATTTCAAACACTATCACTAGCCAATTTTGATTGTTAATACATAAATCTTTATATTAAAACTAGCTTCCCGCGCGGGACTTCGTTCCCGTGGGAATTCGGGAAAATCATGTACCCTATGTCCATCCTGGATAATGTAGGATTGTAATGGTGAAATATTTTTCAAATCGGTCCAGTAGTTTCGGAGCCTATTCGATGCAAACAAACAAACAAACAATCAAAACTTTCCTCTTTATAATATTTATAGAATAGAAGAAGAAGAAGAAGAAGATAGAAGAAAAGCCTGAGAAGCAAGGAATGCTCCATGATTTCCAGGTCTTTTTTTATTTAATTTGTTAAATTTGAAGCCTATGAAACTGACGTGAGCGTAAATTAATGCCCCAGGCCTCGTCAAATTTTTGATTAAAAAAAATAGAAATAATAAGTAACTTTAAAGCACCTCAGAGCGATCTTTCAGTCATTACATTAGGTATACTTGTCGTAGGATAATTTGATACTTCGAATCTTCGCGAAAATTCTAGGGGTTTTGCGAAAACGCGGATAATTAGACATAGGCGAAAAATTATCAAATCTTACTGGACAAAGTCAGGATTTTTGCGAAAATACTCGTCGTTCTAGTAAAATTTGATGTGCTCAACACTGATTGGCTACAATTTTGCTGGCTGACTTCTGATTGGTTCCTAGTTTGCCGATGATGAACTTCAAGTATTGTAGCATAGAGTTATGAAGGTTTAGAATAGGACGAATATGGACGAAGGGCTTACCCCAGACTCACCCCGGCTCGGCTCCTCCGATCACTCCCCTCCATCAATTCCATTGTTGCACTATTAAACTAATTGTTTACCTAACCAATTTCATCCAATTTACTAATTATGGATTACACCCTAAAATTGGATCAGTTTTTTTAACTACGACTGAGATCTCCTATTGTCTGTAGAAAACAACATACATACTAAAATTTTCAATTAAAAGTTTATAAAAATCAATTTAGTGATTTTTCTTTCTCACCTATTCTAAACCTTCATAACTCTATGCTACAATACTTGAAGTTCATCATCGGCAAACTAGGAACCAATCAGAAGTCAGCCAGCAAAATTGTAGCCAATCAGTGTTGAGCACATCAAATTTTACTAGAACGACGAGTATTTTCGCAAAAATACTGACTTTGTCCAGTAAGATTTGATAATTTTTCGCCTATGTCTAATTATCCGCGTTTTCGCAAAACCCCTAGAATTTTCGCGAAGATTCGAAGTATCAAATTATCCTACGACATACTCAATCACATCTTTATTCCCAACGCGTAAAAAAACCGCATTCTTCAGCTGCTCAGTGTGATCTGCTCCTAACTGTACCTAGAACGCAAAATATTTCGAAATATTGTCAAAATACTTCAGCTCGATTCCTACACGTCTATGGGCCACCCGCACGAGTACCGCTCTATTTCAAATAGATTATTATGATATGACAGCAGAATGACGCACAAACTCTCGAATCATCAAAGAAAACACGGGTGAATGCGGTTGATTGCCGCGTTGTGATTGGTCGGCCGACTGTCATCGCGGTGCCGGCCGGCCGGTGCGTCCGCGCTGATCTTATCGGGGATTAGCAAGGTTAGAGGTCCAGAGGACTTGCAACGGATGGACGGTATCATGCTAACTCGTGTTGCATCATGCAAGATGGGATGCAATACAGTAATTCTCTCATTAGGGATGCATAAAGATTACCTAGGACTATAAGTTAGTCAGCGAAACTTTAGGGGGCGGTTCTTCCCATAAAACTGAACAACTTTCCCCAAGGAAACCATACAGTTTTTTTTTATTATGTATAGTTTCGCTCTTGACCACAATCTAACGAAAATTATTCATGCCTTGGAGGAAAGGCTTTAGACCACCATGGGTGACTATGTCAGCCTCATGCAAAATGAATGAAGAAACTTTTCAGCTCTATCAGTCTGTCCTGCGCTCATTGTAGCTACGAAACATGACAAAACGATAAAGCTGAAGAGCTTTGGGGGCCAGCGTATCGCTTAGCCAGAGATTTATTTCCCATTTAGAAGATTGCCGCCAGATTCCAAAAATTTCTTCTTTTCACTTTTGTTATCTCACACTCTACATATTTTTGTCATGTTGAGGTCATTCGCTTCCACGCTGGACTAGGAGTGACAGAAAAACTTAGAATGTGCCAACTGCGAACTCTTCTTAGGAATACTGTAGAAGCCAGTAAGTGGGACGCGAGGGTTTTGCTGTATCGTGGGAGAAAGGCTGACAACCTGTCACCACACTACTCATCTAATAACTCTCAGAATTAATGTCAAAATGTGGCGTCAAGAGGTTCTAGAAATACACGACGTTCTGCCTACCCCAAATGGGATTATAGGCGTGATTGTATGGATGGATGGAGGTCATTCTAACTGTTCTATTCTGACGCTACGCATCAAAACGAAAGGTTAGGTCAATCAAGCACCTGTGACTAAATTATGTCACGTGTAATAAGCTAGCATAGCTAAATTTGAGTTGGAACGCTATTTTAAAGTTCATTCTAACTTCCTACTTTTTAAAATTAAATGAACGTTCATAACATCATATTCATAAAATAACACAGCGCAAATTAACACTAATGGAATAGTAGGTAATTAACGAGATATGATGGTAGATTTTTCCGAGTCGCAGACGCATATAAATTATGTGGAGGAGCGCTAATGATGTCAACCAGACCAGACGGGCCACCAGACGCTATATTACGGTCACTGCCCATCAAATAAACATCTAATGTCACGTCTCTACATAAAAAAACTAAATAAATATGGTTACTATGCCAAATTCAAGAAAGCCATTAACTACTAGACTGAAAGCGAAAGAAAAATAATGAACGTGCCAACTTTTCTTGGGTTTTCTAAGGCAAATGTATATTTTTAGTTTTAGGTTTCTTGAAGAGTATATCACGCACTCTTCAACCAATAACCCTCAGAAAATAATCAGGTTTTTGTTGAGGCTTGAAACTTTAGCAGTCGTATTGTATAATTCGCCGTTTTACATTCCGGCTAGTTGTTTTTAAAAACAGAGCCATTTTGTATTACGGCGCCGGCGGCGGGTCAACGATACAAATTTAATAATAAAAAATTACTCTACAAAATTAACAGTAGATTGTTAATTTTATTACAGCCTGTACACCTTTACACATCCAAAGCTAGGAAATTTTTTTTGGAAACGATTAATTTTTTTCATACGTTGAAACTTTAGTTTTTTATTCTTTTTTGAACCAACTATTAGTAGTTCCGGACAGTTGCTGAACTTTATGAAGGCTAAATAACAGTCTTTACAGTAGTGCTCCTATTTTCTTACTATGTCTTGGCAAACTTCGTTTTTCAGAAATTATTACTAAACAACAAATAGATTAAATATCTAATTCTGAATTAAAATTGTTATGGATGATAAATCAAAATATTCATATCTGCAATCGTGTACATTCATCAAATCGGTGATTATCGAAACACAACAAGAAATTTCAAATAGGCTCAATGTTAAATGGTATATAATACCTGTCAGTAACAACTACTTTACCAGTGATTCTTACAATTTACGCGGTTACAAATGCGCTTGTTTACGGCTTGTTGCGATACAAATCCTGCAAACATGGATGTGCAAGAATCGCGCGAAGGTTTAAAATAATCGCATTATGAAAAATCGAAAGATCTCCTTTTACGTTACGTGTTACGCGAATATTAAAGACGGCTGCAGTGACCCCTTTGCCCTGTGTCGGTACAAGTTGCAGCACATCGCGGTACATGGGCCGCCACATCTGGAAATAGGCGCGATGCTATCTGTGCGCCCGCGCCGCCGCCGCCGCCGCGCCGCCGCCCCTCTTATACAAAAACTGCACATTCCATCATGAGTCATGACTCAGCTGCTTCACCTACGAATCGAATATAATTTCATCCCATCACAATATTTTTATTATTTATGTCAATACTGTTATAGATGTGGTTTTAAGATGAACATATGGTTCGAAGTTTAAGGTGTTATCATAATTTACACCAGGTTCACTTTGTTAATCATCATTGTTGGATACCATATAAAATGAGAAAACTAAAAAATCCTATTATTTAGAAGTCTACGTGAAAGCTTAGCTACCAACTTAAGTACTAAGTTTTAAGAGATTTTAACCAAATCTTTGAGATTTCAATCTAATCTATGTAGCATGTACTATAATGTAGTAGGTGTATAAAGAAGCTGTAAGAAAAGAAAACTTACGATATTAAACTAACTTTTGTAAGCTAGTACGAAATAATAAGTAAATTACCGATCTAGCTAAGTTTTAATTTTCGTAGGTACATAAACATAATTCCGATAGTCCTATGCTAGGAATCTTTTTATGCTATGCAAAGAATCTTTCACACTGAGAATGATTTGAGAGGAATACCGCTAACCGCCACGCTTGGCAAGTGGGTTGGCGATCGCAGTTCGGTAGTAAAATATCTCGAAAGAACTGCTCTTGGTCGTGTTAGTTAGATTCTATAAATACGAAAACTGTAAATCTATAGATACGGTAAAACTGTCCTATATTATCTGAAAATTGAATCCAGATCCTAATTTAAGTACGTATCTATGTACATATTTAAACTCAACAGTTATTAAAGGTTACTGTTCTCTTTTACAGAAGTCTAAGCGATGAGGAAAAGCTGCCATTCGTGAGGGAGGCAGATAAACTGCGTACACAACATAAACGGGAACACCCAGACTACAAATACCAGCCTCGCAGACGCAAGCCCCCGCCAACTTCTGCAGCGCGGCTAAAAAGAGAGCCATCGCCTGAACGGTCACAGATAGACTTCGCTACAATACCTATGGACAGCGCGTTACTCGCTGACGGGCCTCCGGAAAGCGCTGAGTTGGATCAGTACCTCCCAGTGCCGGACTACCACGAGCTTCAGCCGCGGTACTCGCACAGTCTGGCCCACCACCCCCCGCCTCTATACCCCCCTGTTCATCCACACATTCACTCCTCTTGCACTGACTGGCCTGTCACTCACTATTCGGGGCATCCATAGAGCGTAACTCATTTAACTTATCCTGGGTATTTTTCGTACAGACATCGTAAAAAGGGCTGGACTGTATAACACACATAAAAGTAGCATACCTACGTTACTTTTTACTCTGGAAATGTATCCCGGAGCAGTATGTGTCATTCCTCGGGTCCATCGATCCTTAACGACGTGATTTTTTGCCCAGGAATAGTTGGGTGGATGTCAAGTGACGTAGGATACTTTTCCATGCGAACGAAGTCGCAAGCGGAAAGCTAGTTTATATATTATTAAGAACCAGCTCTCTGCCCGCCAACAAGCGTACAAAAGTTGCCCATGTCACTCTTTGGTCCATTAGGACGACCTGAAGGAAGGACATACAAACAATATGATCTTAAAGAGAAAACTTATTTTTGCAGAAAAGTTTTTAGAAAGCTTTTTAACTTTTCTTTTTAGCAGAAGAACATTTTATATTTGAATACCCTAGATGTTATAAAAAAATTTATGTCTAAAAGAAATAGGTCACACAAACAAATGTCTGGCTATCTAGCTTTGTAAATATGCGCATATGTAGAGCTCCGGCGCACGTGCGTCTAATCAGGGAGTTGAACCGCAGACAACTTTAAAGTTATATTATTCATAGTTACTGTTAAGTAGATAGATTCAGCCTATGGACGTCCATTTTGGATACAGGACAGGTCTCCTTTACGTTTCTTTTTTTTTAATTAGTACTTTTTCTTTATTTAAAAAACCTGCCAAGAGCGTGTCGGGCCACTCGAATTGTAGGGTTCCGTAGTTTGCGTAGTAGCGTACTCCAAAAAAGCTTCTACGAGCATATTGAGTTCACGTTTAAATTGCTAATTATTACTAAAACGAGCCCACAAAGTAAAATGGTAATTAAAGGAGTTATAAAATCCAACGTCATAAGGGAAGTTATTTAAATACAGGTGTAAGGGACAGCTTAGGAAAAACTAAAACCATAAATTCAGACCATCTCTTAATGTTTTTCTAGTATAATTTTTCTCCGGAATTTTTTCATTTTTTTCTGTTTTTTAATATTTTCTTCTTTAAAATTCAATTATTTATTCGAACACACTCCGTGTTACAATAAAAAACAATCATAACATGGATTCCACCATTTAGGTATTTGCTAAGCTGCCCCTTACAACCTGTATAAAATTCTAGGTCCAGGGCCCATATTTTTGAAACGATAGAATTCCAATTCGCATACGAATTGACAAGATTCGCATGAGAATCTCATACAAATTTTGTCAATTCGTATGCGAATTGGAATTCTATTGTTTCAAAAATCAGGCCCCTGATTCACCGACTAGAAAGCTGAAATTTGACAAAAAAGTGTATTTTATAAAGTAGGCAGACACGAAATTCAACTCCTAAGTCTGTATCGAGAAAAAAAATTATGGATATTTTGACTCGAAACTTTGTCAAGATATACCTTGAAACAAATAAACGGATACGTGTTTCGCGATTTTTCGAAAATCATCCCCTAATAAGGGGTCAAAATGGGTTTTTAACCCCAGACAAAAAAAAGGGGTGTTTGACGAGTGTATCTATATGTCCTGTATGACTGTGTGTCTGTCTGTGGCATCATAGCTACTAAACGAATTGACCGATTTCGATGTAGTTTTTTTTTAAACTTGACTATCGAGATAGTCAATGTTATCGAGATGGTTCTTAGTTATATTTGATCAAAATTGGTTCAGCTTTTTAAGATAGAGCAGCAATAACTGCTTTACCACAAAACATTAAAACACCGCTCCAGACGATGTATACATATTTAAACATTTGACATTAAAGTCAGTTTAAACATTGTTTTATTTTTATTTTTTGTGGTAAGGCCCTAAATGTCGGGTGTTGTAAAAAAATTTTTATTTTAGAGTTATTGCAAAGTTTATTTTGGTTTTCTATTTTTGAGTTTATTCGTTACAATTAAACATACAAAAATACAAATCTTTAAAAGAATCGACAAAATCGGATCTTTCCGTAAAAAAGGGGCAATTTAACTTCTTCTTGCAGCTGAGAACGTAGCAGACGTAGACTTGAGATATTTTTTTGTGTTTTCATACTCGTATTTACGCTAGTAATTTTTTGGTTCTATTACTTTTTTATGCACTTCATTATTTTTTTACTTTTGATTAAGTATAAACTTGAACAAAACCAAGTTAGACAGTTTTGCTTTTGAACTGATTGGATAATGATTAGTGATTAGTTGATTACACATTCAGTCTCTTGAATGTGCAGGTTCTTTAAATTCAAAATATATTTATTAAACAGAACATTCAGGATATTACTTAAAATAAGTCAAGATTACATTAATAAATACAAATAAGTACACACTAAAGGATCTATTTTTCGTAAGAGCATTCGGTTAGTGCACATCTAATTTAGAGAACTCAGAAAACGAATGTACCAATGCGATGTTGATTTATCTTACGTTTATGTATTTATTCAGAGTTTTTTTTTAAACTTATGAAGTTAATATTTCATTTATTTTCTTGTAAAAAATAAAATAATTATTTGGTTACATCTTCAATGAAAGTCCCTTTGTGATCTATGTATTCGTCAACGTACGGGTAGATTGACGCATATGAGATCCAGCAGCTTTTACCATATTAGTAATCGCTACGTTTTAGTCCCAAATATTTGTATCTACCTAATTTTGTAATAAGCTCTCAAGTTTTTCTGATTTTGTATAAATTTTTCACTTATTTTCTCATTATGTACGTTTTCCTACATTAATTTCTACGATATATCTACTAGTAGAGGGTTAAATAGTAAGATATTGTACAAATCTTTATTAAGTATAATTTCTCAGTTCCAAAGTTAGTTTAGTTTTAGGTGTTAAAGTATAAATTTTAAATCTCTACATTCTTGTGATTCTTATTAGGTTTAATTGTGTAAGGAAATGTTATTTTTAAAATAAATATCTTTCAAAACCTCAGATATTTTAATTAATTTCCTAATAAAACCAGGCGTCGTCAGTGATCATTTTATGTAGCAAAAATAAATACCTACAATCAATAAATCCGTACACAATTGTGACTGTGAAATTGGAAAGGTTCTGTACAACTTTCGTGATAGTCGTTAAGGTTCACAATTAGTGTGATGAGGATGAGCTATTACAAATAGCTCTTATTGACTACCCCGAAAGTTATAGGTACCTTTTACTAAACACAGTCACAATTATCGCCTCGAAAAAGTGGCCTAAGAAATACTCAATACTCATATAGTTCATACAAAGAACTCATCGATTAAGGCGTAAAATTGAGCAAGCTACATCCACCCCAGTAATTAATATCTCATGTGTCGACAAAAAGCTGCTGGGGTATCGATGTCGTCGGGCCGAGTGAAACGAGAACCGCCGCCGCACGCGCCGCCGTGCGCCTCATTTGCACTCAATCTTAATAAATGCAGCTAAGATGCACCATTACTAACGCATAAACAGGTTTTTGTCAAAGTTTTTGTTGCAACTTGCTAAAAATCCGAGAATCCTTGCGTTTGTCCCAAGCTGTCATTTTACGCGATTATGATTTCTATTTAGTGTGAGCAGTAGCAGTAAAGGTTCAATCCAGCAAGTAGATACCTATAAGTATCTATGTAGAAATAAAGATCACAATTATTGACTACCTAATTACCATTCGATCAGGGTTTATGAGTTGATATGTACTACAGCGGAGCGAGCGTGCTTTCTAGAAGAACCTTTTATCTTTATGACTAGCGGGTTGCATCGCAACGTTCGGAAAATGCCTTACTTTCTTACCTATACATGATAAAGGAGTAAGGTTTGCAGACGTATATACGTGCATTTTACTAAGGTGGCTTGCTAACCGCATCACTACCTTGGTAAATTGTGCATTTGGTTCCGTTTGGTACATATCCACAGAAGTTTCCACTAAAAGGCCTGGGGCCTGATTTTTGAAACAATAGAATTCCAATTCGCATACGAATTGACAAAATTTGTACGACATTCTCATGCGAATCTTGTCAATTCGTATGCGAATTGGAATTCTATCGTTTCAAAAATATGGGCCCTGCACTTAAGAGGTTTTCCCTTGTAGCGTGGGTCCCTTGGAATTTTCTTGTCTACTGATTTAAATTTGAATAGGTACATTTGGATACTAAATTATGAGAACCGCCTGTGCCAAGCGTGAAAAGAATACTGACCTCGATTACCTGACGGAGGTCAGTGGAAAAGATGGACGAATATTGATAACAAGATTGACGGCATTGGACGTTATGCTGACTAATGGTTAATTAGGGCAGATGAGATGGTGCAGAACACTAGCACCATCGCACCATACTACTTATTAGATTCAGTACCTACTTAGATTGTTTACCAACTATGTGGTAGGCAATATTGCATCAGAAACAGAACCTGGTGACATCGGTTATCTGCGCCGCGGCACATCACTGCGGGTTGATAAATCGCCTGGCTACGGCCGCATAATTGCATAATATGATGATTGGCCTCATTAGCCGTCGCGAAAAATGTAAAAGTGATAAGATAGGGGGTAGAACAAGGAGGGGTCTGTTGACGCCGGAAGCATGGACGATGGGGTCGCGGCGTATCGCCGTATCGCAGCGTGACTGCGCCTGCGACGCAGGATAATACTTCTAAAGAAACTTCGATTAAAACTTGAGTACATTGTTTTGTTGTCATTTAAGCATTTATTTTTTCCATTCATCTATTCATGCCACACATAAGCGCAAAAAAAGAATGATCTAAAATCCAAATGTCAAGCTTGATTTGCTCTTCTTGAACTTCTATCCGTTTGTATTTACTAAATTCAGAAAATAAATTCGTATGAGGAGCGTGAATCTGTGAAATGCAGTTTAAAATACAATCTCATTTAGTTGAATAAAAAAGAAATCAATGTAATCTTAACAGCTTCAAGTGGATGCACCCGCTGTCCACGACAATCGTGTGAACCTCGTCTCTGCTGTCTGCAAGATATCTACTGTAAGTCGACACCGCGGCGTCTGGCGAGCATGAGATCGAGAAATCAAATCCCGACACTGCCAACATGTGGCCAATAATGCCCCATTGTGATCCGCTCAATATTGCAAAAAAGTACTGAAGCCTCGCATGTATACTTCGACATAGGAGAAGTAATTTTTGCATAATTTATATAGCGAGACAACTCGTTTTCATAGGTGAGCGTGCATTTAACATCGATGTAAAAAATTAATAAACACTTTACGAAATACAGCGCCATCTGTAATCCGTTATGAGTACTTTGACTAGCAATAACGTTATTTCTGTTTTTTAAATAGCAACATATTTTTTTGATAGCAGGATTGTCAAAATATTTTTGATCTGTGGTTCATGAAATCCCGAAAGGTAAAAATGTTATCAGGCTGATTGTAGATTAATTTTCCATAATTGCACAGGTCTAATGTATCTTGAAATGATAACAGTTTTACTAGTGAAGAGTGTTTAGTGTACTAGTATTAATGGCCAAATTACCGAATGGCTGGATTCAGCTGGTGAGTAACAGTAACTCGATATATTCGCATCCATGTATCGAGATCATATTCATCGGGATAGGTAATTGTTTTCTTGCTGGTATTGTCTCCCTTGAACTCTTTAATTGGATAAATTACTCAATTGTTCAGTCGTTGCTCTCAGAAACTATGCACCGAATTACTTTCTAAGGATTGTCTTAGAAAGTTCCATGTGTATGGTGTAAACAATTTTGCTATAATAAGCTTCATACGGTAAACAACTTTTAGTATCATAGCAAAATTCAGCGTCTGCATCGTGTTTATGTTGTATACTTTATAGATATCCACAAACCCAGTGGTAAATTTATTTTTAAATGGAATGGGCTTTATGAAGAAAAATACGAATATTAGAAGCAGGATGACTTTATTTTTTAATTACAAGTTATTACGTGGATAACCTTTCATGATACATTAAATATTCTGTATTTTACCTAAACTAACATGACCCTCTGACCAATGGTTTGCTTGTTTCCTTGTAGGTATCTCTCTGAAGGCTTCCAAGTGATAATTGAGAAGTCGAAAGAGGCGAAATGCTCTCTCAAAGACATACAGTTGCGTTTCTTGTGCCCTGATGATTTGGAAGAGGTAAAGTATTTGCATAATCATGTTTATATGTATAATAAAAAATTTATTTTACATATCTACCTAATTTAGCAAAAATCATAGTTTTAAAATGTAGGCATGTTGTGCATATAGTTTATAAATTATTTTTGTTTATGTTGAATATGAGAACTACAAATATTTTCTTATTAAACCCTCACGAGATTCAGGCACACCTGTGAGTGCAGGATTTGTATCACACGGCGTGTAAACAAGCGCGCGACGGGTTCAGTAAGAGAAAGAAGAATTCATTTAACTGATATTCATTCTGAGAGTTATTAGATGAAACATGACAGTTATTAAAAATCATCACTTCAATAACCATGAAAAACTTACAGTGTTTTGACATTGGAAATGTCTTTTCGTTCGCTCCAAAGTGCGATCCCCTTATATCTCGGAGAGTTATGAAGATATGATATACAAAAAAGGCTCAAAAGACGAGTATTTACGAGAGCTCTAAGATGCAAAAAGAATTATCCGAGAAAGTAAAAAAAAAAAAGTATACCTGAAATAGTGAAAAAAAAATTTTGGAAAAACTCCTCTGGACAATTTAGTCAGCTACAATTTGAGCCTAAAACAAAGACAATCGGGTTAAGGGTTTACCCTGTAGCCTAACCTTTTTGAAAAAAGTCAGAATTACATTTTTTCAAATTCCGTAGATTCATTTCCAATGTGCAGAATCGAGCAATGTCGTGGGAGGCACGAAATCTGTGAAGTTCTTTGAATTATATGTATTGTGCAAAAACAGCAATCTGTAGATAAATTAAACAATTTACAAAAGTATTTTAAGAATATCTTTAGTTAATCATGAGATTTACAAGTAATTTTCCTAATCTGACTTCTATATTTTTCTGATCTTTTAGGTAAGATCTCTGTGCAGAGACTGGTTCCCAATAGAATACCCACAATCATGGTATGAAGACATCACATCTTCAAACAGATTTTTTGCACTTGCCGCAGTTTACAAGTCACAGATCATTGGCCTAATAGTGGCCGAAATCAAACCGTATCTTAAGCTCAATGCTGAAGACCGAGGGATCCTGTCCCGATGGTTTGCATCAAAGGACACACTTGTGGCATATATTTTGTCTTTAGGTGAGTTTATGCTACATTTTATCTTTTTATTTTCTAGTCCGTTGATAATTGTTGTCTGGGATTTTCTGTATTTCAAGTAGAATTTTAGTTATACTGTTGTGCTTAGCCATCTTACAAATTACGTTTTGTTTTGCAATACCTTTGTCACAAATATGTGCTAAAATGTGAGGTTATCAGATGGAACAAGTTGTATAATGGTGAGAAGTAGTTAACCTTATGCAGCAAAACCCTCCCATTATGCCCATTATGCAGCAAAACCCTCGTATCTCACTTACGTCTGTAAGTCTTTTTGCTGTATACTTGGGAAGAGCAGGTAACTGGCACATTCTAAGGTTTTTCTTTCACTCCCAGTCCAGCATGGAAGGAAAATATAAAAAACTGTTGTTGTAGGAGTAGTGAAATCGTACCGGCGCTCCGGCGTGGCCACCATGCTGCTGGAGGTGCTGCTGACCCACCTGTCGGGCCCGGTGCCGCAGCCGCCGCACTACCACCGCGTCAAGGCCATCTTCCTACACGTACTCACCACCAACTCCGAAGCCATTCTCTTCTATGAGCAGAGAAGGTCAGTATTTTTGAAAACAAATAAAAAGTTTATTAACTTAAACTGTAAACACTGTTTTGTTCGGCAGCACATCAGGCTATACAAATGTTGACCTTGACGTCGCCTTTATCTCGCTCGTAATAGCGTCGGCTTTCGTAGTGCAAATGGATAACCTGACTCCATTTTCTCCATTTTCATTGCAAAACCGCTCTTATCACAACAGCACAAAGTGCACGCGTGTGGTAACCTCAGTTGCAGCCGTCCGTACATAACTGCGTCATAGAGTAAAACGTAAAATGATTACTAACTCGAATTGTTCCATTTTTCTTTAAAATAATTTACAAAAACGACCAGTTTCGCTACTTTATTATCAGTTTTAAAGTTTAGATAGACTTAACCTTTCATCGAGTAATTATATTATTGCTTCTCGCAGACTGCAATTTGTAAAATCAATTTCTTTCTATCTGACATAGTCTATGTCACATAAAGGTAGAAAGTGTATATTTAAGTATGTTCCAAAAAACGCAACATCTTATGACACGACCACGACTTAGAGCGGCGGAAAAATTCCTATACCTAACGCACAAGTAAAACGTAGAATAAAGGTGAAGGTTCGCGCCGAAGGAGCCGCACGCGCCGCACAGTGTGAAATTATTCTTCTATTGCGGACGTCATCGGCTTATGCTTTCAATCGAAGCTCTGACTACGAACTAAAACATCTAGGAAGCAACCATGCCTCTTTTTTGTTTAAGTTTAAAGTTATGAAAGCATTTGCTAGGCAAAAAAGAAAAGCCAAAAATTTAAAATATTTATAAACCTCAAAATAAACATTCTTTGGGTATTTAAATGTATTTTATGAGTAGAATCAAGCAACATCTACCTATGTACTAAATTACAATTTTATATTTACAATACAGAAAGAAAAATCGTGTTTTATTAAATTTTGACTAAAATTTCAATAACTTGGTTACTATACCGTATCCGCTATTTCTTTTAATAGTGTATATAAGGACTAAAGTGGTCAATAGCATACAAAAACATCAAGTATGTAACTAGTAGGACTTTGAAGATATTGCATTTCTAAAGTTTCCATAGATATTCTATGGAAATAGGGCTGGTACATTATAAAATTTTGAAAATGTCAATTAAAAGTTATTTAAAAAAGTGAGTATAAAAAACCTGCATTCTAGTGTCCTTGCAATTTATGAACTGTCTTCTTAGTATACAGGGTATAAGGGACAGCTTAGCAAAAAATTAAACCATGCATTCAGAACAACATTCTGAATTATCTTCAGAGGAATTTCCCTGAGGAAAATTATCGAATTGTTTCGTGATGTTAACATTTTCTGCTTTAAAATTAAATTATTAACATAAATGCATGCTATGGGTTAAAAAACATTTGTAAGACAGTAAAACACGAAAAACAGCTATGTACATCGCATTCAATAGCGGCGCGGGGCATCGCGCGGCTAGCACTACAATAGATGAATAAGGAATACTACTTAATTTGACGTTTCCGAGAAAAACTGACAACTTATAGCCGATCATACTTATGGGTACGTTCCATACGTTCGTTATGGATGTGTTTGTCACGCTAACTAATCCTAAACGGCTTGACCGATTTACATGAAATTGTGTGTGTGTATTTCTATGCGTTCCTGGTTTGTTTGTAAGCCACAATTATTGGAAACAGTAGGTGGCAAACAGACCGAAGAATTACACTAAAGGTAAAATCAAATTCTCAGCGTCAATGTCGTCGGTTCTTAAACCATGTATGATTAAATTCTCATTTGTTGGTTTGAGAAGGCGAAGTGCGGCGTCTGAGAGAATCTGATGTTGCTTTTTTTGTTTGCGATTGTCAAGAGACATCATAGACATATAAGGATCCGAGGATTCTAATGCACGATGAAACAGATCCAGTATCGTAGATTTTCTGTCCAACTTTCGTGTATGATGCTCTCTATCATAGCGCCAGAACTTATTTCGGGACTCCGCTGCTTGCTTAGAAAGCATACCGATTGGTAGTGGGCTGCGCTTTATGATTTCACTTTCATGGGCCAATATTTTGTGGAGAGTGACTGACATGTAACACCATCCATACATGTTTACATATTTTTCTGATAAATTTTCACAAAATTCTTGAAATTTTTAAGTGTCGATTTCGAAATTACTTGAAAGTACCTACTACTAAAATAGTGTGCAAATCGTCAACAAGCCGTTCTCTACACCCAAAATACTGGCAAACGATCGTCGATGTAAATCAGAAAGTGAAGTTCTTGCTGTGTTACCGTCGTTAGATGTTCCTGAATTAGGGCGCACACTATCAACGGACAAAGACATCTTTTCTTTTATTTCAGCTTGTATTCGTTTTTTTCGCTCTACGATCAGACCCTCTGCTGTTTTTTTTTGTAACTCTCCTTTTTTTACACTAGGGTCATTTTTGTATCCCAAATGAGTCGATTGGCTTGTGGGAAATTTCTGCTAAATCGTTAAACTCGGTGCACGTAGTACCGCAACATGCGCGCCGCAATTGGGAACTTGTGTCAGTTATTGCATTATACACTTTGCCATCAATCAATGTTGAATATAATTTAGGATCGCCGATAATACTGTTTCCAACGCTACTCTCTGCGTATATAGATGTTGATTGCATAATTTCTTCCTCAACCCGTTTCTTTTCGCTCTTAATTAATTCTTTGCTTTCGGGCCGGTATTGTATTTTGATGGGACGACAAAATCTGTAAGACTGGGGGTTTGGGTTGGACCATATGATGAATCCGTCATCTGTTTTTATACGCAATAGTATGAAGGTTAAATAAATTGCCTAAATCCCCTTTATGTTTCAAAGGGAGGCTTGTATCTCTTTGTGGGGACATATATGGGTTAATGAAAAGCAAAGTTCAGAATTTTTAGTAAAATAAGTTAGTGATAACCCTAATTTCAAAATTAAACAGTCGATTTCTTCGAAGTCCTACGTTATTTTGACTTAGTTTTTTTATGGAGTAGCAGAATAAGATAGCAATTACGTGATGATAAAAGAAATTGCGGAAACAAAAAGATTTAGGAGGAAAAAACATTTTCAATATTTCAAATAAAAAATTTTTTGGTTCTATTTTGACGATATTTAAGGATTTGATTCTAAAATAATAGTGGATAAAATAACCTTTTATAGTCATACGGCGAAAAAATTACAAAAACATGTACATACATAAATCAAAATAATGCATTTCTTTGGTTTCTATGGAGTTTTCTCGAGTTTTAGATTTGCTTCAAAACTAAAGAAAAAAGAGGCATGGTTGCTTCCTAGAAGTTTTAGTAAGTAGTCAGAGCTATCGATAAACCGAAAGCATAAACCGAAGACGTCCGCAATTGAAGAATAATTTCACACTGTGCGCTGTAGTTATCGAATTTTATAAATCTTCATATGAATGATCATCGCGCACTATTTGCGCCAAACCATGCGGATGATCCATACTATTCATATATGGATAGGATATTTCATATAAAGATTTATAAAATTCGATGACTGCGACGCGTGCGGCTCCTTCGGCGCGGACCTGTGTTACGTTCACCTTATAATAGGGCAATTTAATAGAGTTAGCCTTTCCTGTGTCTGTGGCTTGAGACTGTGGCTTTATTTTTTTCGTTTGAAATGTGCATGGATATGTTACCGGCCAAACCTGAATAGGTCAAATTAGTTTAGCCTACGACAACCTAATTTTCAATTTTCATATATATTTCAACTTTGATAGGGTAGATTACTGCCCCACTGTATTGAGCTCTTGGGTGCGTTGGCACAATAAAACCTAGCACAACCTTTCCGGGGGTTTTTAGCAGAGCTCATACTAGTTTTATTAACATAGAATAAATTAATAAATAATATAGAGCAGCAAATCGACGTGAATTTATAGCATAGGTGATTCGAGAGTGAGGCATTGCTAATTCTTGTAACCTACTTTTATATCATTACTACAGTACGATTTTGTTACACTATTTCGTCCACTATTCCAAATCACCGCTCATCTTATCGAAATCTAATCTTATCGTTAACTGACTTGATAAAATTCTATTAAAACATGAACCGTCATTATCCGTGTTATCACTTCATACAACAGGCATGCAATAAATAAATAAATAGAAACATTTCTTGATGGTCTAAATCCATTAAATATGGGAATCAATTTCAAAATAAACGTATTGCTTATATAAGCTTATACAACAGATAACGCTATCCTCAATTCACATCTATACTATCGCCGAAACGCCTGACAAGCGTGCCGTCAGGCGTTTCGGCCGGTCAAATGCCGGTCAAACCAAGCGTGCCGGTCAAATGAGAGAATTCATATGTAATCTTTATTGCACAACCAAAGTTATAAAAATATTATGTAAGCACACTACCCGGCGCAAGTTTTAATTAATATAAATAATTTTGGTTACAGTATATAGCTTCTAAGTTTTATGAAATGAAATGAAATCATGTTTATTGCTAAAGTTAAATCTACGATACAATGAATAAATTAACAGTATGGTCTAAGAGCCCGCGAGGGCCAGGCCTTAGTTAAATAATAAAATGTAAAAGTTTCTCTGTGTATGCCCACTATACAGGTAAGAACGATCCCAGGCTATGAAACTTGGGTCGCGGTGGCTTTGGCAGGTAACAGGTAGTAAAGGTGTGTAAAATTGTGTCTCAAAGTTAGTATAGTATAAAGCTTAGTTTTCATATATTTTATTAGTGATAATCTTAGAAATCACCTCGTCCACAGCCAGACACTTAGTACAGTTGCAACCCCCTGCCAGGCACCCTTGAAGTAGGGTTAATTTTATTTATACTTAAGTTATAGTATAAAAGCTGAATTTTATATATGTTACTTGGAGAACTATAAAATGATGTTTCCTCAGTAACCAGGCAGTTTAGATAGTTCCTTCATATTGCCAGACACATTAAAGATCTATTGTTGGTGCGACCGCGAGGGATATATGCGTAAGCGGGTGCGAGTGAGATAGTGCGTTCGACCCACGGCGATCTTTTATTGAGCATCAGCTGTCTTTTATTCTGTATTCTGTGGTAAACAATTTTAGATTTATCAAGAAAATTTAATATATTAACTTATCAGAGACTAAAAATTAAGTTTTCAAAAAATTATTTAGTAAAATTTTACGCAAATAAATCTTTAAATCAACAATTCAAAAATGTAATAAATTACGTTTTAGAGTTTTGTAAGCTTCACTAAATATTCAATTCAATCAAAATTTCAATATTTTACAAAAAAAATTTTTACTATAAGGAGGGAATAATTATTGTGATAGTAAAACATTCAATGAAAAGTAATTTAATTATAATTATAGCCATTGTATACAAAGTAAAAAAAAAATATTTTAAACATTTTATTAAACTCAAAAAAATATTCAATTATTTTTATCGTTCTCGTCGATATCTTCATCATCCTCATCACTGCTACTTCTGTCTGTGGAGTGGCTATCGTCAATATCTCCTTCTTCGTCATTTTCTGTAATAATTAAACCAAGTTAACACAATTACGAATAGTTTCAAATGTATCTATAATAATTGATTATCATAATTACATACCTGACAAAGTTGTTAAAGAATCACTGACATAATTTGGTAATTGATCCCCTTCAAACCATTTAAAATGGTATTGGTCATTTTCCAGTACCCAACCATTATTTTCTGGTCCATAGGAAGTTGGATTTTTTAGGTGAGCATTGTTCCAAATCGTACAAATATCCCTCGCGGTCGCACCAACAATAGATCTTTAATGTGTCTGGCAATATGAAGGAACTATCTAAACTGCCTGGCTACTGAGGAAACATCATTTTATAGTTCTCCAAGTAACATATATAAAATTCAGCTTTTATACTATAACTTAAGTATAAATAAAATTAACCCTACTTCAAGGGTGCCTGGCAGGGGGTTGCAACTGTACTAAGTGTCTGGCTGTGGACGAGGTGATTTCTAAGATTATCACTAATAAAATATATGAAAACTAAGCTTTATACTATACTAACTTTGAGACACTATTTTACACACCTTTACTACCTGTTACCTGCCAAAGCCACCGTGACCCAAGTTTCATAGCCTGGGATCGTTCTTACCTGTATAGTGGGCATACACAGAGAAACTTTTACATTTTATTATTTAACTAAGGCCTGGCCCTCGCGGGCTCTTGCTCTAGTAAAGAGTATGAACTGGATTAACCTAAGCAAAAGGAGCCAAGCTCAGCATTGTGCTGTACAAAAAACTACAGCGCTGGTTTTCACCGGTCGGCCGGTTTCTAACACCTATGGATGTCTATCTGAAATAAATACATATATTGAATTGAAAAACATACTGTAAGGCGAGTTTATCTCTAGAAGATATCTTTTCCAGCCAACCTGTGAGAAATAGTGTACTACTAGACGGAGAGATAGAATTGCGCAATACGGAAAAAATATTTTTAGTTCCCATACAAACTGCGTCAGCTGATAGCGCATTTTGTATGGGAAGTCAAATTTTTTTTTCATACTTCGACCTTTGTTCCTTGGGAAATTTGTTCAGTTTCATGGACTGATTTACCACCTGAGAGGTTGAAAGTGATTTACCTAAAGCCCTGTACTATAATAAACTAGCATTCCGCTCGGGACTTCGTTCCCGTGGGAATTCGGGAAAATCATGTACCCTATGTTCATCACAGATAATGTAGAATTCTAATGGTGAAAGAATTTTTCAAATCGGTCCAGTAGTTTAGGAGCCTATTGAATGCAAATAAACAAATAAACAATCATATCTTTCCTCTTTATAATATGTATAGATATAGACAAACTTAAATATACTTACAATATACTTAAATGAATAATACTTTAAAGGACTTTTAGAGGAAACACTAAAAAATTCAATAACTCATCTCAATAATATCATCTAACGGTCAATTCACGTATCGATTTTATCATAGTTTTTAAAGCCATTAAAATGCCGTTAGCTACCTATTATTAGAACCTCAAGGTCTTCTATGGCACAATATTATAATTTCATGAAACTTTCTAAATGTCCTTGAGTGTCCACGTGGACTTGAATAAATATTAACTGTTTTGTTATTTGTGACATATATACGATAAAGGTAAATTGAACTCTATGTATAGGTTACAAGTTTTTTAATTCATTCCTAATTTAGTATTTTTAAAACGCTTACCCTCGTCAGGGATAGGCATCCTTCTTAACAGTCCATATACGTCCCCACCGAGGGGCACGAGCCTCCCTTCGAAACACGAAGGGGATTTAGGCCATAGTCCACCACGCTGACCCAATGCGGGTTGGTGGACCGAGCGGTCGAAAATGAATTTTCTTGGACGGGCGGGTTTCATCATGTTGAGCTGTGATAATTAGAAATCCGAACATAAATCCGAAAAGACGAATTTAGTGGTACAGGTCCGCACCAGGATTTGAACCCGCGACCTTCAGATTACAAGTCTGGCTCATTACCAACTGGGCTATCACGGTTAGGTATAATTTTTAATAATTTTTAGGGAAAGAACAAATTCGCTGCGAGTGGGACTTGAACCCACGACCGCAAGATTAGTTTTACTGGTGCTCTAACCAACTGAGCTTCATACCTAATTAACCCGTAAATCTTGTATCTGTTGAACACACGGGTATTCAAGAAGCGCGCAAAGGTTTTTAATTGCTAGTCAATCTATAACAGTCAGGTCCGCCACGACACGACTTGACGTGCCGCTCGTAAACGCTTGTGATAAATACCACTTCCGTCACCCGCTGGGTTCCCTGCCACGGTGTACGTTGATTTACCTCTCTGATCAGGTCGTCACGAGCGCTTCTGGGAAGAACATGAAACTTACAAACTCATGAAAACAAACCGCAATAAACTTAAAAAAACAGCTGACTTCAATCCCAACATATATCTTGTCGCCATTCCTTGCAAAACGGGGTGCATGGGGTCAAAACATATTAGTGCTCCAAAATTATAATCCTCACCTGCTAGCGGTGCACCCTGCTGATAACGGAAGTGGCTCTGGCAACCCGTAAAGGGTTTCTCTACTTAATATTGGCGACTTCGCCATTTTAATTTTATGAAAATACTTCAAACATTGGCAAAATCACGACATTGTGGATACCATTTTTCAAGAAATTTAATTATGTAACAAACAACCTTTTCCTTGACTTACAGGTTTCGTCTACACTCATTCCTGCCATACTACTACTCAATAAAGGGGCGGTGTAAAGACGGGTTCACATACGTATACTACGTGAACGGTGGACACGCGCCCTGGGGTCTCTACGACTACGTAAAGTACGTGGCACGAGCCGCGTGGCGAGGCGGAGGCCTGTACCCCTGGCTTTGGGGCAAACTCCAAGCCGCACTTACTCTCGCATGGCACAGGTAGTCCATACATGTATACCTAGCTTAATCTACAGGGTGAATTTTTTATCACTGGCCAAATTTTACGTACAGCAGGTTCATAGAAATTTTATCAGTGCCGTATTTTTATTTTACTAGTTTTCCGTTCGCGACTCCGTTTCCGTGGGAATTTGAAAAAAGAATGTAGTCAATGTGTTAATCCAGGGTGTCAGCTACCTCCATTCCAAATTTTATCAAAATTGGTCTAGTTTGAGCGTGAAGAAGTAACTAACATACACACTTTCGCCGTTATAACATTAGTATGATATCGTGCTACACAAAAAAATTCCAGCTAAAATGTTGTCTGGTATACAATAAGTCGCGTCCAATTTACATAAAACTTAGTAATAGTACTCCTTAATACAATTCGTAAGACCAATATTTCCGCGTTTATAAAAATGTTTTCTAAAATAAAAATAAAATATTTTTGTTCTATAAATAATACGAGTAATTATTAGGGGAAAAAAATTGGCCAGTGAGAAAAATTCACACATTAAAAAAACTTTCATTTAAGCCGCGTGAAAAACTGTTTTGAATTATTCTCCAGTGATCTCGAAAGATTATATTATTTGACAATATTAGGTATATTATACGAATTTTAATTTCATGTAAATTTGGTTCCCTCAATAAGATATCCACTCTTATTTCTTCGCCAATAAGATTCAAAATAAACGAACTTGGATACCAGCTTAAAGTCCCCGAAGAAGTAGCTGAACTTTAAATCTGTACATTGCATTGGTACCATGTTTTCACTACCCAAATTTTCGTGAGAAGCCGTCTTCTTTTTAAAAGATTTTTGTTTCTATTGATCTCCAGATTAAGAAAGAGTTTTAGATTAATAGTCTAATAGAATTTCGTTATAGCGATGATAAAATGTTTTCGACAGCTTGAAATCAATGCCCCGTGCCTTAAGTAGGTCAAGTCCGCAAATTCCGTGGCGACAAACTGAACCACACTTTGGGTAGAAGCTGTAAGTCTTACTTGCGGTGCAGTATGGAGATCTTAATCATACGACTCATATTAGGGTCCGTATTACAGAACGCTACTCAGACTCTGATCTATACTGGAGTAGCAGTCGTCTTTGTCATTTTATAGAGAGAAAGAGACAATCAATACTTAAGTATGGATCAAGACTTGAATCGCCTTCTGTAATACGGGCCTTCGTCGCGGTGTGATATGGAGATCTTAATCATACGTCATACGACTCATATTAAAAGGAAGGAAAATGACTCGAAATTCTACAATGATCAAACACAACGCTGAGCAGTTACGGTCTAAGGTTAGCAAAAACTGAAACCCTGGATTCGGATCATATCATTCTGAATCATTTCCCAGTGGAAATAAAGTGTATTTTCTGCTTTATTATTTAATCATTTATTCGAATTGCTCCATTTAGCTGTACAAAAAAAATAACGATAAAAATGAAAGGGCAAGCTTATACCCTTGTTTGAAAATAGAGTTTAAATTTGAAAGTTCGTAAGTTAAATAAAAATTCAAACCATAAATGTCACATTGTACATTAAAAGGGAATATTTTTATAGAATAAAATATTCGTTACAAGGTTTGTCCGTTAATAGATTGCTTAGAATTCTGAATTATTTTTCTTCCAAGTCCTCGTTGCTTGTATAATTTAATAGCCACTTAGTTTTTTTTATTGTTTGGCTTATCGACGGCAACCATTTCAAATTCATTATTCTAACACAACATGTAGAGCCCCTCAATACGGGCAAAACAGATTTTATGTATGTTCAATGTTTTGACACTAAAACTCGTAAGCGGCAAATACAAATCAGAATATTTTTAATGGACATTTATTAACAACATTATGTTATGTTGTTGTGTAATCCCTTCTTTTATCGTTTCAATTCTTCACTTCCTTTCTTACCTAAAGGCACTGGTTTTCGGAAATGAAGTGTTTGCGCCAAACCAGGAGAAAATAATTCAGCTAATGCTACTGCACCGTGTGTGTGATTGATCAAACTGACATTTTTTATTATTATTATTCAAAACGTTTTTTTTAATGTAGTAATAAGTTTAAACAACTTTCTTTCTTATTATTTTCCCATATATTCGTTTCGGTTGTTTAATTTTTTAAGTTACCCTTATTTGCTGCGTTTCAGAAATTCCTACATAACTTAGCGGAGCAGTGAATGAATAAGGAATATTTTTAAGAGTACCACTTTTAGTATTTGTATGTACACTAAGTTTTATATTTTGAACAAATGGCCAAGTTGCGCAGTACGAGAGTACAAGATTATGCAATTTATTTAATTTAAAATTTTAATTAAATTCTTTTAATAATATCTAAAACCCAAGAGACTATTAAGCCTCGTTATGTGAAAACTTGGTAGTAAAACAACTGACAAAGTTATTTGTGATAATTTTGAGTATGCGAAGCTTTAAATTATTAATGTAAATGTACATTTCGTGTTTGGTAAATTTAATTGAGAAATTGTTGATTGTTTTATACAAATTGGCTAGTTAGCAGAGAGTGTGCCCGTGGTTGGAAGTCGGAAGCTGTATTTCGTGCCGAATTATAAAGCGAACATTGGTAATTACGCTTCGAATTAAGTGGGTACTATGCTTCGATAGGATCTCACTGTCTTAAGAAATTCACTCCATTTGACAGAGATTCAGAACAGTATATTCTTATCAAATTAAGTGAGCATTGTGCGATATTAAAACAAGCCTAAAAGGTTGTAAATGTTACCGGCCAAACTCGATTTTAGGCCAAAAAAGTTAAGCCTGGGACAATATAGTTTGACTATTTAGTTTGATCTTTGCAAAAATTGCTCGGGATAGGTTATGTTAGGTTCCTTTGTGATAAAAACACACATAAATAGGAGCCCCACGCAGTTTAGCTCCGCTCCCTGGCTTAAAAATAAAACGGTCACTACCTAATAACTAGTTTTTCCTAGGCCAAACTAGTTTGGCTAAATCGGGTTTGGCCGGTAACATATCCACTCATTTTGCAACATTAAAGTCATCTTTCGACTTGACATTTTACACTGAGTATAGTAGTCGTGTTTGTGGAGTATTTTATATGTAACAGCACACGCATGACATTATATTGACGAATGAAAAATACCAGAGCGGTAGATGTATCTAAATGAAAAGAGAATTTACCAGGCTAGGCAAAGTTTCGCCAAGCACATCCTCTGTTACGCCGCCAATCCCAAACCTTTGTGTAAATAAATTTATAAATAAATAAGACAAGCAAAGGCATTTATTCGCTACGTGATGAGTAGGTACAGACTCGTGCCATTATTACTGCCAAGATATATAAATAAAGTAAGGTGCCTGCCTAAGGTGTTCAGATATAAATAGTCTGTGAATATAACACTTATATTTTATTCAAATTTATCAAACAAACTTATGAAAGCAGTATAGTCTGAACAAATTATTTCCATTTGTACGTTTAGATTAGCGTAAAGTGAATAAGTTTCATTAGGCACGTCAGTCATCGTCAGCAATCGTTTATGCATTCAGCCATGCAACAAGCATGTAGTTATATGTAATCGTTACTCATTAAAAACCAAAGTATTTAATATTTCTTCATTATTTTATACTTACTATCGATGTGTTATCTTATTGTAAAGTATTAATTAAATTATTTGTTAGTATTGGTAAGACAGTAAATAAATTTAGATCAAGCGTACCACAATATGATCAAGGTCCACATATGGAGTGGCTTTAAATTAGTTAGCGAAACCTTAGAGGGTGGTTCTTAAAAAACTTTCCCTACATGGAATTAAAAACAAAAAATCGACCTGATTTTTTTTTTCTTCATATTTCGACGTATTATATGTTTCTTGGGGAAAGTTGTTCAATCTGGTGGGCTGATTTACATACTTAATTTTCACTAATTAATATAAAGCCACCTCATGTAACTGTTATTTTTGGACCATGATCAAATTAAACGCCTGAGAGCACCTTGACAGAATGTTTGTGATATTATTACATGATGATATTTGATGAATAAATTTGTTGTAAGTATTTCATTATTTTGTCCTGTTCAGTGAAATGTTATTTGTGTTGTGTAAGACCCGAGGCTCTTGTATTGTTTGCTTCCCATGTTTTATTTTAATTGTACGTTCCTGATGTTGAATGTAAATTTTTTATGTTGTATTTCTATAACTTAGTATAAATGATGGAAAAGAATTTAACTTCCAAATAAATATCACTGTTGACTACTAAATAGCATTTTATTTTAAAAAATCTGATCATGATAGTCAAAAGGAGTTAAATAAAATATTCCATAACAATTTCAGAAAAATCTTTAATTTTAATAATTGCTTCTTTTTCATCAACTATGCTGTACAAACTATATAGCTTAAATTAGAATTAGCAATTAATAATTGCACGTAAAAAAACTTAACAAATAGGTATCTTCAACTTTTCGATTGGAATGAACAGTTATTACAATTAAGTAATATATTTTACAATATTTATACTCCTACTAAATGAAATCGTCTATTCAAAAAGCAGTCACAATCGCCCAATGATATGTTAAAATTATTTTTAATATTTGAATTAAGTTATTGCGTTCTAAATTTACTCAAAGCGTTAGCTTGAGCGTCTGTGTCGTTAAATGGGCGTAGCCTATCTTTATTAGGCCCCGAATTCTAAATATTTCCAAAGTCGACGAGTAGCTTTAGAAAACGGGGCTATCTGTCTAGTCCTAAGTCACAAGACTGTCTTTTTCGGGGGCTCCGCCCTTGTGATTCTGTCCCTTGAAGTCTTTCAGTCGAATCGGGGATGACTCGCTGCCGGAATCACCCTAGAAACAAATTAATATACTTACGTAAAAAAATTATTATAAGATATGAAAATATAACCTTTACAAATTTACTGCAACGTTACATGGAAATTGACTACATTTCTCAAAATAGTAAATAATGGTAAATGTGCGTTAGGGAAATGGCACATTATACGCATTTTCAATGCGAAAACGTTATCTTTTACAAAGGAGATAAGGGCGACATTAAGGACAACATGTGTACTTACTGCCGTACAGAGACGTCAATTAAAGTTAAGTACTGTTAAACTCTGATGTTGTCTCTTTCACTGTTGTTGATATAAACAAGGATAGGATGACATTTAATTACTTCTTAACTTTAATTGACGTCTCTGAGTACGGCAGTTAGTCTAATGTGCTGTCGTGTGTACTGTAGTGTAGCTCTTAGAGAGCTGGTAATGAGGAACGATTGATGGAGACCACGAAAAGGCATAGAATGACTTTTATGGCATTTATTAATTTGTAGACTCGCGCGGCCGAAGCCACGGAATAGAAAGTGTCACATAAGTATTTCCGCGCCTAAAGCTGCGAATGAGTTTGATTACAGAATCTTTAGCAAAAGGCATTCTAAGTAGACGGTTAACGTGGGGGGTATAGATCCTCCACAGTACATACGTTAGCGCCTTGCTCCTGCAGCAGCAGCTCGCTGTCGGTGCCGCGCGCCTCCTTGTTCTTGAGAATGGAGCGCGCGCGTGTGTCGCCCTCCAGCGGCCATCCGCCGCCGCGTTTGTTGCCATTCTTACCTGGAATACAGCACAACATAGGTTGTTGCATGGTGGAAAAAATAAGAAGCTTGGTTCATTGACAGTTACTAGCTGATGGCAGGGGGGTGTCACTCCGCAGTTTAGGCATGTTTGCGCGGCGGCATACTGAGTATGCCAGCGAGCGCGGGTTGTTACTCGCCGCGCGCGCGTGAGCCGCGTTAGTCCCATTTTGAACAAAATAATAAGTGTACCTACTTATTAACAATATAAAAACCAGACAGAAACACGTTTTGCCATCACAATAGTCTGTAGGTGTGTGTAGTTAGTAGGTATGTAGGCTAGATATCAAATAACGTGGTTGGTTATGTTAACATGTGTTTTTACTTTTTACACTTCCTAAGTAAAGTTACTTTTGATTTTATAAGCTTTGTTATCTTACTTAATTAAGTTCAATAATAATTTTATCTCTAAATCGGCGGCGAGTGTTAACCCTGAGCTCTCGCCGCGAACGCGGCATCGAGTTGGCGATGCGCAATAGAATATGAACGCTAGCGGCCGACTATAAGTTTCAATTTCTCTTGCAAGCCTGTGCCGCTTGCAATAGTAGGCAATTTTTTATGCCTAAAGTTGACTTTTGTTAGGGAGTGAGACTTCTGTACGTTAGTACTATTATTTATTCTGTGCTGATGGTCTTTGGTCAATTGCATAGCGCAGAATACAGGATACATGACATTAATATCTTAACCAGGTGGATTTTTATTTATTTATTTAATCCAGAGGTTCAACATCATTACAGCGTATAGAACACAAATATCCTAAAGTGAAATTGAAATGTCAACACAACACACTCTGTAGCGTAAGTATCTACATTTACCTCAAAAATTCATTTATTTTCAATTGTGGTTCAGTACACTGTTACTTCAAATTGACAATGAGTTCAGCATGAGAGACAGCTTGTTTTTTCATAGTGTATTAAATACTGCATAATAATCTAAATAGTCTATAAGTATATACCTACTTAATGTTAAAAAAGTTAGAAGTAAAATAACAATTTTTATCTTTTTCTGAAAATTTTTATCTGTGGTCGTAACAATCTTTGATTCTATTACCTGCACCTGATTCAACGTAAACCAAAACGATACAGCGTTTAAACATATATTTAAACACTCTTTAAGGTTAAAATTTACAACATGCAAGAAAGAATGTAGAAAATTGGTAGCTACCGTTCTCTATAGGTCTTCATCTAAGCTATGTTTTTCTCACGATCTTACTTGACCAAAGTCAATCATAGACCAAGTGTATAATACTTACCCAGAAAAATATGTTACTCTTGTCTAATTCAAACTACCTACTCATACTACATTATGCGCTCGGGAAACTGACGCCGGCAATAAAAAATAGCCAGCCAGCCAGTTATTTGGAACACGAGGTTTTTGCTGTACTGTGGGTGAAAGGCTGACAATTTCTCACCGCTATACATCATGTTTCATCTTATAACCCTCAGAAATTTTGTCAAACGTGGCGTCAAGTGGTCCTAGAATCAAACTGACGCCGGCATTAAAAAAATATCAGTTTATTCAGCCTGTTATTTGGGACATAAGAGTTTTGCTGTATTGTGGATGAAAGGCTGACAATTTCTCACCACTATACATCATGTTTCATCTTATAACCCTCAGAATTTTTGTCAAACGTGGCGTCAAGTGGTTCTAGAATCACTGATGTTCTGCCTACCCCGATAGAGATTTAGGCGCGAGCGTATGTATGTGCAGTTTATTCAATACAAAAAAACTCATTTACTTTCAGAGATATACTTATACCCATTGCCAGAGTCCAGTATCCAGTGGATTATCATTCCACGAGGGGCTTTATGTTTCTGTAACCATGGCACTAGTAATTACCAAAGAGGATGTGATGGTTGATGATCCTCGTGGCAATCCCCCGTGGCGGCCGCTTCTCCTCCTCCGACCACTCCTGTGAACGGCAGGCTGTTAGAACACACTCACACAACATGAAAACTGACTCGGCCCCTGGATTCTAAGGCATTTGATTCATTGTTTTTTTTTAAGACAATCTTTTAAGTTTTTGAAGTTAAGCAACTCTCGTATTTCGTTCTTTAGTCGTGTTAAACTTTTTCTCTAGGTAAGTACATATAGCTGAATAAAACAAAAAGCTCACGACAAAAAATCTATAATCCCCTAATTTGATTTGAATTACGTAAAAGGTTCTTTGTAGATTTTGTCTTATGAGCATTGTATTTGTTTGTAGTTTTCAAATCAATATACCTTTTTTTTTTCATTTACTATATAAGCAGTATACTGCATAGTGAGTGTTACAACACTCCCCTAGGGGTTTGATTTAGAGTTCAGGGGATCTCAGTGGAACGAGCGCGATATACCTACATGATAGCGATAGGTAAAGTCCGTAGAGTCATACCGTGAATCGAATCCAAATCAAACGTCTTAGAATCCGGGGCAGTAAGCCTTCTATTGTTTAATAGTAGGCCTACAGCGGTCTTCTTAATTCCTTAGGCTGAAATCCAGATTCGACGGAGACGATTCTACACATTTCCGTGTACAATATGTCCAAATATTGTTTACTTGTCAATATAGTCTAGAAGTAATTTATCGAATCTTTCTTCCATTATAAGTGCATTAAGAGTATGTAGCATGCACACAACGTGCAAAGATAACAAACCAACGTGACGTGAAGACAAACTACAGAATCAAAGAGTGCGACTTTGCTCCGCTATACGTGCCAAAAGGACCTGTGTTGCGTTCATGGGATTGATCTCTTGATTTTAAAACAATAAATAGTTGGAGAGATAAGAATTTAATGAGTCCCAGTGGTCATGGATTTGGTATTGTACGCAAACACGGAGTGCAAGATATGTCCACAATATTTTGATTCAAATCTCATGGACATGGAAATATTTTTTCAAAACCAGTTATTTGAATTAAAATTACCTATTCAAAATGTTTGTTAATTGAGATACTGTATCGTTGAGCATCGGGTCGATTTGTGTAGCATCCTTACCTGTTGGAAGCGGGCTTTCCTATGTTTGGGCTTGGCGTCTTCTGGTGGCGGCGAAACTTCGTCTAGAGGCTGCGGTAGGCTGGTGCGGCTGGCGTGCGGCTCTAGGGCCCGCGGGCCGGGTAGCCCCGCCCCGGCCATCGCCAAACTGCCCCGCGACCCGCGCGGCGACCCCTCCCCCTGCGAACCCTTCCCACACAACACGCTTCCATCCCCAGACGCACTCTTCCGCACCCCAAACTCTACCACGCCCCCCGCGCCCGTACCGCTCCCGCTTCCGCTACCATCCAGAGGATTCACATACAAGTTTGAAGAGTCGTTCTCGCATGCGATGTCGCCCTCTGAAGGAAAAGGGTGCGTAAGGCATGATGCAAATGTATCTGCAACGTAAGACATAACACGCACATGGAGTCGCGTATCATCGGGAGTGTGTATTGTGACGGACGTGGTGTGATTACATTGGAACGCTCAAAATATACAGGGGGCAAATCTACAGGAATTAACTCTGATGCAAAAAGCTGAACGGAATGTTTCTGTGTGAAACATACGAACAAATGTAAACAATTAGTGTTATGAGAGAATTGTGAACCTCCAGTGTAAAATTGCTTAAATACTAAGTAGAATCAAATTACTCATTAAATGTAAAGTGTTGGCGGTGAAAACCACGTGTGATGTTGTTTTCATTTGTTCGCGTAGTTGACAGAGGTGAGCAATTGAGCATACCCGGGCTGTCGAGGCTGTTGGGCGTGGCCTCGGGCAGGGCTCTGGGGGCGGGATGCCGCTGAAGACACGCCAATTCCACGCACACTGGCTGTCGAAGATCTGACGTTGACATTGGCATCAGCTGCTCTGCGTCTATGAACTCCTTATATCCCTACACCAAACAAAGTTTTGTATTATTAACAAAAAATGTAAATTTAGGTTGACAAAGGAAGTTGAATGATCCGACGTCTAATACTAAAAACAAATGAAATTCGTAATCGAAAAATCGGAATTCGACAGGAGGTGTCAGTTCAGTATGAGAAACTTTAAAAAATGACAGAAATACGAAAGAAAATCGTACTGATCGTTCAAACTTCATTCGTGAACATAAATTATTCAATGTAAAATTGAAATGTATTCTAACTTGTGTTTGAATAAATATAAAAGCATTATATTTTTCTCTGAAGCATAAAATAACCACCACAAAAGGAATAAATAGACAATAGAATATACATACCATTAATCAGGGCAACTAAATAGTGGCGAAAGGATAGGTACTTACAGTTAATGCTGGTTAATGAAAAATATAAATTGATTAGGTTCCTAAGAAAATGCTTTTTCGTTTTGTTATAAAGCGGCTTGATAATGATAATATCTAATAGAAGGCGCTGTTGGCAAATCCATGGTCTTGAATATGACAGTTTAACAATGACAGTTTAGAAACTTGTAAAAATTAAATGAAAGCACTGCAGCCATGTGTTTGCGAAGCGCGTCTCTCTTAACTTGTTTTTTATAATTAGATGTTAAATCACAGCTTTTGCTAAACTAGAATGGGAATTATTGCAAATTAACTTTACATATGTATATATATGTATCTGTGGGTTATTTATGTACTTATATTGTATTATAAAGTATACTTTTATGTACATTTTACCGTTAGTATCTTAGTACCTTGAACGTGCAAAAACAACATTCAAACTCAGAAGGCAGCTGATCCAAGTCAAGCTGTTTGTCAGCCATCTTCTTTTCCTAGAAAAAGAGAATTCATTAGTGGTTACTCTGTACTCTACAGGGTTAATAAGCAGAAACATTTTAAACTATCTCATGGGCAATAGATAAATTCATGTATTACCAGTTCTTCACTTGTTTATGTTAAATTACTATACTAACCACCTACTTTGTCTACTTTAACAGCATTATTACGTATTTATGGGCTTGCAGTCGAAGCAACTAAAAGTATGTTTTCAAAATGTAATAATGTTTTAGCATAAAATAGGATTAATATTCTGTATTCTAGATGGTTCGTGAAACGAAAATAGGTAGGTTTCATATTAAATTATATTAAGTGCAAAATTTATATGTAACGTTAACATGGAAAAGTTATCACTTGTCAAATCTATAAATCCGAAGGGTTACTTCGTTGCGATATAAAATAGGTCTTATTGACAACGACAAAGTGCTACCTTTCCCATGTCTCCGTCACATATGTGTAGATACTACATACAGGCAGGCAGCATGGGTCACGTGATTATACGTCGATACGGCAGCAAGTGTTAGCAGAGATAGAGCGATGTCTTACTGGTGTCGGGTCAGGGTTTATGAGCAAGCGTTTCTCCGGCGTGTCAGGACCTTCAGTGGAGTACCGCCGCTCTTTCTTAGGGCTGCTCTGAAACTGCGACCTCGGGTGTTAGCACCAAGCCAAGTGCGTTAAAGTAACTTCAAACGGGTGCGTCCGAACTGGATGTGCTGCGCATAGTGGTAAAAACGCATGTCATTTGTTCTTAAGGGACATTATGGAAAAAGTAAGAAATAAAAGGTAGATAAGTATTACAGTTAAAGGACAAGACCTGTAAGAAGTATTTCAATATTTTTTAGGTATAAATGCTAACTTAAATTCATTGTTAATGTCATAACCATAAATAAATGCAATGTAGATAATTAAAAACTAGCCTGTATGGAATAAAAGAACACGTTACGTTGTAATTAAAACTGACAAGATTGTATTAGAGCTCACCCGGATAATGCCAAAGCTGGGGACGCACCCGGTGGAATCGCCGTGGTCTTACCTGATTGGGGTCAGTACTCTCAGGGCTCTTATTGCCCATGGCATGCTCGTACTGGCGATAGCAGCCGGTGGTCGGTGGAGCCTCGCCCTCCAGGCTAGTCGCGTCTGCCTGCGACAAGTTGTGTCCTGGAGACACACCACCAGCTTAAGTAGCAACCTCATCGCATTTTTCCTCACAAACACCCAGTTACGTAACGGATATTGTTTTAATACATTTAAACTTGACCGAACTAAGAAACATTCATAGAAACAACAACAAATAGCAGCGTAAACTACACAACACACATTCCACACGAAGAGTAAGTATAGATACAGCGTCCTCCGGATACACACATCGGATAGTCCACAATAGAGGAAAGTTAGTTCTAGAAGCGTTAGGCTTACGCTGACAATGTAATCGACCTTAGATTAAGTGTCTTCTTCGCACATCGCAAGCTACACGCGAGTCGCGACGCGAGCTCGACCCCGAGTATAGACTAAACTAAGGGATCGAGGGACGCCCGTGCGATAGTGGTAAGGCTCATCTGGCGTCGTCTCTCGCCTCAATGAGGACGCACTTGTCACCTGAAGACAAGGAATAAAACACTGAGTGCGCCTCATCGGATCCAACGGGTGAATGTAGCTGTAGCTGCGATGTAACGTGAACTGCTCTGATTGTTTGGAGATGTCTGCGAGTCCGGAGAGGACAGTGACGTGCAGCCATTCGACATTCAATGCAATCACTGCATACGGATGCTTATGAGCACAAAGCATGCGTGCGATAGTGAGTGGGAGAAATAGAAAGAGGCACATAGACTAAACGAGCAGAGAGAGCGCATGACATGGAAAAGCATAAGCGAGTGAAACGTCCGCTACTGACCTGTGTCTACAATGACGTCGATGAGGTCCATGCTCTTAGCGAAGGCGTCGCGCAGGTTGATATGGTGGAAGGAGACAATGGAGCCCTCACGCTTGGCGCGCTCTAGCGCCTCGCGACGCTTAAGCGCCTTCTCGCGACGCATCTGGTTCTTGTAAAACTCGGCGAAATTGTTGACGATAATGGGGATGGGTAACGCAATTACCAGCACGCCGCAAATACAGCAAACTGAGCCGATGACCTTGCCCAACGGGGTCGTGGGGTAAATGTCACCGTATCCGACTGTGGTCATGGTGATGCCGGCCCACCAGAACGTTTCCGGAATGGAAATGAATTTAGTCCCAGGCTCTTCCTTCTCGGCGAAGTAAGCCAGCGAGGAGAATATGAGCACTCCCATCGCGAGGAATAACATGAGCAGGCCGAGCTCCTTGTAAGAGTTCCGGAGCGTGAACCCGAGCGACTGCAGCCCGGTAGAGTGGCGCGCCAGTTTGAGAATGCGCAGGATACGCATGATACGGAAGATCTGAACGACACGACGCACATCTTGGAATTGGTCCGTCGCGTTCTTATTCGTTTCGAGCAGGAAAAGAGATACGAAATAAGGCAAGATTGCCAGCAAGTCTATCACATTTAGTCCGCCTTTGAAGAACTTCCACTTATCCGGCGAGGCACTGAACCGTAGCACGTACTCTAACGTGAACCACGTGATGCACACCGCCTCGACCATCGCGAGCTGCGGGTTGTCCATGGGCGCGCCCTTCTCGTCGTACACTTGCATCTGGGGTATCGTGTTGAGAGTGAGCCCTATCGTGGACAGCACGATGAAGAGGATCGAGATCACCGCTATCACCTGCAAGCACGCACCCAGTTGAGCACCGGCCGCCCCCCGCTTCGCCGCCGGCGCATCACCCTACACTGTGCCACCCGTGTCTGTACTGGTGTCATATGTCAGTGTCTATACATACAGAGCTACGCTTCCTAAGCTTTTGTACAATGATATGCTACGATAGTAGTCGTATATGTAGTTAGAAGTATGTATTTAGTATTTACAGTAGGTACTTAGATATCCAGCCAATAACTTATGTTATAAAAATCTCTTAACATTAAATTTTGGTGTAAAAATAACATCTATTTGTGTATTATGTTAGTAGTGTTGTGTGGTCGTGGTGTAAGTAGTTAAATTACAATACGAGTTAGGTGAACGGACGTGCGTCAGGCGCGAGAGCGGGATGGGGAGCACACGCGCGTCCGTCCATCGCCCGCGTCTTTCGGTTACTCGAGTTAGTAGATATCACGAAGCAAAAGCGCTGAATGGATTGTCAAGGAGCTGGGCGCTAGCGGGAAAGGAGTAAGAGGGAGAGGAAGGCGGTGGGGATGCCGGCGGGACGACACTCAGCCGTAGTGGGAGGCGGCGCGGGCGCGGCGTCGCGCACTGCGCACGCGCACGTTGGGTGCTGCGGGTAGTGCGCAGGGCGCGCCGCCGTCCCGTGCCACCCCGCACGCGGGCCTCGAACGTCGCTGGCGGCGACTGGTCGCATTGCGTAAGCCCATCCCGTTTTTGCAATGTTGCGACAACAATTAAGCTTTGTTTTTTATATATTCTCCGTTCGGAGAACGGTCGACGCGGCTGTGAACATTTACATATTAAAGATTAATGTATAAATATTATATCCAGGCGCGAAGTTGCCTCGTCTCCGCTTATCTTCTCTGAATGCCGTTGAGCTTGATTAAAATATCTGACACATACAGTTGGACGTAAGGAACAGCTACAGGTTCATTACAAGGTCTACGGTATCAAAACAAATTAGCTACAGGTGGCATAATAACAACATGACGCCGGCAACATCTCCCGGACTTCCTAACACTTGTGCTGGTGTGCTTTCAAATTAACATACATACAAATATAACAATGTTTAAGTAATACTTTCATAGCATACTTAATGAATATATGTATGTAATATAGTACTTATGTAATTTTGAAAATAGAACATTTGGTAGTAATAAATAAAATAAAAACTTTATATACAAAGATGCAAACTTAAAAAAGTAGATAGAAGTGTATAAATAGGTACATAGATTATGGTATATAGGAAATAATAGACTTTAAAAGAAATAGAGTGAGGTCGATAAACTTGAACGTATACTTACGTACACCGCTATTGTCGAAATGAATCAAATAATTACACATTAACTACCATACAAGCGATTGTAGAAAGTTTCAAACAGTTTGCTAAATGGAAAAGTTTCGACAAAAGCGATCACATGTTATGGTCACGATACAACATCCGAACACAACACCACATTCCATAACGACGAACAGACAAATACACAACAGACAACATCGAGGAAGGAGTACCTATAGTGATAGATGTTATTCATGCACCACAAACATCCTATAAAAACTAATAAATAATACACGTGTATAAGCTATCTCCAATACAAACATCTACTTACTGTTTCATTCTAATTAGTGCTGTACAAACAATTTTAACAACATTGCTTACAAAACAAGCAATTTAATACAACAAATTAAATGTACATACATAACACAGTGTGCGAAGTGTAAAATCTTAAAGAGAAATAGATAGAGAAGTAAATCAGTAGTGTACAAAGAAAGTTGAGTACAGAATAATAAATTGTGTAACAGCTTAGTATGAGAGAACATAAAAATAACAAAACATTTTTGTAACTTAAATTATAGTGTATAGTGTTCCTATTTTAACTTGACTAAACAACAGTGTTTTCACATCGTACAAGTTCTACTTTTTGTTTTCATCTACAAATTTCTTAAAGTGCACATTTGTGTTACTTTACCTAATGCAAAATTCACAATTGACAGAAGCATCTACCTAGTTTAATTGAAATGAATACCTTTTACTTAAGTATAGATAATAATCCTGGCTGCTTGGCTAGAGTGGCACGGTTAGTTAAATTGGCATTTGAAATTTTCGTTTACAATGTGAGTGAATACGTTACCCTGGCTGCGAGGCTGGTGTTTGGTTTCTCTAGAAGGTCCCAGAGCCACTTTTGGTACTGCGCGCAGGTTCCTTGTCCAAACTCTTCTTCTTCGCGCTGCCGGAGACTCTCAGCTTCCTTCCTCATTTCCTCGTGAACATGTTCCTTTCTCTGATGGTACTTGTGCTGACAACACGATTCTAGATACAACTCGTCCACACCCCAGTACTCTAGATCGTCACTGAACGCTAATACGCACATTTCGTCTACTAAATGCAACTTTCCAGTCCGATAGAAGTTGAGTATTGAACTAAAACTCTTCGGGTGCCTGAAAATGCAAACGGAAAACGGATTAATAATCAGGAGTACTCCTATTTGAATTATTAGAACTTAGTCCTACTCTTGCCTTATTCCCAATTTCTACTCACCTGTCAAAAAAATACTCGTTATCCTGCAGTGAGTAATCGTCGCAGAGCTCGGTGATGGCTTCATGGGTGTTGCAGTCGCGAAGTCTGCCGAGCCTCGTATGAGGGAGTCTCTCCAAGGTACGCCAGAGCACCTCGTGCCGCACTCCGCCCACGTTGATTATTACCCGCTTGCTGAGCGCCTTGGCTCGCAGCATCATGAACGGCTCCGGTGGTAGAGACGACATGGATCTGCAACCGTCAGCCAGAATATTAGACGGATATTCTCCACGCGTTCAGGTTTGGTTTATAGTTGAGATTAAAATGTCGCGTTCCCCGAAAACCTCAAATGTAAGATTGGTTCCTAATTAATTTATTTTTAATTGGTGCACCAAAAATCGTCAGTATCTAGACGGACTGCTGAATGTTAACCATACTTGACTGCTTCAGATTTAACTATCTAAGATTTTATAAATTTTCTGGTTTAACTATCTAAGATTTTATAAACCTCTAATTATGGATCTCATCATTCTAATACTTACAACGAACACTCAAAAGAATATGGTATATCAACATTATCAACACAGTGTATCAAATATTGTAAATACGTCACGTCGCATATGCCATGGGCACACAGTCAGGCAGGTAAACATTTTGCGATCCTAACAGTTACGTTCTGCCCTACAGTGACAGGCTTACTTCATCCACCATTTGTTAATCTAACATTATTTACCTGGAATGCGCCCGCTGCAGCGCCGCGCTGTTGAGCGGCGGCGGCGCGGGCGCGGGCGCCAACCCGCCGAGCGGCGCATCCTGCGCGGGCGCCGCGTAGCCCATGGGCGCGCGCGGGGGCGAGTCGCCCACGTGCCAGCGCGCGGCGCCGCGGCCCGCCCCCTCGCCCCCCATGCCGCTAGCTCATGGCGCCTGCCTCCGCCGCCGCATCTGCATCCAGAAAGCTTACGCCGCTCTACACTCTGTTGACAAAGAAAGACATTGTATTAATCTTATTCCATCGATACTCGTAGTTTACAAGAAATAGTCACGTTAGAATGGAAGTGAAAGGTAAAATTTGTGGCCCAATTTTGGATTATATATTATATATTTTCATCATTTTAAATATCCTTTCGACTCAGCAGAAAATCTCCTATCAAACGCAATAACGGGAAATTAAAATCAGAAAATCCTCAGGATCCAATAATAAACCAATCAACGTCAGCTACAAAACGATTCATCGTCCCAGAAGTGGGACGTATGCATGATGAAGGCTCAATCCTGATAGACAGTTTGACAGTGAACCTCTTGTAATCTATTATGCCGGAGGGTACCTACTTTATTGGATACCCTAGGTTTGACCTTTTCTATTTAATTGAAATACTATGTACAGAGGCCATCAGCGCTGCCTATCAGGTTACTCCATTTTCATTGCAAAACCGCTCTTATCACAACAGCACAGAATGCACGCGTGTGGTATACCTGAGCTGTGGCCGTCCGTACTTACTGCCAATGTAACCCGAATCGACTAAAAGTACACAAACTAAACGGCTAACGACGTACATGCAAATGCAAACTGCTCCAAGTAACAATTTCCGTCCACTTACTGAGAAAACCCTGCATTCATTGCTCTATTTAGGTAAAACCTTTTGATAGCAAGTCCAAATAGAAGATTCCCGCATAGCGGATTGGAAGCAAAAGAAAAGCACAAAAATGTGCAAACTGTTTTTCTAACAGATATATTGAGTTTAACTTCCAAGCAATAGGGACATCATAATTTAATTATAACCTCTGAACGAACAATCCTAATTAGTTCTGTCAACTGAAGCGTCATTTGGAACTTGATATTCTGCCTACCCCGAAAGAAATTTGTATAAGCATACAGACAGACAGACAAAGAATTCGTTAATTGATTTAAAACATACACACAACATTCAAAACAATCAGAAGTACAAATACACATTAAAGGTGATAAACCACAACATACCATAATATGTGCCATATCGGTGCCCTTGAATTAAATTGTTACGCTGAATGAATTTAACAATTGAAAGCGACCCAATGGGACAAAACCACAAATAACAATACAAGTCTACAATACAATCAACTAACATTATTTCGTTTTAGTTGACCATGAATCGAGAAACTATTCGAGGAAACATTCGAGTAAATTCCAAGATGAAATATTTGCTACGGAAACTTGAGAATGACTTATTTTCAATGCTACAGACGATTTATCTATGTATCCTTGATAAATGTACCTAACGAACTCTAAGTTACTCTACTCACTGTATATTTTTCTGCGACCTATTATTTAAATCTTAATAATTCAAAAAAACATACATATTTCACGGTAAACGCGTCTGATTAAAAAACATATGACAAGGTAAATAAAGAATAAAACGAACAAAATAAATATTTTTTTCTGCAAATCGGAAATTTACAGAAAAGTCTCATTATAAATGCAAAAATGCTTAGATTATGTTTACCATAAACGTTTTGATACTTGTCTGTAATAAAACGACTTCAAAAGTAAAACAACAGTACAAAAAATGAAAAATAAATATAATATTAGTTAATGGGCCACGCTAAATAAAGGTAGGCTATACGTACGTCCGCCTTTAATATTTTTTCTAAAAAGTTTATTTATTTTTAAATTTTTAGTGTAAATACTAGAAAGTATATGAGAAACATTGTAAGCGCCTGGGTTACCCTCGATTTCCCTGGGAAACCATCATCAGATCCTGACTTGGCTACAATGGGACCACTTCTGGGGTATACTCTTCCAAACAAAAAAATAATTTTGAAAAACCGGTCCACAAATGGGAGAGAAATCGGTGAAAATACAATTTAAAAAAAGATAAGTACGTATAGTAGAACATACCTAGAACCTCCTTTTTTGAAGTCAGTTAAATAGGTCTACGACCTACAAAATACAAACTCACGCAATTCAGAAGTGCACTTAGAATAAATTATGCTTCATCGACATTTCGCCGGCTTCACTGCAGTAAAAACTTAAAGATTCTGACTAACGACCACCATCAACTGACCACAACAAAGACCGCTTCGTATAACAATGTCCATTACAAGTTGACTCATTAAAAATAACGTTCTAGTTGATCAATGGTGACGGGATCAGATTGCCCCGGAATAACTTTGGATTCGCGGAATTTCGTAGCTCCCTTGGGCCTTTTCTGGTTAACAATTTAATAGAAATTGAACTTAATATTTTCGGAACAGAGAAGTGATTTTGTCACAAAATACTTTTCGATTTTCCCAAGTAAAAGTCAGACGCTTTAACGACTTGTTTTTGCTCAAAAAATTTTTTTTCATCTAAATGAAATGAACAGAAGATTTGGGAAACATAAACCTTTATTTGTCCATAAGCGGGCTACGACAAAAGAATTTTGTATGTTTCGCAAGCTTCGCATATGCAAATTGAGAAAAAGGCTTTGTTCCTTTGCCCTGCCAAGGGGAGATTTTATTGTTATTACATGCGACCCGCCGGAAATGAAGGAATATTTTGTTTAGTTGACATAAAAGTAGTGAAATATGAGAAGGACGCTGGAGTAGAATGAAGAATAGGGCTGGCATTTAATTTTGTTTCTAAGTTCAAAAACAACATAAAACTTAAAAAACTGTTTTGCAAACCAATAGTTTCGACTTGTTACTTTTTTACTCAGACAAATGAACTAAGATTTATCATTTACACTAGTTAATGACAACACTTGTAGTGCGAAATTACTACTTCCAAATGCTTGAAACTGCGTCAAATCAACAATGTTTTTTCTTTGTTGTAATTTAAGTTCTTCCGTGGGTTATAACAGAATTTTAATAAATAATATTTAAAAACACTATTTTCAACCCTACGTGATAGCATTGCATGGCGCACCCCCCTCCATTTGATAAGCCTTTGTCGGATCGACCCTAATCTAATAATAGAACCACTCGCTGCACCGGATAGCGCCAGACATATTCAATACTTGCAATATAATGGCCCTACCTAGCGATAGCTACCCTCTATAAATAAATCCTATTGATTTACTGACATTTTTACGAGACTATGTCTAGTTGTATGTACATCCATATATACCTATAGATGTACTATGGGGTCATCCATAAATTACGTCATCGGTTTTTTGCGATTTTCGATCCCTCCCTCGATAGATCCCTTACAATCATCCTATATAGTCATTATCTTATGCCCCCCCCTCGCAAAACTGAAGTCATTCTCAGTAATTGTTGACAGAATTCAATTAATTGCAAATTCAAGAAAGAAAATAGGTTTAAGTATTATAATATTACAACAGTCATACATTAATTTTGTTATAGTCTTTATTTTTCATCATTTTTTGTTAATTTGTACTTTCCAGTGTCGCGTTATATCGAACTATTTTCACTTACACTGTATGGTAAGCTCTGGAATATAATGAATGAGCTCAATAATTATTAATGTTGTATGTACTGCATAATATTTTGTATATTTTGGAGTAATTGGTATTTACAATAATGACTTTAATCTTAGTACGCCTCCCCCCCTCTTCGTCATTTTCCATCATCCGCAGACTAGCCCCCCCCCCCAATTCGAATGACGTAATATATTGACGGCCCCTATCAAATAATTGAATTGGAATTACCGTTGGAGGACTTTTAAAATACAATGTAATTTGAAATCTAGTCCGTAAGATTTACTTTTAAAAGCTGATTCCACATATTTATAAACATCTAATCAGCGAGTTTTAGCCCAGAGCACAAGCTCTCGCTCATCACACCATTACTATTTTTTACTGTTAAAGTTACTAAGCTAAGTGACTTTGCTATGAAGATAACATTTTCATGTTAGTTCTTTGGTGATTAATAAGACTTGCCAACAAATAAATACGGCAAAATTCCATTTTTGTTGTTTATTACCTATTGGCTTTGCTAGGATTTTTTAAATATTTGTTCCTTAAAAAGGCTTCTTGATGTGATGAATCACCATTCATCGATCAATGTCATAGCAGGCCATAGAGTCCCAAGAACCGATTAAGAATCAGCAAGCAAAAAATCGATCCTGACATTTTCCCGGGAGCGAAACTACGAAATATGTTATGTGAAATGTATCAGCTATTTACTTCCCATGCAATGCATATTGCAAAAAAAGGGTTTAAGGGTTATGTTTTTAATTTGGATGAAAAGCTTACAACGTATCAGTTTTTTTAGTAGGTACTCAATGTTGACATTAATTCCTCCGAGCGATACTTGAATAAGTTTTTCAGAAAGAAACAGCGGCATAAGTTCCTTATTTTTGTATTATTCGTACAGTAATAATTTATTGCAATTAATTATTGAACTCTTTAGAGGTTATAGATACTAACTCTAGACGAATTTTAATTTGTAGTTTTGCACTCGCAAGTTCTAAATTCGTCAAAATATCTTTCCAAACGACAGAAAAACTTGGCCAAAACTGCCTAGCATCAAAATTCTTCACGTTTCATTTTCGACCTTCAGACTTGCATGAATCTTGTCAAGTCAAATAAAGAACCTGTCACGAAATTCGCCTGTCGGCATAAATTGGTGCAAAAGGAGTGCGTAGCGCGATGTATGTGATAATGTCACGCAATCGGTCTCCCGCATGTCTCCATCCGGCAGCGTAATGCCTAAACGGAGCATCAACATCGTCACGTATTCTATCTTTTCCCCTTTATATGTTTTTTCCTTGCTGACAGATTAAATAAGAAATAGTTTCTCTGGGCTTTCCGGCCACCTTCGTTACCAACGTACGTTAAAAAAATATTGGTATCCGTATTTAGTTTATAAATATAAGTAAATTGGTCGTCTGTGTAAAATAGACTTTGTTTGAATACGACAAGAAGGACTATAGACATAACCAATCTTTGAAAACCCAGTTGGCCCAGCCCACCAGGTTATACAAGGTGTTTCAAAAAAAACCAAATAAAATATAATTCAAAATTAATTAAAATTAAGCTTATTGCACAGCTCTATTACAAATTGACAAGTATGTCATATTAATTATATGAAACTTTCGTTTTGTAAATGTCAAACCGTGCAACTGATTACTAGAGTTGCGATTATTTCACTTTTAAAATTAAATTTTGGAATTTCTTTTTTTTGGGTTTTTTTAAACACCTTGTAGAACCAGTCTCGCAACTGAAAAGTTTCGGGTTCATATCCAGGTTCGATGTTGTATTGTACTATTAAATTCGTATTTCCGGATTGTACGTAAATCCGTACAATTCCTCATTAATGATCACTTGTTTAATGGTGAAGGAAAACATCGTGATAAAACCAACACGTCCGAGAAAATTAAGTTTTCGCATTGGGCCAGCGCAGCGAGGTGGACTATGGCATAAATCCCTTCACTGCTAGGAAGGGAGGCGCATGCCTCCCTGGGTTGAGACGTATGTGGGCTGTCGGCCGATGAAGAATCCTTAAAACTCTATGACTTCAAAGTCATAACATAACTAAACAAGCTATTAAAAATAGAAATAATAACTGTTGAAAATAAATCAAACCGTTTATTGCTTAAGTCAGTCGGTTTGTTGCTTCAGAATACGAGTATACGTAGAAACAGAAAACATGATAATTTCATGCATTTACTTACTCACCACTTATACGAAAACATAACTATTCGTTGATTACACCATACGCCCGCGAGTTTGATCGAGGCTGGCAAAGTGCCTTTTATCTGGCAGTATACCATACTTAACCTACATTTCGGTGAATTACGGGTCGTGTGGTTTACTGTGTGATAACAAGCGCGCTCATTACCCGGCGCCACTCTGTCTGTCCTACGACTCGTGCCGAGATGCCCAGGTCTCCCCTCACGTAAACATCTCCCTGATGTTATGCACGATTTCACCCCGTCTCTCCCTCATCGCCCTCTTCATATTTCCAGAAGTTAGGAGATGCGAAGCTAACGCGGCATGAAAATCTCATTTTGTAACGTATGCTACATACTATTAATCAAGAAGAATACTTGAAATTTCTGAAAACGTGACGGGAACGAAAACGAAAATTCACTTTTTGTCTGTTTTTGTATGAAAATGATCGAATTTTATATAAAAAAATTTTTCATTTTCGTCACATTTTCACAAATTTCAAGTAAAACAAAATTTATTGACTAGAATTAAAAATTCAAGTTTAGCACTTGCTCGTCTGAAAATTATAGCCCTCCATGTATCTCGAGTATGCTAGTATAGCTTCTCAAAAAGACCAATTTTGTATGAAAAATCGTGCAATATCCCTAGACCGTGTTGATGTGGTATATCCAAACGCAATAAATATTTGGCATATATACAAGCTGTCATAAAAAAATGATTGAATGAAGGATTTATGAAAAACTTGGATGTTTTTCAATAATAACACTGTTTATTGAAATAATAGTTCGATTGACGCCAATTTACTATTTAATTCAATCTGCTAACTATTTTTAGGAATAAATTGATTTATTTTATTTCGAGAATTCTAAGGTAAGCTCAGTCTTAATTACAGCCAAGCAAACGATGCAAATTTCCCTAAAGAGCAATCTATATAAGTTATCTCAGACAATTCTCCATTTAAATTCCCTGTTTTTCGAAGGCAGGATGACATAGTTCCGATAATTACTTTCAGGGTGGAACAAACAGTATAAATCAGCTATAACTAAAGTAGTCTAATGTTGTTTCAACTGGGAATCTAAAATTATATCTTAGCCAACACTAATAAGTAAATTTTCTTCTTATCTTTCTAACATATGTCCTCCCAATGCCAAAATCCAAATAGAATTTTATTTTATAGAACGTTTAGGATGTTAAAATAAGTCTATGTAGTAAATTGGTGTCAATATTTATAAAATGTACCATAATGACTTCATGGGCATGTCAACATTTGACAAATTCAACCTTATTATCCTACCTTATGACTGAATCTTGATGTGTTCTTTATTGGACTTAACATTCTAAAGGAATAAACGCAAAACCCAGTTTTAAGCTGTTATTTTTTGGTTGTTTCTTCATTACAAGACCTTATTTTCCGAATGCAGACTGACAACATAAATCCAGAGAGTTCGGCGTACAAATGTTTGAAGTTCGCGCAGTTCTTTACATCGGAACAAACACAGGTTATTTACGGTGACGGCGGAAGAAAGGCGATCGCTCAAGCCCCAACTTGGGATGTTTTCGTGAACTCTGACGTAATCTGTCCCAGTCCCTACACATATATTGCAAACTATCCAATATCGGTCAGCTGAAATTGAAAATGTAACTGATTTGTTTGCTTCTGAAGAGCTTTTCCTAGAATTCAAGTAAATGTAAATTTTGTTTAGCTTGTTTCATGTCGGACCATTTCTTCTTCCAGACTTTACCTTGTGTTTGGGACTCACAAATGTAAAAGTACCTATAAAGGTGTCCATACCATCGCACCATCGCCATCAAAAAGTACCGCGACATCGATGACCGTCCATTGAAGTCCATAAAATTGCTAACCTGGTCTGAATGCATAAAAAATACGTGTCCAGCCTAGCCCCACTCCAATCTCGCTCCTCACTAACGCGAATTATAACTGCCGTTCGCCTTTTCATCTGGCGTAGAGTATAATCAAACATTCAATCTGATGCCCAAAAAAACTGAAGTAATATCCAGATATATCTTGTAAGCGAATATGTAACAAACATGGTAGGCAGACGGTCCCAAAATAAAATGAGAAAGCTGAACCGTGCACGTGTCAAATGGGAAGAGAGAAAGATCGCAGCAGAATTGTTAATAAGCTCAGTGTCGGGCGAGGGGGGGTGAGGCATGTATTGATCAAGGGGCGGGGCGCGGGACTCGGCAAACCACTTTGTAAACTTACTCATCAACTTATGCCCTCCGGTAGGCTTACACCACTTATTAGCTTACACGAAGTTGGAGTGATGGGAATAAGATGGATGAATATGATACATAATATCCTTACTTTAATATTATAAATGCGAAAGTAACTCTGTCTGTCTCGTCCGTCTTTCACGCCTAAACTACTGAACCGATTTTGATGAAATTTGGTACAGAGATAGATTAGATAGATAGATAGGCTCTAGCCTGAGGAAAGGACATAGGCTATATTTTATCCCACAGTTGGGCACGATATAACCTGTAGTCCACGCGGGCGGAAATCTAGTTAGATATATACTGTTAATTATGTCCAACAAATGAAATTTTATGACGATGATTGTTACCAATATTTATGCAACACTTATGACTCATCATATACACCCTAAACTAAAACGTAGGCTACTTTTTACCCAGAGAAATGAAACTTTTCTGATAAAATTGCGGTTGAAGTTGGTACATTTTGAATGTTTTTGTTTGAAATTTAACTTTTATATTTTATACCTACAAATGCGAAAAAACAGCTTTATGTTTGTTATTCCTTCACGCAAAAACTACGAGACGGAGTTTGATAAAACTTTCCAGTGATATAACACATAGACTACACAATATTCCAAAACTCCAGTGGAAACGAAGTCGCGTGCGGAAAGCTAGTTAATAATAAAAGTGTGACATTTATTCATTCATTCATTCTTTAAAATTCTCGTGTAAAGAGCTATAACCTTAATACACCGACAAATATCACTTGGTTGCATCATACATAGAAAAGTGATACAACCACGAAACTTTCGTAGACATCGCGTAGCAATTCGTAGTCGTAGTTATATGTATAATATCTTAGCCACTAATTTGCTACGAGAACTCTTGAAAACATCTCAAATATTGTTACATCTTTTCTACATTCAAAGACGAGCATTTAACAGTGACTTGTGAGCAGTGTAACAGATAAAATGGTCTGTATTCCACAAGTGGGTGTAGAGTAGCTGACACTTTCAGTTTCATATCAAGAAAGTGTGTTTTGCTAAAACCACTTCATAAGTTTAAACAAATTTGTTGTATCCAATAGTGCATTAAAAGCTTACACCCTTGTACAGCGTAGACACAGTCGTAAAACTACAGTCTAAAGGGAAACCACGTTCGTGTTCTACAAATTTAATTTAAGTGGGTGCTGCCAAGGAATTTAACAATTGAAGAGTTTCACTGCCGAGCGGGGAACTTTTATTTTTGTTCGTAATGGATTTTCAGTGAACGTTTTTGGGCCTTTGAATTTCCGAGGATGACGTAGTTTTAAACACGGTCATTTAATAAAATAAAATAAAAATGGAAACGGTCTAAAATTACATAAAATAAAATACATATAAGATTCCTAGATTCATATACAGGCTGTTAAGTAATTCGATCTTATCCTCTCAGGTGATGAATCAGCCCATGAAACTGAACAACTTTCCCTAAGAACAAACGCCGAAATACGAAAAAAAAATTATTCTATTCTATTCTATTTTATACAAAATGATTTATCAGCTGATGCAATTTGTATGGGAAGTAATTTTTTTATTTATTTCGGCATTTGTTCTTAGGGAAAGCTGTTCAGTTTCATGGGCTGATTCACCACCCGAGAGGATAAGATCGAATTACCTAATACGCTCTATTATCCAAATGCAAAAAAATACGGACTTAACATTTTAGAAGGTGGTTCATAGTGCCTGCTGCTAGTGATATTGGGTTGTTAATAAATAGACGAATAAATCATTTTCTTGCCAGAAAAGACGTCACAATAATAATTATTGGGCATCTATTTTGTGCAGCTACGACCAATACTTCGAAACATCATCTGTCAGTAGGTCCATCTGTCTTGCGCTATACAGAAGACAGTGACAGATTGACAGGTTGCAAATATCGGTCGAATGTCGGTCGTAGTCTTATAGAACAAATGAAAACTTCAAGTTGCCGTGTATCCTGGTGCAAAGGGTCTAAAGTTAGAGTATCCGCAAACACAGCCGGCAAAGTTTTCAATTATTCACGACCGCAGAAACGATGGTATCATCTTATTCAAATACGTATATTCCGGCGTCTGTCTGGTTACATAGAATATTCTATCTTCTTGCCGCAACTCGTGTCCTTGCAAATAATATTTTTTATACTTTTAGCCTGTTTTATATCCTTGACTTCTAGCTAGACAGATAAAAACTTATTGAAACAAAAGTATTTTACTAAGAGATGGATTTTGGCAAGACTTTTGGGTCCGTTTGGCTTTGAGACAAATTTTATTGGAGTCTATTTAGTCGAGATAATGTAACAGACAAAGATACTTTTGTTTACTGCATATTGGTTTTTATCTATGACACATAAGTTTGGAATGGAATTAATTGCGTCTACTGATATTAGCTTTGTCGACTTTTAAAGTAATCGGTCCACTTAAATTCTATTACGCACAAGAAATGTAATACAAAATTTCAAGATAGGATGATACAGGCTTAGGATTGTGTTGGATCTTGAGTTTTCGCGTCTTAGTAACCTATCAAACCTATATTACCTAGCAATTGGCCTCTTTATGGACTTATTGCTATTATTCAGTAAAGTAATAATATTCACAACAACACAATAATGCTGTAAATATTACTAAAAGTATTTTCATAACTAAAAGCGTACCGTAGAAGCCATCCGGCTTTGGGACTCCATAGATTCCTTTAAAACCCAAGTCAAATCCCATTTCCTTTCCCCTCCCGTTCCTTAGCTAGGCTCTCGATTCACTGTCTTTGCTTTTATTTTTTATTTTTTCCGTTGCTTAACACTTTCCCTTAATTTGCTGCTTGTATGTATAGATATATAGATATATTATAGTATAGATATATTATTATTTTTTTATATTTATTTGTATAAATATATATATTAATGTATATAATATATATAATGTATATATTACATATATTTGTATTAGGTATATATATTTATGCACCACCTACTACTTCTTATCTTACTTCTGTCCTACCCTAAGGTTACCTGGAAGAAATTGCTACCTAGCAATAAGGCCGCCTTGTTGTACACTTTGTTTTATGTTCTGTTGATTGTGCTGTATGTCCTTGTGTGCAAATAAAGTATATTATATTGTATTGTATTGTACTTCAAAACGAATGTGTTTTATAATAGTTGTGTACTCGTTTAGATCTAAGTTTTACGAAAATACACTTACGATTATGTATTAGCAATGTAAGCGTAGGCAAATTATAAATTAAAAACCCTATTATATAAGCTTTGACCCTAAGGTTTTAACACCGAAAGCTTAAAAATTTCGAGATGCCAATACTGCCAAAGTATACTCCAGTTTGAACAAAACAATTTATGAATATACCTAACTACAATTTTTAATCTGACGCCCCAGTGTCTCGGTATAATACTTGCTCCTGTGCCTCATTATACTCTAGTAGGTCGATATGAAGTTCATATATCAATTTTGTTGTATACTAGCTGTCCGCCCGCGACTTCGTTCCCGTGGGAATTGTCACGGTGGATTTTCATTTTTGAAGTGAAAACTTCTTTAGCGGCGTTTAGCAATTTTAGTATGGGAAAAAAATGTTAAACTTGCGATAAACTCGCGTCAGATCGTCAGATGTCATGAGACCCTGATCGAAAATGCGTAGGATAGGGTTGCCACCTTTTTTGAAGTGAAAACTTTTTTAGCAGCGTGTTGTGTACTTTGAAGTATGAGTGGAAACCCGGACGGATGGTAAAATTATCTCTGTGACAGATGTCAACGATTATTCGCACATAGTGCGCAAATACCGATAGACTATTTTACTGAATTGAAAGTAGACAGTTTGGTCGAGTGGAAAAGTTGCCAGATTGTAAGCAACAGGTCCAAGGTTCGAATCCTAAGAGAATAACGGACTTTTTTGTGTATTTTGTTTTATTTCCATATTAATGCACTTCGTTAATGTTCAAGTTTTCACTTCTGCAAGCACTCCCGGAGTGCAACCCGTTGTTTGTTTAAGTATAAACCTGGTCGTGACAATATGGAACACAACAAAAAATGAATCATCCAAATCGATCCAATCGTTCTCGAGTTTTGCGCTTAGCAACAGATTTAGTGATTCATTTTTATAGATATAGATAGATAATATCAGTGTAGACTGTAGAGTATACCATTACGGCATTTTTTCATACTTTTACCATTTTGCGATTTATTTAACACATTTAGCTAACAGATTACATAGTTTTGTATGGTACGTAGTTACCTAAATGTTAATGTGGAAATTCCATTCAGTGTAAATAATGTACACAATCTGTAGAATACGTAATTTTATTGCTTATATGCTTTCAGCGTCTCGAGTAAACAAAAAATATTGCTGAATCATAATATTATTTTGTTGGCGCCACGCCATATTGTAATTTGTCCCAATTTGTTAAAAATGTGGCGACATTTTGTTGCTAACACTACGATGTGGCTATATTGTGGTTTGCATTATAAAAATTCATAATTTTAAAATAAATAGGATCAAATTAATTAAAAGAAACATGAAGTTTCGCTTTTACATATGAATGAACTCAATGTATTCGATTTAATGTAACAAAGAAACGACGAGATGTAAAAAACAAAGGACACAGCTCAAATATATAACAAATTATTTATATGAAAAACTAACACTTTTCATAGGCAAAAACATCATGGAATTCATTGTCGCGAATTAATGACGTTATAATAGTGTTCCGAAAGTAATGGAGTTGTTTAATGTACAATAGATTTCGATTAGATAATAAGTCTTTTTAATTCCAATTTGGTTTTGCATTAAAACCAAAACCAAAATGAAGTGAATTTAGTATTTAAGACCTTAATTAATTTAATTTTGACATATGTATTTTTTTTATTTGAATAAAGCAATAGATAGAGTGATTTTTACATTAAAAAAAAAGAAACCAAAATGGAATTAAAAATAAAGTTGCCTGAATGCCGTAGCAAGCTACGAACCGTAGCAGTAGCGCGGCTCGTAGCTGGCTGCTACGGGACAAGGGACTCACCTTTGACCTTTGCGATTCGATTAAAGCTCTGAAGCTAGGGATGGGAAGCATCCTCACGGTGAACCATTTGATAGCTTCAGTAATCGGGTTTGCCTTAACTTTGATTAGATTGTGGTACCTGTCTTCACAGATAGATGAACGAAATTATTAAGTTGTCAAGTGTCTTATGTAGTACTGTACAGTACAGTAGTACTTAGTCTGTGTATTATTGACACGAACAATACTTCAGCTTATTATTTTCAGGGTTCCGTACGCAAAGAGTAAAAACGGGACCCTATTACTAAAACTCCGCTGTCCGTCCGTCCGTCTGTCTGTCTGTTACCAGGCTGTACCTCAAGAACCGTGATAGTTAGACAGTTGAAATTTTCACAGATGATGTATTTCTGTTGCCGCTTTAACAACAAATACTAAAAAACAGAATAAAATAAATATTTAAGGGGGCTCCCATACAACAAACGTGATATTTTTTGCAGTTTTTTTAGATAACGGCACGGAACCCTTCGTGCGCGATCCCGACTCGCACTTGGCCGGTTTTTATTTTATTTTAGCATTGACTCATATAAAGTGAACATTGTTCTTTAATGAGACTAAAATCTATAAACCTAAAATAAACGTGTACAGAACGCACGATTATTATTGGGTTGACCGCGTGGAGGTTTGGCGCCTTTATGTTTGGGATATTTGGGTGGAGCACTCGGCCTAGAGGACACTTTTTTTGCCGATGCTTTGGGTTTTGGAACCAATGTTGTACCATGGGCCATTAATAAAAAATAATAATAATGAAATAATTTATAAACAGGCAACTAGGCCCATAGATACCTTACAGACCAACATACAATATGAAATATATTTAAACAAAATAAAATTAATTAAAACTGTTTCCCGGGTGTTATTAATGGTCTCCTTTGTAATTTTATTTGATAAAATCAACTCTTACCGTTTCTTGTCTTTCTTCTTGACTACATATATGGTATGACTAATGTCCCACAAAAAAAATTATTTTTTGACTTTGACATTTTCAAAATTTAAAAAAGAAAAGTTGTTATAAACAATGGTTCAATACACTCCAGAACAAATTTATTAAACATATATTTTTCTTTTTTCGGTTCCAGAGTAGGTCCTACTGTAAAGGTTGTTCTCGTTAAATGGCTACAATCGCCCCTTTAATAACTTCGTCCCTGTATATTGTTACTAATATTGTTGCATTGGGTTACTTTTTAAGTTAGCTCGAAATATTACAAGAAATGTGCCATTCCAAACAAAAAAAAATTATATTAATAAATCAGCAATCAGGTGATTATCTTCTTTAGTATGAAAACTCAAAATTTGTTGCGAGAGTTTTATATTCTTGAATATTACCCCCTACAATTTTGCTAATTAATTTCAAATCAGCCCATATGAACCACTCAGACACTTTTAACATTTCAGTCGACCACTTCACGAATATTCCAATTACGCGTTAGCAGGTATCTTGAACTTTGCCATATCTGTGCTCACTCAGATCCAACTTTGACCGAGACAAAGTTACGGTCTATAAATAGCAGAATAAATCCCTCCCACGTCGGAGCTCTCTTTACGTGGGTCTGCTTATTGCGTAAGCTCTGCCTTCGACAGTTGTATTGAAAATTGTCGGAGCATTTAAATATAAATTCAAAGATAAATTCGTTAAACTCATAAATTAAGAAAACCCTAACCCAAAACTATAGCCAGCATGATAGTTCTAAAACATATGACAAAGCGTGAATAGTTTAATATAAGTAATGCCGCAAAAGAAAATAAGCTCAACTGTTGCTGAAATGGAAACTAAAGTCGATCTAACACTTTTTTACCTTTTCCTTTAGGTAAAATAGAGATATATCACATAAATCACTATATGTACTTTTCAAACAAAACAAAAAAGAGATCTTAAATGATGATGACCTACGTCATACACGTTCTTTCTGTGTCATTGCTTCTGCATTAAAATGATGCTATGATCAGTTTTTTACTATTAATATTTAAAATGGTAACCCTAAATCCGAGCTATTTCTGTTACCACTGATTGGTTTTTCATGAATCGGTAACTATATTAGTATCGACGATGGCCTGAAGCCCGCCCGGACGAAAAGACGAGATTATCTACCTCTGACCGTACACCAATATTGTATCTGAGTGTATAAAGAAGCATGAGCTTAAAGCTTTCTGAGTAAAATAAATACAACCTACTAGATTACTATGTATAATTTTAGGTTAAGCCGTCGCGCGCTTGTTTACGTCGCGTTCTATACAAATCCTGCACACACGGGTGTGCAAGAATCGTGCAAAGGTTTAAAATTATGGATTCCCATAAAATTTGCCTATGTCCCTTAGAAGAATACCCGATTCGACCTTTCAGTAGCTTAATTATATGAAAGTAGGGTAAAATATGCAATATATGTAGTTACCACAAAATTATTGTCAGATAATAAATGTTACCACAGACCAAAACCAAAACGGAAACGAAATGCAGAGATATTTAATTCAAGAAAAAGAGAAATTTATTTGCTCGCCAACTAGATTACCATTAAAATAAAGCAAAATAACGTGTATATTAAAAAGTTGCGTAAGTTACTTAAATTTTCCATAAAATTTTATCTCAGCCACTCGGCCTTCCTACGGCCATCTCATATCACCGCATTTTGTATAGCCCACCTTTAGGTTATTTTCATTTACTTTGATTCTATTAAAAATCATTTCATTTCCAACTAGCTTTCCGTCCGGGACTTCGTTCCCGTGAGAATTATGGAAAATTATGTAACCTATGTTCATCGGGGATAATGTAGAATTCTAATGGTTTCGGAGCCTATTCAATGCAAACAAACAATAAAATCTTTCCTCTTTATAATATTAGTATAGATAATATGTAGTATTCATGACTTCGAAATTTCCAGCGCTATCGTATTGAAGAAGTATCGAGCAACCCTTATTCATTTTCTGGTCGTTTAATGGACCCGTGCACGTGTGCATGAATAAAGCATACTGAAACCTTTCACCGACGCCGCCCTACCCGTGCCGCCCGCCCAACTAACGACCTTTCAAAGGGAGACTATAGAGTCTAGACCTACCTTACAGATATTATTACGTTCTGAAAAAATGAAACTACCTACTAATAGAAAGCTCCAACTGTGTTTTAAGGCAATACACCTGTAAGAACCTAGATTATTTGAAAGGTATCGGCATTTTCTGGGTTAACCGCTCCGTCGTCGACCTTATCTATAATCCTCGTCAAGGTTGAGGTCAAGATTTAATCAATTTCATAATAAATAAAAAATAAAAATTGGGTGGCCGTAACGCATCAACAATTCTTGGTTACTTTTATAAGTTACTAGCATTCCGCCCAGGACTTTGTTCCCGTGGGAATTCGGTAAAATTGTGTAGCCTATGTCCATCGGGGATAATCTTCATCAGCCCATATACGTCCCCACTGCTGGGGCACGGGCCTCCCTCAATAACATGAGGGGTAAATGCCATACTCACCACGCTTGGCAGACGGGTTGGCGAGGGTTTTGATATAATTGCAGAGTTTTCCTTCTCTGTGTGCAGATGAACTTGCTTGCATATTTACCTTAGTCGCCTTGTACGACACCCTCTTCTTACCGTAGAGTAGAATAGGACCACCCTCTTCTTACCGATAATGCATCTTTTTAATGGTGAAAGAATTTTTCAAATCAGTCCAGTAGTTTCGGAGCCTATTCAATGCAAACAAAGAAACAAACAATCAAATCTTTCATCTTTATAATATTAGTATAGATTATATTATATATTATACCATCTATGTAGCCTATGTATTAAACCGTTCTTTTCATAATCTAAAAATATGTTTTCCCCTAACGGTTATTGCGTTATTAGTTATGTTCCAACAAGTATTAAAATTAAATTACCTCCTTACATGTAAAGTTAAAATAGAGTCAGTTAAAATAGATTGACCTACAACATGCAAAAGGTGGACTTAAAAGTGGACTTAAAATAAATTACATTTCGCAAATATCTACGCTCGTAACGGCTGATGTGATCGAGTGGTAGTGACGCTGGATACGTTTCCCGATCGGTTCAAATATTTGTGTAAGAAGCAAATTTACGGCTCATGAGTGGTCGTGTTCCAAGGGACCCACGACACAAAGGGAAACCTTAAGGAGAGTATTTGAGTCTGTAGCGTTATCTATTAAAAACTACAATGAAAGAACGAGTAAAATAGTGCACCGCCTCCAATCGTTTCATAAGGTTTATCGATCGTAATGTACGAACACCAATTAAAAGCACATCATTTAGAGCGTAAAATATGCGCCGTAAAAGCATTACGAGACATAAAGGCACCGAAGCCAAAGCTATTAAGGCTATTAAATTTCTGCAGTGTAATGATCGGAATATAATGAACGCGATCGAATGCCAATTACTGGCTCATGTTTCAGGATTCTAAATCGCCGCGGCATTAATGGACCTAGCAATTACCACCCATATTGGCGTATTATACAATTATCCACTAGGAAACCATTGAAGATTATCTATCAATTAATCAGATTTTTAATATAAGTTAACCAAAGTCAAAATTAAATTAATAATTCTTTGTCAATAAGTCAACCTATACTAGTATTATTACATAATAAGTAAGTAGGTATATAAGGAAAGTGTTAAAAACTTGAGTAACAATTTGTGCCCCAGCTTGCAGATTTTCGGTAGATTTTTTACTGAAACAAATACTTTTTGTTTCAATAAATAGCAGGTATTACTGAATCCAAAACAAGAAACATATATTGTGCCGAAAAATCTACGATGCCCCTCTTCATCTTCATCCCGATAATCTTTCAATCGTATACCGCCATACATCATTTATAAGGTTCTCATCGTTTTGGGTCTCATCTCATTTTATTTGCAGTTTTCCTCTCACATACGAATTTGTTCTATTAAAATAAAAAAAGAATACCTATCTCTCTCTGATTAGTTCATAGTTTAAGTTATGTTGTAGCGAAATTAAATTTAGTTTTAGTCTCTAAAAGAAATATTTAAAACAACTAACAAAAACTACTTATTGTAATCCTTTAAAATGTATATTTTTAATTTACAAATCATATTATATTTTTTAATTATTTAAGCTTAAAAAAAGGAAACCAACAATAAACACAACAGAAACATGGAATCTCATTTCACAAAAGGAACAAAGACAAGCTTTCACCTAACGATGGCGCAGATAAGTTTATGTAACGCGTTGGCCCCAGCTGTAATTTTGAATAAATTTTATTGAACAAATAACTTAATGAGATGAGAAGGTGAGCAAAAAATTGAATTAAGTCGAATTAACACAAAACGTAATATTTGTTACCTAATCTAAACTACTTCAAAAGTTCAGCAATATCCGTTTAAAATATCCATATGGTATGCTGTTTGTCGCAACTTTTGTGTGTTTCGCAAACTATTCTCATTTAGAGACTTCTCTTGGCTGTTAAGAAATTTATAATGACGTCAGAGCCATTCGGTGACGTCGAGTTAAAAATTCCCGTGATATTCCGGGCCGATGAAGTAATAAGGAATTTAAAAGTTTATAAAGATCCAACTTGTCTTTTCCTGTTGAATGGAATCGAAAATAGACTTCTCCAGAAAAATCCTGCACTAGGCATAAAAAAAAATTTACAATGCACTGTTCAGAAATGGCTTCGCTATAGAGAGCACGTTTTCGTACGCCGTAAACTACACGTGATGTAAGTTGAATGAGAATTTTGAAATGAGAACTTTTTGAAAAAATTTATACAAATTTGAACTAATAAGCACATATCACATTTGTCAAAAACCAAAATTCTTTATTTAATCTACGATCTAGTATTCTATGATCTAGTTTTGGTAAGCAACGTAGCTGGAGGAAGGTCTCCAGTGAAAGAATTTTATTTCTCTGACAATTTCGACTTCTCATATAAAGGCAAATCGGCTGAACCTACACATTCAATGGAGAGCTGAAACATTTTTTCAAATTTCGACCTATGCTTCTTGGTTAAAGTTGTTCTATTTCGTGGGCTAATGGAGATCTTTAATTTTTGTCTAACTTATTTAAAGTCACCCAATATAACTGATCTTAGACTTCATTTAAAATACCTACCTACATAACGTTCACATCGCTACATCGCTCCTATTCGTTTGAATAACAACGGTTTACGTAGTCCGACTATATAGTCCAACATTTGTCTGAACGTTGCTCATAGCGAGCCAAAAATGTAAAAGGCAACGGTATAGATTTTCTGGGATATTAAAGTGGGCTAAAAGAGCGAGTGGCTGCCGTCTAATGACGCCAATTACTGGTTTGTTTATCTATCCCTCCATGGCGCCATCGGCATCGAATAAATTGTACGAAAATTCAGACGAAGCGACGCCGCCGCCGATCGATAGCGGATGAATATGCGTGCTGAGGGTTGTATTTTCAGGCCGCGTCAACTAACGCAATAAAACTATGGCAATAAGGATAAGTAACTACTGTGGCAATGACTCGTAACTATAGGGAGGGAAAGTTTGGGTTATTATAACTTTAGAGTGCCTATACAGTTGGACACTTCCGCTTCTTATGAGTAACATATGCTTAGCAGAGGAGCATTTGAAAGTGTAGCATGTCTACTGAAAAAAACATTGGTTTTTATTACGCTGCAAAATGTTTTAAGGCCAGATATTTGGGTTAACCCCTAAAATACACAAATAAATATGTTAAGACATTTAAATGAGTACTTAAGTCATAAAATTCTGATGACGGGCGTTTACATTGCTATTTCCATTTTAAACTCAATTAAAGGTAAGCAATTAAATGTCTAACATAACTCGAAATGTATTCCCAGTTAATTCATGTCGAGGTTTAGAGTTATATTACAATTACATTATAAGATTCTGCACGAGTACTCTTACACCTTTTACTGACTGTAATAGAGAGCTTTATTTATTCATTTCATATACATTAAATCCTATAAAAACACTTAAATACTATTAGTACATAAAATAGTCACCGCGTTGCCTATTTTAGGATTACGGGCTATATTTGATGTAATTGGGTCACTTTGTATTAATGGCTTTTATAACGTGTAGATACCTCGGATCATTGAACAACTTTTAAAACAAACTCAATTAATCAACGTGAAAGTTGTAAATTTATTTTCGACCTATTTTCCTTGGAAAACTATTCAGGTTAGTGCTGATCTCGACATCGTACTGAGAAGAATCCAATTTGGTGCTTATCAATAAATAAGAATTTAGCTGTAAATGTTAGATGTGTTAAAGTGTTTTTTTTTATCTTTCTGATTCATATTCATATTCATATTCTTAATTCGAAAATAACCCGGCAAACTAAAACAACCCGCTATCCGGAAAATCCAAGTTATTTGGCACCTACGTAAACTTGTTTCGCGAAACATAAACAATAATTGGTATTCTTTATTCACACACACATTCAGTTGAAAATTTCTAAGAGATACGAGTATATTTGACAAAGGCGTCTTCCAGCCAACCCAAACGACGTAGGAAAAAATATTTACTTATGGACAATTATAATAAATAATTTTGTATTAGCAAAATTTAAATTCCGTTTTGAATTGTTTTCAAACAAATTTGTTTGCTCTAGAATTGATGACGTAGTAGTAAATTTCCCCAGCTCGTCATCACTATTTACATTTTATTTATAAAGTTTCAGTCTTGAAGGCGTCAAAGCGTCAAGTTTAGCGGGCACATCTGGATAAACATGTGGGACTGACAAGACAGGGGTAAACTAAATACATGAGTAATGAAGAAGTGGCCGCGTGGCTGCGCGTGCGCCGCGGCCATTCGTTGTCACGTTGCCTGACGTGGCGCACCACATTTAGCCGGCACTTTTGGCAGTTGGCAGGATCTTCCCGCTTCTTATTACTCGATTTGTTCCCATTTCCCACTCCTAATTAGTTTCACAGATATCAACACAATTACTCGGTAAATTACCTAATAAAATTATATGAAAACGGATGTAGATAATAATTTGATATTTCCAATTAACAAGCACAGCGAGTATGTAAGTATACTGAACCCACAAGTATAATATTTAATAAAAATTGTCCAAATGACCTAAAACAACCTAGGAACTTAATACTGGCTCTACAGTCAAAAAATGCTGGGGTAGCCGCTACGCTCGTAACTTTCAATTTTACCATAAAAAATACTTACATTCACGAAAAATCGAGAGCTACGTGCTTTAATGCTTTTAAACGCGGGTATTCGGTGAATGATGTCAGTTGTAACGATCTGCCGTCGAGTCGTGGTGCTGTCCCTCGGGTAGAACGTACATACAATATTCATTGAAAAAGGACGTAGATAACTCCTTCTTATATTCTCGCCTTTTAAAGAATTAGAAAGATAATAACAGTCTTGATCTTTGAGGCAGTCGGTGGTACTGCATATTGTACAAGTAAAGAGATAACTTAGACTCGCATTCTGCCCTTATATAATGAAAAAAAAAACGCCATACACTCAAATGCCCACACTAAGGTTTTCCCTTGTGTCGTGGGTCCCTCAGAACACACATAAAGTTAGACACAAACACCCATGACCCGAGAACAAATTTCTGCTTTTTACACAAATATTTTCCCTGACGGGCATTCGAACCTAGGACCCGTCGATCAAGAGGCACGCCACTACCACTCGACCAAACCGGCAGTTAACCCACTGAACATAGAGTTTTCTTCTTTTGAACATTTTTATCTGAAATGGCTTTCGTAGTTTCAATTCAAAGGTATGAGGTACTTGTGTGCAAAACAATTGATTAGTCATCAGCCCATATACGTCCCTACCGAGGGGCACGGGCCTCCCTTCGAAACACGAAGGGGTTTTAGGCCATAGTCCACCACGATGGGGCAATGCGGGTTGGTGGACCGCTCGTCTTTCGAAAATGAATTTTCTTGGACAAGCGGGTTTCATCAAGATGTTTTCCTTCATCGTTAAGCAAGTGATAATTAGAAATCCGAAAAGACGAATTTAGTGGTACAGGCCCGCACCAGGATTTGAACCCGCGACCTTCCGATCACAAATCTGGCTCATTACCAACTGGGCTATCACTACTTTTGTAACAATTGATTACTTACAAGCAAACATTTATTTGAATTCAAAAATCTCATACTCAAAAAGTCTTTGTTTATTCTATTTAAGAGTCTCAGTCCTAGAACATATAACACTTATATTACTATAATACCCAGGATTTGTCTACGTTTTCTTATTTACACGATATCTTTGGTCCCGGGGGAGGATTTACGAGTGTATGAGCTCGCGTGAGCGCCCACCACCGACCGACCGGCGACCGGTGCGCGGGAAAACGCCACACCACCTTACTTCCCTTTATTTTTTTTAGTGGAAACGAACACTGAAAGGCAAAGGCTATTTGTCTGTTTCAGCCTAGTTTCAACAGGTTACAAGGCTCGCTGTTGCACACAAATTATGTCGCATTTTTATTATTTAACTAACTGTTAACATGAGTTTGATAATTTCAAACATCTAAGAAACAGTAAAAAAATATTCGATACCGTTATAGGTGAAGAGAAATTTTCAACTGTAAAATCGCAATACGATCTAATGGCATTCAAACATGGAAAATTGTTTGTACGAGATTGCTAGCGTGCCAAGGCAAACATCGAAGTATACATATGAAGCAATAAAATTATTATGCAGTTTGAGTGCAACATTGTCGTATTTGAAGACTTTACCTACACTGTATACATGGATAATACTTCGAAAAACATGTATAGGTACCGAAGACACACGGAGGTGCACTATTCCTTGTGTCTTCGGTAAGTAATAATATCACTAATTTCAAGAATATCGTAAAAAGCGACTTCGAGTAGGTAATGATAAATACTGTAGTTCATTATGATATAAGTGCAGTATGTTAAAAATTACAGCCGAGGCGAAGGCGAGGGCTACAAGAAAGCAGAGGCTGTAATTATCAAAGGGCACGTATGTCAAACGACGTTTTATAACATATTTGCGAGGAAATAAATAAAAACAATACAAGAAATGAAGAAGCGCGCGGAATAATTTTTACTTGTTTACACATTTGCGATGCGCGCGCATCAGCGCTTTTTTTAGGCAAAGGCACAAAAAACAGCCAGTATCCATACTTTTATTTATATTATATTAATATTATAAATGCGAAAGTAACTCTGTCTGTCTGTCTGTCTGTCCGTCTTTCACGCCTAAACTACAAAACCGATTTTGATGAAATTTGGTACAGAGATAGATTAGAGCCTGGAAAAGGACATAGGCTACATTTTATCCCAGAGTTGGGCACGATATAACCTGTAGTCCACGCGGGCGTAGCCGCGGGCAGAAAGCTAGTTACTAATTAAGTAAATTAATATTTTTTTTGTTTTTGTTACAGATAAATACCTATTTAATTTACATGAATTTAAATATAGAGCAGGATATGGGCTGATATTTTTTTTTATTGAGAAGCATATAAGTACAGAAGCTAACGTCCAACTTATTTGTATGACATTTTTATATGTTCATTGATCGGACGTAAAAACTGCATAAACTGATATTGGCGAAAGAGGCCATCGACACGAGGCGAGTACCGTGCCGTCCAGTGACACACGCAGGAAACGCTTCGCTTCCAAAATAACACGGAGACACGAGTGGCGCCGCGTAGGTCAAGACGAGTATTTTCAGCCTCGCCTTGATACAGGGCTACCGCATATCACACGTGTCAGTTTAATATTAACTCTTTCGTCAGTCCCTACGCATGTCGATCACCCTTGACGACTTCCAAACGAAATACACGTTTAATATCTATTAATCTCCCTCTTAACGTCTCTGTCTCTCCAATACATGTTTAATGTCATTATCGGTTACTAATAAAGTATCGAGTGCATCTCTGCTTCATGTTATCTCGGTTTTGAGGGCAGATTTCACCATCTCACGTTTGTTTAAATCCGAGACTGAATTCCTAGCCGCTTTTGAGTACTGATGTAACGTTTCGCAATCGTCATACTTGTGTCTATAAAACAGATGACGTCACATTGTTATAGGCAACGGAATCGAGCATCTACAAAGCATGGATTTATGTTTACTTAATAGGTGTAGGTCTATGCTACAAAACCAATTTTGACTTTTTAATGAATTAGCTCGCTCTTTTTGTGTTAAATCACAAAGTTCAATGATTGAATAGTAAATGACCCAAATTAAATCTTTTTTTACACTTAAAAAAGTGCAAATGTTACCTCATAAACCCATGCACTGTCCCATAAAAATATACCTAAAGGACCAACCATTTTTTACCACCCACATAGCATGAGCACGTCACATCAACAGCCCTTAACTGTCTTTTCCTTATAAAGTCCAAGAATTTCCTTAAAAGATAAGGTGCAAAGTTAGCGGTGACCGGAAGGCTAGTGGGGCGACCTTCAAGTCCCACTTCCGAAGCCATTTATCAGCCGCCCGTGGTCGGCTCCGTGCAAATAGCTTGCGCTCGATCCAGCTGAGACATTGACCTAACTAGTTGCCCGACTAGATCGCCATTAGAATGAATGTACGATACATAATGACTGATTAGAGTAGCGCCAGCTTTCTATTTTGTAACTGATTTAATATATTGCCAACTCTTCAAAGCTCTTTGCCGTATAATGTGAAAGTATGCTTGTTTTTTTTCTCAATTTCGTTAGCAATAAAGCAGTATTCTAACTTTAAGTACCATATTTTGCTCCAGTAAGAATATTTATTGTACAATAAAGGATTTACATATATACATACAAAGCAGTTCAATTTTTCATTGTAACCACTACGTACTAATTAATGCTGAAAAGATAGTACTTGTCCTAGAAAGTCCCCATTTCTTCCGTTTTAAACTTTGAAAATCAAAATCATTTTAAAAGTTTGCTAGAAATACATCACACTCTCCTTACACCTGTTACGATTGTACTACTTATAAGTTGCTACCCGTAACCGATTACTGTCCAAGCTCTATGCAGCTAATATTAGTGGTTATTTTTGCTACACAGCTGTCAGTGCGTCGCGTCAGATGCGTTCTCGTATTTACGGCTACTACGTTGCATCACATCATATCACATCAATTTTAAGATATGTTTACATATTAACTTTATTTATAACCAACATCTAAACCAGGAGATTTTGCGGATATCTTAAACTGACACGTATGATTTGTGTTCGCTAAGAGATAATCCGGAAAAATATAATGTTGAATATCCCTTCGGCTGGTAAATTCCCATAGAATGGACGCCGTTAAAATATGACGTTCTGGCGGCCAACATTCTGAAAAAAATTAACTTATAGGACCAGTACCTAGCTGGCGAAAAAAAATCTGATCTAGACTCTGCTTTTTGGAAAAAAAAATCATTGAAAGTAAGGACATAGTCTTATTAAATTTTGAACGTAACGAAGATCCTCGAGGTTGTTTGCGACTTTTCAAGAGAATAGCGATAAGCGAGTATGTGTCTATTAACGAGTGTGTTAACGACTAGAACCAATCCCATAGGCGTATATAGGGGGGGGGCCGGGTGGGCCGTGCCCACCCCAGTATGGTCTAGGGCCCACCCCAGATTATTGGGCTATCAATTCGAAATTCTATAATTGATACCAAAATACTGATAACTTCACACAAAAATCATAAAAAAATATATCTACAGCTGAGAAATCTCCATACTTACTTATTATTACATACTATAATACAGTATTAGTTAATTTTGAATACACAGCGTATTAAGCATTTAATTTAAATGTAGGGACAACAGCACATCATGCTATCAAAAACTGTCAATATTCTTCAATCGAATATCTATGTCATCTACAAGCAATAGAGTTTACTATCCATTAGGAAAATTTGACAGTTTGTGGTAACCTGATGTGCCGTTGACTGTACTCTACATTTAATTTTGCGCCAGGCCCGCGGCCCCCCCTAGAAAATAACCCTAGATACGCCAATGCCAATCACACCCAAGATTCAAACACGCCCAGAATAAAGACAGGTCCCGAGGAGAATACATTACTTTTCACAACTCTTTTCACTTTGTTCAGTTTCCGTTTCTTTTATGAAAAATTCTCCGATACAGCTTTTACTTTTTCAAGTATGTAAAGCAGCCTAGAAATTGTGTTACAAAGTCACTTTCTCTGATTTGTTTTGCAAAATTCGCGGAAAAATTCCACTTAAAGCTAGCGGTAGCGTTACGAAAAGCAATTACAGGCCACTGAAAAGCTTGTTAGGAAACAAGATTTTATTTAAACTGCAAACGGCTTTTGTTTTTATTTCTACCGGTTTTTATTTTGTCTCTACTGAATAAAAACATTCACTACTAATGAATATGAGAGATAAACCTTATTATCATAAATGAAAGAGGAGAGTTAACATATTGTAGCTTTTGTAAACAACAACAAAAATGTATAAGGTATAATTTATATGAAGGACCTGAAATAAACTTAAGACAAAATGTATACGAAAGTCCAATACGAGAGTCTTTCAATGAGGATGGCATAATAGTCGACTAGAGTGATCGAAAGCCTCAATCTAATTTTAGATTTTAAAAAATGTAAACGTTTTTCACTTGATATACAAATGTGGTGTATAAACAGTTAAGAATGACACGAAACACTCACGGTATAAAAGACAGGTGTCACCAGGGCCCGTCTCGAGGAAAAATTTCTATTTTGGTCGTGTTCACCTTTTCAAATTCTCAGAATGTAAACAAGCTTTACGAAATATCAAAATAACTCCATGTTTGAAGTTTTCTTTTCATTAGTAAATAGTTTTCTTCATTCTTCCTCAAATTGTTATTTAAAAGGGAAAATGGTTTATCTTTTGTATTAAAAAGATAAACCATTTCCATTAATTTTATACATATTTAGCTTGAGTAATATTTAGTATTTAAGTAATAATTAGCCTTCAATTTGTTCAGTACATCTATTTTTCTCCTATAGTACACGTCTGTCTTCCTTTCTTCTTGCTCTATCCTATCAACAGGTCTGCTGGTAGAAATTTCTTTTTAGAAATAAGCGGAACCTTTTTGTATGTACTGTCTTATGTCTGTAATTTATGTCCTGTGTGTACAATAAACGTTCTTATCAATAAACGTTCTTAAAATGTTAGGTCTTAAGATGTTTAGAATTTATATTTTTTTTTTCTAATTGAGCCACTAACGTAAAAATGTCGTATTATAACATTTTGTCAAAATGTTTGGGATGTAAAGGTGTTGTTACTGTAACCCCGGCTGACTTTTTATTTAACAAACAGTAGTTTATTTTGTATCATCCAATTTTTCAAGAGTCTGTTATCCACGCCTTCATCTTTGGGGGTTGTTCCAAAGTTTTATTGTTTGCACTTATTCGATTTACCTATAAATTGTTCCAAACTTGTTTTAGAACACCGTTAAACAATGTTTTTATGACTTCCGGTCATTAATATATTTATTGTTTTACAAAACAATAACCACAAAATTATTAATACTCTGGCGAATTGCACGCCCAACAAATATTACTAGCTAGTATGGATACCACACTTGAATATTATCATCATTTAATTAAAGTAGCAAACTAACATGCAATGAATTTTAGTTATAATTATATATGTAAGTTGTTATATATGTATATTGTATTGTAATTTAAAAAAACAATTTATTAGTTTTATAAATAATAAAAAACAATGTTTTTAGAGTAGATACGTAATAACAATAACAATATACGTATTATAATTAAATAGATTGAAGACCGAGTCAACAAGAATAACATATTTTTTGAGATTTAATTTTTTTATCCTCTGAATACCTAGTCTCCAGTTATCCGTTTATCAGGTTATCTACCTCATTTGCCAAAACCTTTACTCATCGTCAAGCAAATCCCTGGAAAATGTCTTCCATTATTCACTAAACGAAAATCCAACCTTTTTTAAATGTTCTATCTGGCCCAAGGCTCGGTCCACCGCGTCACGGGCCCATAAAGTGACCGGTTAACGGGCCTAATAATGCAAAGTTACGAGCTTTCCCATCAATTTACGATGCATTGGCAACCAGCCGATCTGCTGAAGCTCAGCGAGAATTGACAACTTTATTCAAATTGAATTGAGCTATGTCGTTAAAACCAATTTGAAATATGTTTAAATTCTATTATATAAGACGGTACAGGTTTTGGAAATGAGAACAACATCTCTGTAGGCTCTGCAGGGTACAAATTCTATTCATGAAACCTAGCATCAAAATAAAAATTTAAAAGCTTTAAATTATAATGATAAAATAACCTTTTTTACTTACAAAATCCTCCTGGCCCGTTTTCTTCTGTAACAATAAATACAAAGTAAATTAATGAAATGCTTTAGGATGTTCTGTGTAGGAAGGAAGTAGATATGAAAAGACAACTGCAAGGGATACATAAAGTTAATAACTAAGCGCTCGTAGCCCAGTGGTGTTCGCTGTTCTGAACCGATCAGTGAGGTCAAGCAACGTGCACAGAGGCAGGGGACCTGATGAATGACCAAAGTGGAAATTTATCACGAGCGTTTCCGTGCTTGTGTCGATTGACTAGTCGTTAAAACCAATTCAGAAGTCATTTGGCAGTTTGAATACTCTGACACCAGGGTAAATCAAGTTAGCAACTCTCTTGATCTTGATCATACTGACACAATAAGAAGTTTTTTTCTTTTTTTTACCAGCCCATATACGTCCCATATAAGAAGAAATTAATAATTAAATAAGTAGTGCAACTACTGCTAAAACTATTATTTCTACCTAAAACTAAACTCAAACTTGAGAAGTTCATTTCTAGAAAATCAAAACAAGGTGATGGATATGTAGCAGATTGGAACATGTAGTTTACGTACAGTACACTAAGGAAACACACTAATGGTATTGACAAAACAAATGAATACAACGCCAGCGCTGAAATTCGAAGCCAGATTTCATGTTCCTCCTTAGAAATAAAGAAACTGTAATTTTTCTCTTTGCTATGTGTTCCGCTAATCGAAAAAGTTTGTTCAAAGTATTCTTTAAGGCTGTAAATACATATACTGTAATGTTTAATCGTTATTCGAATCTTTCGTTTTATTACTAAATTACTATACCTAACTATCTTCTTCGTGACTGGTTCCAGAATTGATCCGCAGTGATAACTTATATGTCAATTTTAAACTTAAATGTCACTTAAATGTTAAATGTAATAGAGAAACTTACATGTCAATTATAATTATAAAAGTTTTTAGTAAACAAACTTACTTCACCAAATGTTTAAAGCCACAAATCAAATCAACTATCGATTCATCAGAGATCGGTACACATGCGAACATTTATTATTTTACTGGTTGATCTCCGTGACGTCGTTCCCGGTTTTTTACCTGTTTTAATACAAAAAACGTAGCATTTATAATCTACGTCTCATTGTTCGATATAACGAAATAAATTGAGTGACTTAACTTTTTTTTTTAACCAGTATGTGAACCAGTTCACAAAAATTGAACAACTCTCCCCGAAGAAAATAGATCGAAATATTTTTTATGAAATCGTGACTTGTGCTGTGCTATCAGATGACAGTGTAAGTATGAAAAGTTGATTTTTTTTTGGAATTACATATACCTAATCTGCTATGGAAAAGCTATTTAGTTTCATGGGTAGGATCATGCTCTAAAGTTTCACTAACTATAAGTCACCCTATATCTTTTAATAATCAAAATAATAAATTCGAAATGCAACATCATGAATAGTTTGTCTTATTGTATATTGGCAAACATTAGCAAGCTCTTAATTACAAACATAACTGCAAACTAGTTTACAATTTAGCTTTGATATACTGATCCCAAAATAGTGTGTAATGTTATTTAATATAAATTATGTCAAATCTTAGCGAGTTCCTCTGGTTTATTATTTCATTGGATTAAATACAGAAACTAACATACGTTACTTACATGAAAGATGATTTACGTTTGGATCCAGAAAATTTAAGCATTAATGTTGTGATTTATTGTATGGCATCGGACTAGAAAATTTACTAGTTGTGGAAGACGTAATATTGCGGAACAAGATGCCGTTTTAAACTTTGTAACATTTATTAGTCACACTAGATCATTATCTACTAGTTCTGGATACAATCACAAGAGTCTGCAAATGTAACAAAGATGAATGTTTCCGTCTGATTCAACAATCTAAACGATTTTACTGACGTTACTAAAAGCTACTTTTGATTGTTGAATGATGTGTAACACTCACTCGTTTAGTGTCTGTCTGAAATTATTGAAATGTTTCCATATTTTTAAATCCGTAAACTAAAATGTCATATTAATAAATACAAAAAAAATATATAGATAGACGGAAATTAGATCACACCTATATCTTAATCAAATTCAATATGAAAACAAGGAATTCTATTTACGAAATATATACCTGTAGTTTATCCGACTAGATATAAAGTGTATCAGTTGTTGACACTCTATTTCGATATGTAGGCCGTAACATTTTGCACACTTCTGGGAGTTCTCGATAATAAAACGTTCTATATGCCTTTATTTCCCCCGAGAGTGTAGAGGGATGTTTACCGTCTTGTGAGAGCCTTCAAAGTGCACTGAGCTGGGATCAAAGACGGGAAGACAGCTGACAATCTGACCTACTCTCCCTTAGCTCCCTCTTCCCTTCTCTTAAGATCTCTGGAAACATATTTGAGCACTCTCGACACAGCATAATCCAGTTAATAATTCCGGTTATTTGTAAAACATGAGTCAGTGACCCGTGAAAAAAGCATCGTAAATCTGTCATCAATAATTCGTTGGCGATGAGAACATGTTCTGAATTAATTTTGAAGGATTCAGACACTGTCCAGTATGAGTGAAAAATTAAAATAACTTTCTAATATCCACAAAATGACGCCTCGGAAAATTTATCAGTGGCTTCAAAACCACGCAATGCTCTTCCTATACCAGTAAAGGATATAAATCGTATCTACGTAAGACCACAAATGTATAATCCTGAGTTTAAGTCAACAACATCTCGTTTTGAATGAAAAGCGGGAGAGTTTAAATCAACTTATCGCGTCCGGGAACAGTATGTTTAAGAAATGCTCTATATTTCAAGAAACATATTCGTGTTCTGGCAAGCACCAATTTAACCCCGACATCTAATCCGCGGTAATAGGGCGACCTTGTGATCGTAAATATTTATAACATCTTTACGGCGGTCAGTGTGAATGTCTTCTAAATATAAGCTACGTGTCCGCTCGATAAACAAGTTTGTAATCGTCAGCTGTTTTTGGAGAACACTTTGTGAGCTGTCGCTGTTCATTCATCCATAGGCCTTTTTATAATATGAAAACGGCAAAAATTGTTTTACCATTGCCTCCTGTGCACTGTGCACTAGTGATACTAGAAGCTGGGAACATAGAAGGCAATGTGGTAATACAAATTCTGTCATGCCGTGCCGTGCCGTACGAATTATAAAAAGGCCCATTTCTCATAATTTACATATCATGCATCTTTCTTTCTTAACCGTGGTGTGGTGACCCAAGGAAAGCCCCAATACGAAGACGCAGCAAATTAGCTTTACTTTTAATATACAGGGCTTTACGTAAATCTCTTTGAACCTCTCGGGTGGTCTATCAGTCCATGAAACTGAACAACTTTCAAAGGAACGTAGGTCAACATACGAAATAAAAAATTTTGAGTTCCCATACAAACTTCATCAGCATTAGCACATTTTGTATGGGAGATAATTTTTTTTTCATATTTTGACCTATGTTCCTTGGGGAAAGTTGTTTAGTTTCATGGACTAATTCAGCACCCGAGAGGTTGAAAGAGATTAACCTAAAGCCCTGTATAAAATACATGGAAAGTGCAACTCAGCATTTCTCGCTTCCTTAACTTCCCTAATACTATTAATTTACAGTGTGCGTTCTCTCTCCCGACAAGTTTTTTCATTGTTACCTACTCGGTCCCGACTGTCTCAGGTGCTATTGCATTTTTCATGTATGTCCTTCCGTGTCGGTTCGGCGAAGGCGGAAAATATATCCAACGTTTTAATATCCTTGCGTGTTTATCCTTGCGTCCTAATTCATTCAAATTTGAACCTTATCACCAAGCTGGTAAGAAACTTTGATGGATGCCTCTTTGAAAGAACCTACTACACATTATATTTACATCACTTAACTTTATTCCATAAGAGCTTACCAGATACAATAACTGATAAATTGGTAGCATAAAAGCAGTAATAGAGTTGGAATTTTTTAGTGGGAATTAGAAATAAAGAGTAGGACTTTGTCACGCTAGCTAGATGAAGTAATACCTACGCGTTTACATCCTGTTGTAATACCTACGAGTTTACATCCTGTTTGCGTGTCTCACTCTATTTCGCACCTTAGCGTGCCTCCGTAATACTATGGACATAAATATTTATGCAATTTTAAATTAATTTCATATTTGCAGACGCTTCTGGGAAATCAATCTTAAAAATTATGCATGACTTTTAACTGTTCCACGCCAAATCTAAGCGCAACTTTGTTTCTTTGCTTTTCACTACATAAATGCTACAACACTTACAACTTTATCTTTAATGTTCATAGTACTAAAAGGAGGATTATGGACAGTGAGCAAACATCGCGTTACATAAAAGATAATCCAATCCGGAGAGCCCGGAAGAGGGAGACTGTTTTCGTTTTCGGGAGTTTAATAAATCATTTTATTTTTCTTTGCGGTTAGTTGATTAAGCAACATATTCCCGTTGCGTCTAGTTGGCAATGTGACATTTAATTAAGAAGAGAGTGGCAGCAGGCGTGGCCGAGGGCAGTAATTAGTTCGTGGCCGAGGGCAGTATATATATACTGCACACTTCTGATATCAACACGATATCAACATAAGGCAAAAACTTGGTGTACAAGTGTTGTTTGTTGAAATTTCAGTGACAATAACTTGTGAAAAACCGGTTAACATGTTGACCGTTCAAAACTTCAAGCGGCGACTTTCACAATTTATCGCAATGTTTTTTTAACACCAAATGATCTATGCGTCATTACATTAACCACCAAAAATGATGATAGACAGCAGAACTATAATTATAGGCCACTGTACTTTGATCTTCAACCTACCCGCTCAGCGTGGCTCACACCCAGCAGTGGGACTTTATGAGTTAGTAAAAAAATGCTATTTTCCAATTTATTGCGTAATGAAAATTAAAATTTCTGAGTCAACTTTGAAATTTATTGTATTGGTCCTATTTTAAGACACTTTTAAATGGTCACGTTCACCAAATATTGAAACCATATTGGCAACGCTTAACATCATAGTAGAGCGAAACAGAATTTGTTGCCAAACTCGTTTACCAGTGGTTTCCGAATATAAAGTTTGCTGTTGTTTTTCTCACCGGAATAAACTCTGCCTACTTATATAATATTATTAAAGCCTCCATCGATCATCCCTATCAAAGATATCATATCTAGTGACCTCTTAGTATTTTCATAAAACGCCGCACACTCAAGCCCTACATTCAAGTTTTCCTTATGTCTAGGTCTCTCGGGACATAAATTACTTGAGAAAAAACATTTGCTGCGAGTTTTAGAAAAAGCTGCGAATGTAGACTGTCCATATATCAGTTAAATAGCTCTTCAGAAGAAAGTGTCAATGGAACGGCACGGCCAAATTTTATTACCATTGCCTCCTATGTACTCGTAATAGTAATACTAGAAGCTGAACATAGGGGGCAATGGTAATTCAAATTTTGAAGTGCTGTGCCGTGCCGTTCGAATTATAAAAAGGCCCAATTAGTGTAAACCTGAAGTGAAACCTAAGCGACAAATAATTTCCATACATAAAAGCACTTTGGTAGTTGTAAAAAAGCGCACCGTAGTGCTATATTCATATCCTTTCCAGTTAATATAATCATTTACGTTGAAATCATTAATCCACCATCTGTGTTAAAACTATAGCACACACTGTAAATCTAAACACGTTATTAATTCACGTTTTCTTTTAAAATTGTGTTTTAACTTCCTTTAAAACTGCAGTGCATTTAATCAAAGGTCATCTAAGAAATTAACTTGCACAATCAGCGATCTACCTTGAATTCACTGCTAGCGTTTATACTTAATCGGTTAGTTATACAGAAGTAAATTAATCTAGCTTCAGTACGTAGAAATGGAGAAAATAGATAGACGTTATACAGGAAAGTTGTAGTGCTGGAAAGTGACATAGGTTACTCGCAGTTGCAGTCGAATGTGATATTCGAACATTAGTCGTGATGTTATTTATACAATACAATACAATATACTTTATTTGCACACAAGGACATACAGCACAATCAACAGAACATAAAACATAGTGTACAAAGAGGCGGCCTTATTGCAATACAAAAAATTGAATGCAAGATACATTGTAACAGATCGTCAAGCTCTCGAGTTCAAGCGTGTGACTTGTCTACAGATCATAAAGTGGATTTACAACAGAAACCAATGCACGCCATTGAAATTCATAATGCGAAACAAGGTACAGTTAGCAACGCATCAGCAGATCCAACGAAACGTGAATGTGACGGACGATTTTTAGATTGGAAATTCCTGCTATGAAACGGATTTTGACATTTTTGCTTCAGTCGCTTTCAGCGTATTTCTGTCAACTATACGTCTTTCTATCTATATACGACCGACATCGAACCGACCCTTGTCACTAGCTGTCAATGTCATCTGGTACAAGCAATACTCACTACTTGTCACTGTTATCTGTATAAGAGGGGAATGTACTGATATCCGATGCTCCGAAGAATCGGTTGTACTAAATCTCTTACAAAAGAAAAAGTACGTCATACTACGTACCTACATTCGTTTTACCGTTTTCCAGGCGACTGGCCGCCACTCGCTGGAATTAGTACGTTTATCGTCGTACACATCATAATTACCCTTGTATTCTGTATAAAAGAGATAACTGCTACTACCGACTTTGTTTATGTACTAAACCTGCTTTATTGGGTTCTAAATCCCACTGTATTTATCACTACAATCATTCAAAACAAACTGTAAATTATACTTGGCGTATTGGTAAATAATGGAGGAGTAATTTTTTCTGTTTCTTTTGCCTTACTTCTGTCTATCTACTTAAGTTTCCATTTTTTTCAAGGGCTTAATGAAGAGTGTATGAATCTAAACTCTTCTTTGCATTTCTTAAAACTATCTTTTGTTTGCGGCTTTGATCGTCCATAACATTATGGCCTATATTCGTCCGGGACAGTTTAGTTTATTCTATGAGTGAAGAACAGAGACTACATCCTACATAAAAATAAATGTAAACCTTCCTTTATTAGAGCACATTAGATTACATTAAACAAAGTATTTATTTCCGCTTATGAAGGGTTGAAACGAACTTCAGGAGAACATCAACAGAGAGAACATCAAGAAATCCCAAGAGGAGTTTTAAGTTATAATTATGTTTCATACCAGTTTTAATGTAGGAGTCGATTCCACATAAAACCTGCATGAGCAGTTTTGTAGGACTTTCATAGTTAATATTAGTTAAAAATTCTTGAGTAATAATTTCAAGAAATAAATATATAATCTCACACTAGATTGTGGTCAAGAGCGAACCCATTCTGTTAAAAAAGGGTTAAATCAAAAATTTTATTTGAATTATTGATAAAAGTAGAACTTAATAGCCTATGATTCAAAATATCGCTGTTAGCTACGAATATAAATTATTTATTTTAAACTACAGCTGCAGTATCCGGAATATACCGAAGCATAAACTTATTGGAAATCAATAACGCATAAACATCATACGAGTAAATCAAATGTTGACGAGATGAGTTATTTACGTTCTCGGCTAATAAAAAGCAGTGACCGCAACATAACAAAAGTTAATAAATATTTACACATGCACTTTTCAGACTGTTGCCTGTCATAAGGAAAGAGGTGAGTACTCTGAAGCTGGTCACAATTCAACACGCTTTGGCCATTTATTCGTTAAATTTTTATCGTCCTATTTAATACAGATGATTGATTTTATGTGTTAAGGTTGGCATTTTCCAAGAATCAGTAATTTTAGATGTTTAAGGGGTATTAAGGGGTGATTAAACTTTTTTATATGGATGTAATGAAGACAAGTAACATCAAGGTATAAGTCATAATATTAATTTCTTTGAAATTCAACTATCAAGGCAATCAACAAATTTCAATATTTTTTGACATTGTCAATAAACACCAAAATTTGTATACTTTGATTTCGCCGAATTTAAAAAGAAAACAATTTCTAAAACACGTCAGGCCAACGACAAAAAATCCATGTGATTAATGGATCCTCGATCCCATCTGATAATCTGATAATAAGTTATAAATGACTTCGTTGGATGGTTATACACAAAGACTTTATAAGTAACTTTTCTTATAAGTAATGTTCCTTATACTCTATCTTTTAGGATGATAAGCTAATCAGACGAAATAAAACCTAAAGAAAATACACAACACAAACATAGTGGTTTTTATCGACTTTAAAATTCCTTCTGTCTTTTAAACCAATTTCGAAATACTAAATGGTTTTCAATCTATCAAGAAAAAATGAAATAGCTTCGCAATAGCAGCCGAGAATTTCTTTATACCGATGAGATTTGTATACTTACAGGAAATTTGTTTTCTCAACAACATTTTTCATTTCCGAAAAATAGTCTATTGCATAAACTTACTCAACGCAGCGTGATAAATTGGCAAAGATCAAACAAATTTTAAATAATTTTGACAGTAATATTTGTAAGATAAACATCTCTCATTAAAGAAACTTTTGTGGATTTAGTAAGTATAAAAATTGACAAAGAGTCTTCAAATCTTGAGAGAAAAAAGGTTCTATTAGTTACGTCTTCATTTTTTTAACAAAGTTTGTTAGATACGCTACTAAAAGTGATTGTCACTTTTAGTTACGTCACTAAAAGTTATCGTTTATAGTTTCACAAATTACAGTTTAAAAGTAGGGGCTCTACATGATAGTGAAACAGCTTTAGAACTTTCGAAGTTGAACAATATGTCAGCGCCCCGAGAATCAACCCTTGAAACAGCTGACTATCGGGAGACTACATCCTTTAACATACATTTACAGTACTGTATCACTGGCGGATGTTTTGAGTTTTTTTTACTTTGAATCTAATTTTTGAAGGGATTATTGTAAGTGCAAAATAATATTGAAGTCATTAGTACTCAATTAGCTAACATTACATAGTTATCAAACTAACGATTTTATTTCCCAGACATTAACACAAATTATGATTCATTTTGTTTAAGATAATTTTTTGTTAAATGTATGCATGTCGTAACGATGTAATAGAAAGTTGAATAAATAATTATCACAAAAACGTACCGTAACGATGAAAATTGAAAAATAAAAGAACCGATCGGACAAATAAAAATGATACATCATGTCACAATACTTATCCAGTTTATTTTAAAACAATAGAACAAACAAATCATGCAAAATAATTCCCTAAAACACGCCACGACCGGAGCCGGACGGATTACACGAAGAATCCCAAAAGCCTGTATAAAAGCTACATTTCACATTTTCACGTTTACCCCTGTCCACTCAGCGTAATGATAATAATTTTATTTATGGGTTGGATCCAGAGAGGGTGGCAGGGTAATTCCCCCACTTACAGAGGGCCGCCGACGCCCTCCATTACTGCAAGTAATTGGACCAGTGAGTGTATGAAATGATCATCAAATGATTTTACAAAAATAAAATGTATACCTCATTCTTTTTATTACTAGCTAGAGGATTTTATGTTAATTTCGATTGATATTATATTTTGAAGAGGATGATTCTAAGTTAGCTAGCAAAACCTTAGGTTCTCCCCGTGAAACTGAATAACTTCCCTTAGAAACCCATGTAAACTAAATACATACATATGCTCACTCCCATTATCCCTAACGGGGTAGGCACTAGGCAGAGCATCAGTGATTCTAGAACCAATAGATGCCCGTTTGACATAAGTTGTGAGGGTAATCAGATGGAACAAGTTGCATAATGGTGAGAGATGGTCAGCCTTTCGTCCATTATACAGCAAAACCCTCGCATCCCACTAACAGACTTTTAAAGTATACCTGGGAAGAATAGGTAGCTGGCACATTCTAAGTTTTTCCTTCGCTCCCAGTCTAGCATGAAAGTAAAATTCGTAAGCAAAAATATTTATACATCGGCAAATCAGCTGATCGTATAAGTTGCATGTGGAGAAATGAAAACATTTGATTTTTAGAGTTGTTCAGATTCATAGTCTGTTTCACATCCTTAATTTTCTTTTACTAAAAAAATCACCCAATAGAAAAAGATGAAGCCACCTGTTAATCTGTCTAATGGTTTTACCTATAAAACTGACTGGTTTTAGGGTGAACCAACTATTTAAAAAACAAAGTAAGTCCATTGCTCCGTGGCAAAATAAAGAAAAAACAAATGAAGAAACATAATGACGGTCGCTTTGGTCGAGTGGTAGCGGCGCTGCTTCTTGATCGACGGGACCTGGGTTCGATTCCCAGCCGGGGCAAATATTTGTGTAAAAAGCAGATGTTTGTTCTCGGGTCATGGATGTTTGTGTTTGTCTTTATGTATGATCCGAGGGACCCACGACACAAGGGGAAACCTTAGTGTGGGCCTTTGAGTGTGTGGCGTTTATTTATTTATTTATTATAATGAGTTAGAAAAGAGTCTTAAAAATCTTATGTCTAATTAAAATAGTAAGTGATAAAAACGAAAAAATACTCTTTACTATTATTTTACCAATATTTTTTGAATTTCACCAGTCTTAAACACAAAGTAACTTCTTTATGCAAATTGTATAACATTAAAGGAATAATAAATAGAGCCGACATAATACTGAAGAAAATCCGTTTAACTATAAATTTTCCGTAGCACCACGAGCGTTTGATGTTAATGAGAATTACCCCATTATATTTAAAACCCATAATACGGGTTAGTTTATTTTCACAAATCAGGTGCAGACTCGAGACGAAAGAATTATGGGTAACGATCGTCGAAACGCAGTCACTCAGTGGGACTATACTCAATATACCACAGATTAGTTTGGCTTAAATTGCAGAAATTAAACTTTAATTTCAATAAACTATACACCAAAGTCTCAAAATGTTAAACAAAGTGAATTAAGTATTCCATGTCGAATTTATAAATCCGTCGAAAAATTAAAAAGATCGACATAGCTGTGAGAAACTCGCGCATCAAGCCACTCAGATGACGGTGAAACTTTAATAATTGCGTGAGGGCACTGCGTAAAAGGCTTGCTTGCCCTCTGCCGTTGTCATTTTGACACTTTTTTGACATTGGACCGCGGCCCATTTTACCGCGACTACGTTATGCAAGCGCTGCAACTTACTTTATTCTCTTCTTTTGAATTTACATTCTTACGTTGACTCTATTACACGATTGGAATACATAGTTCTCGAAAAATATAACAAAGTCAAATATTTTTTTAATAATCCTGTAAAATTTCCTTCAGTACTTAAAATTCCTGATATACAAAGGTGCGTGTGAAAATTCAGTAAACATAGATTAAGAAGTAAAAAAGAAGGTAAGTATAGAAATACCAACGTACACCACAACAAAAGTAAGTATGTACATCAATTCTAAACAGCCATAAATCATGTCCGATAAAACAATAGGCTTTGAATCGATTCATGTCGATAGCATCGAAAACCGCTCCAATAATTCACATTTCAAAGACACGCGTGAATCATGTTTCTGAAAACAATAACGCTAATCAATAACGTATATATTTTTAAAGTTCTAATGTTAAAACAAATATTGATTTAATGTAAATTCAGATTTACATTTTCAACATATATTATTTTAGACTCTTCTCTAAAAAACCTAGTTGACTCCTGTATACTAAGTCACAGCCATGATCAAACAAACAAACTATAACAAAAAAAAAACTATTTGCTGTAGAAGACTTATAAATACTTAGAATAAATTCTCAAAATATTGATCAACTGTACCGTCGAGAAGTTCCTATAACCTTTTGATCTTGTGGCCCACAAGGTAATAAGTTTTAAAAAAACGGCAACTCATTTGAGTTGCTGACAAAACAAAACTAAAAAAGTCGGGAGTTCGTAGAACAATCTTCGTAGCACATAGCTACGCCGTAGAACGTTAGACCTCTACAGAGCAGAGCCAGGGAATTAGCAAACTGCATTAAACTTTGGAATGAGATATTATAGACTGTAGAGAGAATTAGTTGGAAAGTTCGCGTATATGTTTTCAGTGTATCGGTTTTAGAATGAAAGTTGGGTATAGTCACAGTCAGGGCTGGCAGGCAGCCAGATGCGTCTAGGGACGCGAGAGGAAACTTTTCTGTTTGTTCAGCCGCAGCGTGCCGCCTCACTGTGCACTAGCTGCACTCGGAAAATGCCTTTCAGCCTTTGTAATTAAAAACGGCACCGTTTCGATGTTCACTTCAAATACGCCTGAGACTTTTTAAGCTTCTCTCGTTTTTTTCGAACTTTGTCTTTCATTTCTATTTTAATACAATGAATTGAAACTTTTTGTCGCACTATTGAACAAAAATAAACATAATCAAATTTTTTTTGAATTTCAAGCAATGGTCTTAAGCCGCGATATTGAGCTGTTAACCATTTTTTGCTTTCCTATATGAAACAAAGTATAGTACTACGTCTTACTTCATGTGTATTCTTTTTTTTTAATCTTAAATGTAGTAAAACGAGGCTTTAGACCATACATAACGTCTATGTCAGCCTCATAGGATGACTCTCAAAATAAAAATTAAAAATAACTGAAAACTTTTCAACCACATCACTCCGTGATGCGCTCCTTATATGAGTGCATCACGAAGCGATACAGTTGAAGAGCTTTAGGGGCTAGCGGATCGGCTAATCTTACATTAATCTCCCCATTCTGAAGTAAACCCGTACCCAAAAACCTAGCCCTATTGACCCTTGTGAGATCACACTCAACTATAAAATGATAAAGGTCCTCAATCCTCTTACCACATGCGCAATGTGTATTCTATGAAGGTTTTTTTAACTGAGTTTTGCTGAAGACAAACATATCTGTCGCCGTTTTCAGCACACAGCTCTTTTAATATTGATGATGGTTATAAATACGTCAAAATCTTTTTATTTAGGATTCCTTAAACAGTCAAGACACGTTTCTCGAAGAAAATTTAATGAAACAGAAACAAATGTCTTACCTTGCCTAATTTCAGAATTAGCTCAGTTATTTTTAGAACGACCTTTGTTCCAAACAAGGATAGAAATCTTTAATAATGTCGTAAAGAATATTCTGGAAAAAAGCAACTTTGTTTACTTTTATTAATTTAAGACGTTTTTAACGTAGCTTTTAAAACACGAAAAGAGTAAATTTAAAAATTTATCCCAAATTAACGTTCTTCTTCTTCAACTAACGTTTAAAATGTTGTTGTTGTCTGTACCTACAACAAAATGACAGATACTAAAAAGTCATCAATGAAGAAGGTAATCATGAGAATATTGCCAGAAATTAAATCTACTTTAAGTGAAATGAAATATAGTTTTAATTTATTTTAAAGATGGAACATCATCAGTATCAATAAATAAATTAGTACTAGTTTAAGTAAAGGTTAAAAGAAATCTGATTCTAAGTCTTGGTGTTATAGCTCCCAAAACCTTTAATTGCCAAAACATCCATTTACACCGTTTACTCTCTGATGAGTCCCATTTGCTGAAAGACGGACGTGAAATCTAACATTCATTATTATATCATTATTAAATATACACTCTTTATAATTTAAAAGTCAAATAATTTACGCAGATTTTCCCTCTCTCAAGAATTGTTTGTTTTAAATGATGTTTCGTTTTCATGTCTTTACAATGTGTAAGCGACTGTTGGCTTGTTTATTTATACGAAGGTCTTCCCCTTACTTTGAGATGAACATTTTTATAATTTCTGTGTTTTACAAAGTCTATCCATGTGTCTGATGTTTTCTTTATGTCAGTAAATTATGCTGTCATCGCATCGCACATTTTGTTTTCTTACTTTAATGTAAGAAATTCCCTCTACTTCTGTTACAACCAGAAGTAGAGGAAACTAAAGAAAAAACTAACCTTTAGAGGTGAAATGAATCAGAGATACAAGCTGCTTTGTTTGAGTTTTATTTGGTTGCGATATTATTTTCTTAAACTATACTTAATATTATAAAAAGGTTAATTAGTAAGATTGTGAAAACTACTGAAATTATTTTAAAAATTATTTCACCAGTAGCAGATGAAATAAGCTACATAATTTTCCCGAATTCCTAGGCGGAAACCTAATAATATATGAAAATTTAGGTCCTAACGTGATGCACTAACTCATCAACGTCCAGCCGACACCATTGGACCTAGTATGCGGACACAAAGGCCTACTACGTTACTTTTAAAACATAGACAAGGAATAGGCAAGGATTTCACGAAATTTCTACTGGAACAAAGAAGAATTCCTTGAATGTAATCAAATTTAATCAGAGTGTGGAACGGACAAAGCGCAAGGAGGACGAATAAATTAAAGAATAATGTCGTTGTGATTGGTTTGGTTGGTACTATATCACTGGTTTATACTTCGATTCAAACTATCAATAAATCCTAAACTTAATCACAACACGTGACCACGATCTTAACACGTAGACTGCGGCGATGACGTAGTGATTATTTCTAGAGGTTATGTCACATCTGCAATTAGTTCTGTGACAACTGTTCGTGACGATATGCATGCGTTGGCAGCCAAGTGCACTGCCCTAGCATAACTGTTACAGAGTTAGCTTTGACAATTCTAGTAGCAGATAGAAATAGACATGAAATCGTCTCGCATACATTACGTAGCGCTAAAATTTCACCAACGAGCAGCTTGGTGATAGAAAGCAATGTATAGAAAGTTCGTATTATTTCTGGTGATCAGTTCAGAAATACCATCTGGCGGTGACTTAGGAACCATTCGCCAAGTCTCTCTGCCAAGTGGGTGAACTAGGCTAGCAAAACGCATGTCTCTGCCTACGACGATATCGATTTATATTGCTTTGGTTGATTCTCATTTATAATTTCAATTATAAAGTCTGCTGTCTAATAATAACACTAATATTAATGCAGAGTTTAAAAGCAATAAGATATTGCGGGAAAGTCAAATTCAGTAAAGTGTTAGTCTAATTTTAGGATGCCAATTCAACTGCACACATCTTCAAGATACTTAAGGAGAGTTAGTCGGTTGCATGTTCCACAGTTCTCTCCTTACGAAGTGTCAACAGCTAACTCGGTAGGATAGCTTGTTATAAGTTTGTGAAGTTTCACAGCGTAAGTATAGCTTATTAAAAGAAATGGAGACTTTAGCCGGTACCTAGGTATCGTATGCTTTAACTTATAAAGATTCTTTCCAAGATTTAGTTTAAAAACGTCATTGTACGAGTATTTCACTAAACATCGTTGTTTCTTGATTTTTTCGTTATTTGTCCTCATTTCAATTTGCTCTGTCAAAGAAAAATAAAGCATTTGTCGAATTTATCCAGCCTACAGTCACTATAACTTTATTGACATTATGTAGAAAAGTCTTTAAAAACATTAGCGAAGCGCATCGTAAAAGCCTGATCATCAAAGTGCTTCGGAGGTAGAGGCGGTCATAAATTGGAGCATATCTAGCGAGGCATCTCCGCAGGTCTGGGAACTAGGTCAGGGCTAGTTGCTGCACGTATTGCGAACATCCTGGCCCGTACCACTCTGCTACCTCTAATTAGGTTGAAAGTGTACTACGTGGCTAGCTAAGGGCCAGGCAGATATAAACTGATAAAAGAAAATAGATACACAATTTTATATTCAATGTTTTCTATTTTCATTAAATACTCGTAACATTAGAATACCTATTAAGTTCATACTTTAAATTAGAAAAAGAGCCTTGGGAAGATATAAATAGTAACCCATTTACTTAACCTACTTAATTATGGCATATTCTTATTTTAAGAATAAACAAAATATCATAAATGTAGGCCGGCTCCTCAAGGTGGTGAGTCCCGTTATAAAATCATATAATAATACAGTATTCTATAATTTAAATGTATTCGTTCATTAGTAAAATACAGTATTCACTCAAGAAGGAACTGTAACAAGTATCTTATTTAATATCTTTAGTTTTATTGCTCTTTTAAACTTGTTCAGACGAGTGGTTAATAAAATGTATCATACTCTTATAAACGATAACACTTAAAGCCAAAAAAAATACATAAAACCCCTACTTTCAATCATAATAAAGCAAGTGTTCGGTAAAAGAGCAGTCACTTTATCTCTACAAGGTGTCTTTAACTTAGTTACCGAAGTAAATCAGCCTACGAAACTAAGAATAAAATAGAAAAACTTTATTCAACTAGGTAACACTAAAACTAAAATATAGATAAACAAATTAAACTTAAAATTAAAACAGTGTCAGTCAGAAAAGCGCTGACTCAGCATGTTGCCGCTAAGCTTGCACACGGCAGTGCTGATATTCTGTCAGAAACCTGATCACAAATGTAATGAGCGACTGCATCTGTGCGGTTTCTAATTTTTCAACACATTTGCTCATAAAGTGGGTCTTATATCATTGTTTTAAGGTTCATAATGATATGTTTTACCCAGCCCGTGAGTAATTCAAATAAAGCACTAATACGTAATGTTTTTTTTTCTAAATTTCAGCAAAGAGATCAGGAGGCTTACCATGATCGCTTAGCGCGATCCAATTTAGGACCTAAACAAGTCTGCAACGCTTATTCGTACCATGATGGCTTATAAGCGATTCAATTTTGGCGCTGTTGCGACATTTAAAATGGACCATAAACAACCGAGCAGTTCAAAAGCAGCGCCATCATGGTACCATTTTAAAAAACATTCCAATTGCGAAGCAGTTCAAAGTTGGATCCTAAACAGAAATGCTTTTAAACGATCGTGGTAGGTACCCTGATCTTATTTTATAGGTATTTAAAATTAAGTGTAAATATTAAACTATTTGTAAATTTAAATACAATTCCACTAAATCATTTATACAGAAAATTATCATTTGTTTATGCTAAAACGTGAAAATATATAGTTAAGTATTTTTTATTATTTGGCTGTGTGGCTTACTTGTCAATGTGAATCTCATTTTGCGAGCGAAAAAAGAAAAAAAATAATCGCGCCTCTTTTCAGATGTTTTTACTTGGTTTTCACAAACGGCATTTGTATTCATCAGATTGTTATTATTGTCAGAAATACAACACAAAGATGTCTTCTTCAAGTGCAGAACAGGAAACCTGAACTCGCCTCTTATGTAATATCCAACTTAGCACACTTTTAGCATAATGTACTATTGTGTGTGAAGAGTTAGGGAAGAGTAGAGTGTGTGTAAGTGTGCGTGTTGTGTGTTTATGTTATATGTTGATCTCCCATACAAAATATGCTGATGAAGTTTGTATGGGAACTTAAAATTTTTTTTTCGTATTTTCACCTGTTCCTTGGGGAAGTTGTTCGGTTTCATAGACTGATCAACCACCCGAGAGTTTGAAAGAGAGATACCTAAAGCCCTGAACATAGTTTATAATAAATAAAAGCAAAAAAAAAATTAAAACATTTTTTTTATCAAAATGAAAAATCATCTATCTGTATAAATAAGTAAAAAACATGAAGCAGCGAAAACCTGCCAGAAAACTAAACCACGGAGTTGGTCAGGCATCAGGTCACTCTAACTTTTGAATAAACATGTAGACAATTTTCCCCCAGGAATATAGGTAAAAATATGAAATAAAAAGTTTCGCCTCTCCATACAACTTTTGCGATCAGCTGGCTTGTATGGAATGTATGGGTTTTGTGGGAATTTGATATGGGTTCCTAAGGGAAAGTTGTTTAGTTTCATGGGAAGAACCTCGAGGGAACCACTCCTTAAAGTTTTGCTGACTAATTAAAAGTCATCAAAACAATATAAAAAGTCATAAAACAATACCAAATACAAACATATTTATTTCTTTTACAGAGACATACTTAACATAAAGTTGCTGAAGCCACCTTTTAAGAATGTTATCTGCCTGTGCGTTAGTACTATTATTTATTCTGTCTGTGCCTGTGCCAGGAGACTCTGCTCATCCACATTTATTTTAGAAAAGTAAAAGGAAACAGTATAAACTTTTCAAGTTAATCAAGGCCTATTTATTCAGACAAAATGTATCGTCAATTCATTACTTCTAAATTTTCTTCTACTGTTCTACCTACTTAATTATGTAATTTACATTTATGTAATTACATTAAGTAGTAATTTACATTTCAGCTTTCAAGGATTTGTCGTGTCTCATAACAAGACCCCTAGACAAGTCCTTGAGGGCTTTTTGATCACTGTAATTAATCTTTTCGATTTAGGTATGTTTCGCCTGATTCCTTTTTGGACGGATTCCGTTTTGAACAGATTCTTGTTTCAACAGATTATCGGTTCAGTGATGTATTATTTAGTGTCTAGATATACACATTTTTATGAGAAAAAGACCCAGTTATGTAACGTGCTTTCTTACCGTGACAAATACTGAGCTAGTGCCATTTGAACTGACAGCATTTATGCAACACCACTCACTCACATATACACCTTTCGCTCTCAAACAAATACCTACCTACTTATAAATTAAGATACTTAAATATTGTTTTTCTTTTTTGTTATTGTTTATTCGCATTGTTGTATCGTTTTAGTTGACTTAATATTGCATATATCCATCTAATGTTTGACAGAGTAACAGCTTGTTGCGGATATGTTTTTATCGCTATTTGTACCTAATAGTGGTTGTGCAAATAGTTATTATAATGTAGAGCGAGCTTTACATTGTTTATGTTAAGAAGATTAAAATTTTTCATGTTGTCAGATTTTTTACCTGTCAAGTTGGCAGCACTTTTTTCTTAACTCTCGAATTTTGTGACTGATGTAAAATGGTACGAGTAGCTTTTTGGATTGAAGCATAATTTCAAGTTCACTAGCAGTAATGTCAATAATTCTCTTTGACTACAGCATGTTTAATTAATCATTGTGCCACTATCCTGCAAACCCTTGTGTATTCAAGAATTACACGAAGTCATAGTACCAGAGTGTTTCTTTTATTATTATTATAAGATGGGTTAACTCTTGACCTCAATCTTGACCATAAGGTCAAAGATGAGGTCGACTATGGAGCGAGTTAACCCAGAAAATGCCTACAAAGGCCCTGGTACTCCCACGCACCGACGGAAAACAACCTCACCTCACCGGCCGGCCCAAAAAAAACCGAGTGGATCAGGATATTCAGGATCAGAGTCTTGATCCACTAAAACCTTAAGTTTTGAATATTATATACAGATGTATGTATTCTCCCATTTCTAGCTTATCTATAAGTACCTTCGTGTGAAGAGGATGGCAATCGACGCTATTATCAGCACGATCGGTAATGTGAAAATGATAGCGTTCTCTTCATAACGCGATATCAAACAAGTTATCTCTATAACTAAAGGTAATAACTACCAGTTTACATGTTAGTATCACATTAAATGTTTCAATAAATATTACAATGTGAAAGCTTGTTGTCATTTTTGATACTTTTTCAAAAGCACAACCTACGTACGCATGATTCTTTGAGCCGAGCTTGTTCCATGGACCAAGTTGGATCGTGTTCCCCTGACACAGATATTTCAATAGTTAAAATTATATATTTTTCAAATATAATATTTGCTTAAAGAATATTTTTCAATCGGAATACTACTCGTACCTGTATTAGAGACTTAATTTATTACCCTCCAATCGTTTTTTTTTTTAAATTCAATCAGACGTTTGATGAGAACATTCGATAAAAAGTGTCTCCAGGGTAAACGGCTATTGCCAGTTGTAGATGTATCCCCACGATGAAAGAGATTACATACTGCCTGAGATTGCATACTTCTAATTTCTTGTTGTGTTTTGGCAATAATCAATTTTCCGAATGCACACAAAAATAGCGCATGGAAATCGTGTTAAAAAAGAATTGTTGCCTAACATCAGTGAGGTAGTTCTGATTTTTTTTATAAGCTGGTAGTGGTGAAACGGGTGATGACAAATTAAAGTTTTCGACCTCGAAAGCCTTCCGGATCACAGTTAAATAATTGAAAACTCATTAAAATTGTTACGGCAAAAGTTACAATGCACACTTATTAGTAAACTTAATTTACAATAAAATGAGAATAATTTGGTTTTGGTAGGCCAAACAGTTTATGAGTTACGGCTATTCAAAAGTTGCCAAAATTTGCAACGTAACTTTTGCCGTAACATAGGTCCTTGTTGGTAAAAATTGACTTGTTGGTAAAAAGTCCAAAATTCTAATGAATTTTCAAATATTTTACTGTGATCCGGAAGGCTTTTGAGGTCTAAAACTTGGATTTGTCATCACCCGTTTCATCACTACCAACTCTTTAAAAAATCAGAACTACCTCATTTGATGTAAGGCCAAAAATGCCAATTCCATGAGCTACGAACTATTTATGCTGACAATCATTTGAATTTAGAGCTGTCAACAATATTTTATATTTAAAAGTGCACACTTTGTTGTTGTTTTGTTATTATTTCGGATCGAAGACACAATAAGAAAATAGGTGCGTTATACCTTGACATTAGACAGTTTCTTTTTTCATTCAATACCTTCGATGGTAATAAAACTAAAAACATCTTAGTGACGTCTTATTATTAAATTAGTTGACAAGATTAACTCTAATATAATAACACATTTTAATTGAAAGGTGACAGCGAAAAGTTATGTTTTCGAAGAATTGAACATGTGGAACTATTTCCAGACGTCGGTGGCTCTATATTCGCCACAAGTTCCTCACGGTCGACACCAGTGGTACCTCACCATTATGATCTAATAAAGTTATTAATAAAGATGAAAAACAACATCAGCAATGCGAAGAGTCAAGAAATGGGAATTGCGGTATTTTAATCCCTATGTTAAAAATATACACTTCCGATAGACTTCCGACCTTGACAGAAAAACAGCCGGGCGCACAGGCCCGTATGCAGATCGTAAATTTTGGTTAACAAGATGTAATTAAACTCGTACTCAAGAACGTAAATCGGAATGGCGTGATAAAACATGCTCTGCATGAATTCTACGATCTTACATAAATAGCAATCAGCGGTAATAAAGGTTGAGTATGCCAAGTTAATTTTGTATCCTCATTTTGCCAATTAGCTCAAATTTTCCTATGTTTATAAAAAGCTACCTTAAGCAATTCAACAACATTTTCAATTCAACAACATCCTCGTACCAAAAATTACGTCAATCTAAAGGTAATGAAAATAGCTTCAATTCCAAAAAATGTAAGGTTTATTTTGATGACAGCATAAAACAAGATGGCCAATTTTGCTATAGTTCTGTCACCCAACACGTTACAGCAATAATTTATGCAACATAAAAAAGTGGAAAGCATGTATTTGAAACATTTATATACTATTTAATTTATAAAGCAGAGGATTAAAAGTAATTTGCAATTTTTACATCACCGCAAAATCTGCAATCATTTCAAGTTTTCATGCGTAAATGAGTCGATATAAATCCTGGAACTGGTTCCATTTCATGCAAGGTAGTCGAGGGATCGCTAAACGGGAACACAACGTTACTGTTTAGTTGTTTACCTTCTCAATAGGTAACTGTAGGTTATTATATTCTTGTAAGTGAGGAACGCCCAATAGAATAACAAGAATATACTAAGTCCATGGAATAAAATAACAATAACAATGACTGCATACGAGTAACAAGTCAAATGACAGACAGACAAATGACATAGAATCGGCATAAAGTATGGCCATCTAAAGAGATGACCTAAAAATATACCGATCCAATCTTCATGGACCAGGTAAACACTCGCACCACGGAATTTTTTTTTCAGTGCGAACTCCATGGTGAATGATAGAAAAAAGTAGTTGTCACTAGTTCTCGCCATTTTCCAGTAGTTTCCCGTCGATAATGTATTTTTTTTTGTTCACTTTGTTTCCGCTGCTTTAACAGTTATTTCACTAATCGTGCTAATACCTAATCATTAATTATCAAAAGATTTTTAACATAAATCTCATCCGTGTAACAGCACATAGTCTGGGGCAAGAATAGGCCAAATCTTTTAACTTTAGTAATTGACTGAAATAAGTTTTACCATTCTCGGGTTTTGCGGTGTCATCCAACCCCAAAAATCAGTGACCCTTTTAAATGAAGCAATTTGGCTAAGTAGAATTCTAGGAAGCATCCTTCACTAAAATAATTTAATAAACTAAAGTAAGTGTAAAGGAGTCCTAATCCACCTGATTCAAAATATAAAGTATTATTATAAAGGACATAAGATAATAAAATTGTTCTGACAAACTTTAGCCAATAATAAGTTAAATATGTAAATGTAAGTCAGATAAAAAGTACCCAAAATAGACGTCAATTAGTTGATGTACAATGTTCCACTTTAAAAAAGGATGAGCCACCGACTTCAATCCCAACAATTGTTTGCACAAAGTAGATAACTAGTGCCAAAAATGAATTAATTTATAAAGTTCCAATAGTTTCAGGATTGTGTAGGGATAAGTCCTCTGAAGAAGTCTTCTAATACTGTAGGAGCAATCCTAATCCGTTGTATGGGCGTTCAACAATAATTCTATAACAGTGAACTTATTTATTTATTAATTAGATCAGCTAGTTTATATAAGAATTAACCATTAATCCACCTAAATTTCCGCCGCACGGGTAAAAATAATAAAAAGAAACCTGCCGTTCAGGTGGCGAAATTGAGCACTATCCAAAATTCAAGCTATGAGCAAAAAAATTGAAAAAAAAACCGGCCAATTACGAGTCGGACTCATTCAGTATTTGATATAAATTCCAGTGTGATACCTAAACGCATTCCTGAGAAAAAAGGTCTTGAGAGACAGACAGACGGAAGGACGGACAACAAAGTGATCCTATAAGGGTTCCGTTTTTTCCTTTCGAGTTACGGAACCCTAAAAAAGAGAGGACCACATTAAGGAACTACTCCTACATAATCCTGCATTTTTTGAAACTACATGATTTATTTCCTCAGTTTTCCTATTTTTCGCAGACTACAGTGCCTATTAGCAGATAACTACAAACGAAAATGTTATTCGTTTATTTAGACCATGTTCTGGTTTGTACGTATTTTTTTTATTTTTGTTGATTCTTTTTAAAAGCGCTGAATCATTTTCGATAAAATTTATATGAGACCACTTCAGGAGCTCTTTCAAACAAAAAAATAATTTTGAAAATCGGCCAACATTTGGCGGAGTAATCGCGTAACAAACACACAAAAAAAACATACAGTCGAATTGGGTTCTCAATTTTTGAAGTTGGTTGAAAATTATAGTAGACCACAAATACCTAGAATAAAGGACTTAAAATTCAAAAAAATATATATACGGCAAGCTTATTTCCACAACTCCTTCCGTTACTGATTCTCAAATTGCGCATTTAACATATGATTCACTGGATTTAAAAATAACATTATTTGCCGCCTAATCCTACAGATTTAAATTAGTTGTAAACGCGTAATTCATGGCGCCTATGTGAAGTATTTGCTTTTTAACGCGGTTTATTACTGCAGTTAGATGAATGACGTAAAAATAAACATCACATGATGGAGTAACGGACGAAAAGGTGGGAGGGTGTGGAGTGTAGTCGAGAAAATCGAATCGAGTCGCTGTAATTCGTCGTTTCGATTCTGATGAGGTTTTAATGGATCTGTTACGTGCACGCACCCTGGCAGCTGGCAGCTCTTTAGTGGATGTGACTATACAAATTCTAGTTACAAATTCTTACAAGAATAAAATACAGCCTTAACTAAAACAATTTTAAGCACTTCTACTCGTCTGCACCTACGGTTTTTATTTAGCCAAACCTAAATTAAGATATTAATAGACCACTCTTATACAGGGTGACGTTTTAATCGCTGGTAAAATTTTACGGACGTCAAGTTATAATAGAATTGAAGGAATGAATGAATGAATGAATCGTTTATTTCTGCACACACAAAGCTTACATTATTATATTAAATCAAATTTCAGATAACAAAGATATTCAGAACTAAAAATAATAATTCAGAACTAAGTTTAACCGACCCGTATTTTTTTAACGTTTATCCGAAACATAAAAACACGTTTAAAAATATATTTGGGAAAAAAATATGTCCAATTTATCTTCAACACAATTCGTGATACCCTTATTTCTGCGTTTCTAAAAATGTACTTTTTATTTTACTTCTTAACAAAGGCGTTAAGTGGTTCCAGACCTAGATGATACTCTGCTACCCCGTTAGGAACGATAGGCGTGAGTGTATGAAGATGTGAGTGAGAATATTTAGTTTACTCGCGAGGACAGTGTGGGCAGTAAAGCGCGCCTTTGTTCTCGCCGCGCGATCGATACAGCTGACGAACACTTATCATTATCACTGGAATAAGCTCGCTAATTAACCACACAAGTGCCTAAACCGTGTTACTGACTGCTCATTCAATGGGAACTTAATATCCGCATTTGGACATGAAGCTTATTAACCAAAAGTTAGTGGTAAAATAGATAATAGGTAACTAATGAAATGAGACATAGCCCAGAAGCGCTTCCTTGGACAGAAAATTATAAAAAATTATTGTAAACGCTACACACTCAATAAAAGCCCACACTAAGGTTTTCCCTTGTATCGTGGGTCCCTCGGGGCATACATAAAGGTAGACACAAACAACCATGACCCGATAACAAACATATGCTTTTTACACAAATATTTGCCTCGACTGGGAATGGAACCCAGAACCCGTCGATCAAGAGGCAGCGTCGTTACCACTCGACCAACCCGGCCGTCATGTACTAACACTACCTTCTTACTTATTATACTTCTTACGTTTCTTGGAACAGGCTAATTTCGGTTGATTTGGTGGTCAAAATGCTTAAGGATGCAGCTTGAACGCAGTGAGTTAGTTCCTAACAAACCTACAAATCCTTAAATTAATTAAAGAAAATTAAATTAAGCCTGTTTCGACTAAAATAGGTACTTGCATGAGCGAGTAAAACATGTCTTATTTACAAAGAAAAAAGGAATATTTTTAAACGCTCCCGCGAGGCTCTAAACTATCACTTATCTTTAAATTATGTATAGGAATAAGGCGGTGAGTGTTACGCTTATGAGTACGGCAGTGAGCGTTGTTAGTGTTCGGCGATCTATTGCCAGCTTTAGGCGATTAACGAAGTCGCTCGGGCGGAACATTACCTATCGGATGTGCAGCGAGACAGACAACAAAAGCTTCTCCCGAGGATTTGCTCAGTGTACTGGAAATTCCTACAGTTTCACGTTTAATTTTAAATCATTTGGTATTCCCCGGAAAAATAGTATATTGTGCAACTTGGGAATAAGACGGATCACGAGCAAATGAAGGATTCTAAATTATATCCTGAATGACGCGAGTGATTCATAGCCCTCGATGAAAATCCGTTTTATTCAAGAGTTGCACATTATATTTTATACCATGACCTCGAGAAAAAGAAAGATTTAAGCGGAAAATAAACATTTAATCAAGAAAAAAGGAATGTTACATTAATGAAAATGTACAGAGGCCAGCGCATCAGGTTACCCCATTTTCATCTTATCGTAACGGCACAGAGTGCACGCTTGTGATAACCTGATGTGCGCGGCCCTCTGTACATTCAAATTTGAACAATTACTAAAGTTTAGAGTAATTTTCTTGTTGTTGTCGATAGGGTGATCAATCTGTGACGAGATATTTATTTCTTGTCGACGTATTACTAATTAATGTCAGCAAAGAACACACATTTTTATTTTAAAGTTTTAAATCTGTCTAAAATGTTGACCAATCAAATATTGAAGAGTTATCTGCGCAAGGAGTTTGAATTTCGAATATTCTTTGCGATGGAGGTCGTATGTCTATAAATTGGAGTGTTCGAAATTTAAACACCAAAATTGTCAAAAAGTGCTCTTTTTTTACGTGTTTTGCGGGAGAAAAAGAATCTTTTTAGGGTTCTAAATTCAAATATCAAAACTGTGACTAAAAGAGCTCTTTATCCCAAATTTTCAGTGATAAAAAGAAGCTTTCTAGAGGGGGAATGGTATAATAGTATATTGTGCAACTCGGGAATAAAAGACGGATTTTAAGCGAGGGCCAAAGTTGGATCACGAGCAAATGAAGGATTCTAAATTATTGAATCACGAGCGTAAGCGAGTGATTCAAGTGTTAGAATCCTGAATGACGCGAGTGATTCATAGCCCTCGATGAAAATCCGTTTTAACATTATTTTTTATACCTTGACCTCGAAGAAAAAGAAAGATTTAAGCGCTGCGCAAGGAGTTTGAATTTCGAATATTCTTTGCGATAGAGGTCGTATGTCTATACATTGGAGTGTTCAAAATTCAAACACCAAAATTGACAAAAAAAGTGCTCTTTTTTTACGTGTTTTGCGGGAACAAAAGAATCTTTTTGGGTTCTAAATTCAAATACAAAAACTGTGACTAAAAGAGCTCTTTATCTCCAATTTTCAGTTAAAAAAAGAAGCTTTTTAGAGGGGGAATGATATAAAGTATGTTTATGATTGTGTAAGTATGTTTTCAACACATTTGCTCATAAAGTGGGTCTTATGTCATTGTTTTAAGGTTCATAATGATATGTATTACCCAGCCCGTGAGTAATAAAAATAAAGCACTAGTACGTAATGGTTTTTTTTTCTAAATTTCAGCATAGAGATCAGATCTTATTTTATATTTAAAATAAAGTGTAAATATTAAACTATTTGTAAATAAAAATATAATTTCACTAAATCATTTAAATTTAACAGCAAATTATCATTTATTTATGCTAAAACGTGAAAATATATAGTTAAGTGTTTTTTTATTATTTGGCTGTATGGCATACTTGTCAATGTGAATCTCATTTTGCGAGCGAAAAAAGAAAAAAAAATCGCGCCTCTTTTCAGATCTTTTCACTTGGTTTTCACAAACGGCATTTGTATTCATCAGATTTTTATTATTGTCAGAAATACAACACAAAAAATGTCTTCTTCACGTGCAGAACAGGAAACCTACGTTGGTATACCGCCAGAAATACTTTCCGAGTCGCAACATGCAAGTGATAGCTTGTTGCCGTCAATATCAAAGGAAAGTTTTTATTTCTTTCTTTCCTCGCAAATGTGTTGAAAAACGTCGTATGACACGCGTGCGCATTGGATATTACATTCTCGGCTCCATTGAGCCCTCGCCTTCGGCTCGGGCTCTAAACTCGCCTCTAATGTAATATCCAACTTAGCACACTTGTAGCATAATGTACTATTGAATGCTCGTTACGAGTACCACGCCTACACATTTAAATATTTGTCATTCGATTTTCATCTGTTTCAGTTTTAAGTAGGTACCTATACAAGGCAATTTATTTATTTGTGATAGCTTTATACGAGTTACATGTCAAGTAGTTAGTTACTAACTAAAAATCTGCCTATAATATTTCCTATTACCAATAAAGAAACAGAAACTGTTGGAACAGTTTACTTAAAGAAACCTCATTTGTTTACATTTATTTTTACGATTTGTCGATATAGTTTTAAATTTTCTATTGTTTTCTGTTAGTCTGTGATCATTTGAAAGGCGCCAAGTAAGAAGCGGAGAGGAGGGTTGCAATGGGTCACAGTGAGTCGCATATCTGGAACCCAGCCAAATGGAAGAGGCCATGTGTGTGTACCCAGACATTTAATTCGCGTGCCCTGGATGATTTTAATTCCAAATTTAAGTACACAGCATTCTTGTTTTCTCTTTTTAAATTGCCACCTGAGATTACAGGAGCGATTTAACTAGTTGTAGGAAAACTGGATAACATGCCTACATTTATTATAAAATAAAAATTGTTAAGAAACGGAAATTACACATCTACTCCAACAGCGTTCGGTATTACGTGTAAAAAACTTGACCTGACAATATGTAGGTTATATTCAAGTCTTGTAACCTTCGTACTTCCATTCATATGGAACGAGTTTTTTTCTATTCAAGAAGAAAAGCTTAAAGTAATATCCTTAAAGTGTGAAAAGGGTCAGGGTACGAAGAAAAAAGGACTTCTGAATACCGTGGAGAGACGGTCGCTATCGTATATCCTGGGAACTTTTTTATCCGTCGTCAGTCACCCGGAAGCTGACTTGACTTAAGTAACTTAACTGAAGAAGATTCGATAAGTGCATTTGTTTGTATACCCAAGTTGAATCCCATTTCAATTATACGTACTTAACGTCTGCAAAATAATGTAACTCTATGAAAGATACTTTATATTAGCTAGCGAAATTTTAGAGGGTAATTCTCTCCATGGAACTCAACAACTTTTCCCAAGGAATCCATATGAAATTCCCAAAAAAAAATGTCGCCTACCCATGCAAAGGCAAGTCAGAGGTGACATTTTTTTCATTATGTATATAAGGATTATGTAAAACCAAGTCAGAGGCCATTGTGCGGTTTGAAAACTCTGACAATAGGGTTAGCCAAGTTCGCCACATACTTGACTATACCTACACGATAAGAAGAAGAAGGGTTATGTATTGACACAGAACAGCGGTTAAGGGGAAGAAGTATCTGTAGAAGAAAACGCAAGACATGCAGTAGTATTGGACGAAACTTTGTAATGTGTTTGTATGTACGTTGCTTTAATGGCTGACCCACTTTCTCAAACAGATACATCAAAAAAACTTTACTTTAGTTTTTTAAAACGCTTACCCGCGTGAGCGATATTCACAAATATATTTTAGGGGAAGAAAAATATTCGGCTCGAAAATGATTTGTGGAAACTTAACTTGCCGCCTCAAATTCATATTTATCTGGAATTCTGAACTCCAAGGATTTATGGCCATGGAAAGCAAAGCAATCTGAATAGAAAGGGTGCCAAAGGCCAATAGGGTAGACATTTGTAGCCATTGAAATGTCTAGTCGATTAGTCTATGGACACAAAGAGTTCCGGCGGGTCACGGTTGTTGGCCACTCGCCAGCGAAGCCTTCGCCTCAATGGACCGCCTAAATACCGCCCCATGAAACATATTCACCACTAAACTAATCCCAATTACGTAAACTATGTGGGAACATATTTTTCGCTACAATGTTTCATAAGAGCACGGTTACCGAATCATAGAATTAAAAAGACTATTTTCTATGATTCCCGACCATAGAAAAGAGAAAAAATAAATTCTTGCTTCCGATGAATATTGATTTCACATACCTACTAAGACGTAGTTGAAAGACTATATATGGGGTTACTTTACATTAGTTAACGAAACTTTAGAGGGTGATTCTCCCCATGACAATCAATGTTTTCCCCGAGGAACATATAAGAAATTTTTAAAAAATCGCCTTTCCAGACAAAAGGCAAATCAGCTGATCATAAAACTTGGAGGTGAATTTTTTTTTTTACCTGTTAATTGGGAAAAGTTGTTAAGTTCAGTGGGCTGAACTTAACAACTTTTCCCAACTGTTTTACTGTTTTTTTTTTATAAATTTTATAGGTAGTTGCAATGTATCAATAAGATTATCCATAAGGCGTGCTTGTACTTACTTACCTACACTAATACATGGTAATGAGAACTGGGTATGATGATTGATAACGGAATTGGAGAGCTCCTTATCGTGTAGGTATAATCAAGTACGTGCCGAACTTGACTAGCCTTCAGTCACAGTTTTGAAACAGCCAAATAACCCCTTACTTGGTTTAACGACTGTAACCAATCGACAACAACCGCGACCGACGGCTGAAACGCTTGAGATAAATTACCATTCTGGTCACCCATCAGGTTCTCTGCCTTTGTTTGCGTTGCTTAATCTTACTGATTGGTTGAGATCAGCGAGCGCCACTATGATACGAGCGAGATTAGTGCTGAGGATAGATAAAGAAATGTTGCGGAGATTTGGGCATGTTGAAAGATTGACGAAAGAACTAAACAATGCGAATGTATTTTAGTTGGACGGATAGGAAGAGGGCGCCCTAGGCGGACGTGACCAATTTAGACACATGTACTTACTGTATTTGGTGACGTACTGTGAAAACACCGTGTTAGGAGTACCTATACCCGAATCCGACGAACTTTTATGAAGCAAATTATGAATGTGGAGGACGCGAACCAGGTGGCAATCTAGGGTCTGTGATGCTAACCCCAATGGGACAAAAGCGTGAGCTTATAAATAAAAAGCAAAATAAACAAAGCATATTTTTCATAAAACAACCATGTACAGTCGCTCCGGAATGGTGATCCCACTAGTTGACTCTACCCCACGTTTCAGAACACAAGATTAGCAGTCAAAGCAGCTATCATCCTTGGAACAAAAGTCATTAAATTAAAGCCTTGTGACGGAGCCCCAGAAAAGGTGACCGGGGTCACCCTGTCTCCTAATAGATTGTAGGGATCCTCCCTACAAAATACTTACGACGATATCTACGTGTCTGTACCCTACTTTGCAAATTCCATCAAAAGTATTTTTGGAAGTAGTTTTACCTACAACAGTTTTAGATAGGTAGATAGATACTCTTTATCGCACTCCGTCACAAAAAAGTTTTACTCAGCTTTTTTTGTATTTGTAAAATAAAATAAATCTATTTAAAAAATATCCGTAGGCACCTTACGGTTCCATCTTTCTAGTAAAGAAAGCATCTAGATACAAAACCCTTACGTTAATAAAATTTTGTTGAAACTGATACCAATAAACTATGCTAGAACTACATGTTTTTTTGTGGGGGCAGGCAGAATAATCAATAATAGATATCCAGCACATCGTAAGACGTTGGATCAATATTGAAACAGGTACAATGGCCCGAGCTGCACGCCAGTCGATATCTCGTTTATTATGTATGGACCCGCCTTCAGGTGCCTTCAGCGACACGGTAATCTACGAGGTTATTACAGCTCATTCAATGACCAAACTATTTACTTGTCACCAAACTCTACTGACAAGTAGTCGCTCCTGCTAATTTTTTTTTTAGTATGGAGCGATAATAAACATTGAATGTGCAAAATGCTGCTCTTCTCAAACTCACATACAGCCCTGCAGGGCATTCGCGCTAATAAATGTACAACGAACTTTTTGACAGATATCCCATACTATATGTCAAAATGTTGGGAAGCAGTTCTTTGCGATCCAATTGCGTTTCGATGTATATTTATTAGCGCGATTGCCCTGCTGGGGCCTCGAATACAGGCCGGGCCGTCTGTGTCAAATTATCAAATTGTTCTGAACTAAAATTCTTGGGATTTCATCGTTATAGTTATGAAAACCTACTATTATCAGTATGGCCTACTATTATCATACTGAAGTCATCTAAATCTGTCTCGTCAATTGGTTTTATGACACTTGGATTATTTATCTACCCCGAAGCTAGCGGGAATTTTAATGTGAGATTTTGTATTTATAAACATCTGTTAGGTAACTATTAAATAAATGTGTCTTTTTTGCGACTTTAGTTATTACTCGTATATGAATAATTATAAAAAATTTAGAAACTGAAAGTAAATACAAATATGTTTTAGCTTACTTTGTGATGCCCCATAGATATAAAAAAAAATTGAATAAATGATAGTGTGTTGGTAACGATATTTAACAGTCTTCCCAAAAGAGGTGAAAAGCAAATAAGTACTAAGGTGCTCATGAAAAGTCTGGCATTCTAGTTTATTCTATTACGAAAATGGTTAATTTTTCAACTTCGATTCAGTCTGTAGCAATTGACGTTTCTGTAGAAACTACATGGCACGCAAACTATCCAAATGAATGGTAGGTAGGGGGAGCTGCGTATTTGTTCAGCAATATTTGTTGAAGGCTTACGGCCCAGTTGGCAGACAAAGATAGTTACACACCCTGACTAAACTCACTATTTAATACTTCCGAGTAGGCGGTCAAACACTATCGAATTTCGATTAGTCTTTTTTTTCGCGATTAAATTATGCTTTATTCCCCTGGGCAACAACGTAACCCCTTATACAAGTTTGTCTTTTCCTTTGTCTTAACTTGTTCGGTTTCCTTGTAACCTGTATCTAACTAAGTCCGTCGTATGACGAAACCCCCGAAAGTAAACTTGGGCGAAACTTGGTAGGTGGGTGACGATCGCAGTATTGTGGTACATTTGTAGTAAAAATACCTTGCTACCAATTTTACGTGACATCTTTTATTACTTACTTTGATGATGATTACTTACTTTAATACATCAAGCTATTATCCCTGTTTGAGTAGGCAGGGTTTCGTGTCGTTCTAGAATCATTTAACGCTTTAGCTTCTGTTTCACTGCTTTTGACATCCGCTGAAAAGGAGAACTATTCGGAAGTGCGGTGTTTTTGTAACTTTAAGGGTAGATGAAGTACCTAATACCTTACACAATGAGTACTTATTTAACGTCATTCTTTATTCCAAACTTACCACGAGAAAAGTAGTCAGGCGCGTATTTCAAACTAGCAGTATATGAAGCAATCGAGACTTGAGCTTTTCAATCAGCTTTTTGTTGGCAAGCGTTACAGAATGCATATTTTCAGAAACAATTTGTAGATAAATATCTGCCTATTTTGAAGTTACCTCAAACTTTTCAGCTTAGGATTTTTCGTAGATAAGCTGGTGTACATTACGAGCAATACATTTGGTGTTCTTTGTTTGCGAGCACCATCACAATTATTTTGCTAAGAAAACAATTTGGGCGCAGTCGACACTTTCATGTCATACCATTGTGTGTGACACAGTATTCTTAAAATAATCTTCAAAGTGAATAGCGAAATTATCCCACCTACCTATTGCCAAACGTTGAGCTGCCGAATGTCGAAGTTGCGAAAATGGGTCACTCGATGTCATGCACTTACACAAATCGATGCAAACACTTGACTTTCAGGATATCTTAAGAAGTTCAGTGCTCTTCTTGTTCTTACTACTTATCACAGTTTATCACAAATCTTTGTTACATCTCGGTCTGCTAAGTTTGAAAACACCTCGAGCTCTCTCGTCTATTGTTTTAAAATCATGAATGAAACTGACGTTTAGCTCCTCGCATGACCTTGAGGAGGATGGTGAGTTCAGATGGTCTTCGACTATCGATTCTGGCTCACGTGCTGATGGATGATTGGTTTTCTTTATGATCCGGGACCGTCTGGCAGTGTACGGCTTTGAGAGGATGTTGTTTGATAAAAGAGTCGTATCGTCTTTGGAGGGTTCGATGAGTGTCGGGTGTAGCCGGGAGCTGCAGAAGGTCACGTCCGGAGCGCGGCACGGCGCTTGTTTCGTGGTGAGCGGCAGGGCGCGGCGAGGGCTATGTGCGCGCGGCCGCGGGTCGGCGAGACTGCCGAGTGCCGACTGCGCGCTCCGAGTCTCCGAGCCGCTATTTGCGCCCGCTCGGCTGCCGCGCCCCGCGCCTCTCAAAGCAGAGCTTTCTCTGCGCAACGCAAACACCAAAAGCTCCTTTCTTTCAGCTGTCACTTTTCATAAAGGATACACTTTCAAACTTTACAATCTTACCTGAAGCTAACTCAACGAATTAACTGTAAAGATAGCATCTATTGTGAAAAATAATATTTCGCGTATTCAATACATTTTATTTTGAAAGACGTAATGAAACTGATTTTGAAATAACAAATTATTACCTAGCTAGGTACTTAATCGAAGGTAGGCTCGTGCCCCTCGGTGGGGACATTGGTGGACTCATGTGATGATGAGTTGACGACTAACACAAAAATAAGGAATTGCTTTAAATGTTTGTAAATTCATTTTTTTTTTCATTTTGAAATGGGTTTTAACTCTTTACCAAGGTCGGTAAGGTCGACGATGGAGCGAGTTAACTCAAAAACTGCCTATTACAACACCGATGGCACACAAGAAGCCGTTTGCCCTCGGACTTCGGTAGGAGCTAGGGTGGTCGCGTATCAGACGGCTCTTTACTAAGCCTACCACACCGCATGGGACCATATAGCACACTACTTCAGTTTCAAAACAAATTTAGGTATCGTTCCCTTGGATGGGTAGGAAGCAGGTCTTATTTGTTTTTCCTTATTCGCCTCTTACGGCACCCACAGAAAGAGATGGGGTGGTGTTATGCTCAACCGATTACCACACGGCATTATAAATACTGGCCGTTCGGTTCTATGCGAGTTGCTGTTTAAAAATTTGCATTTAAAATTTTAAAAATATAAATCAGAGATTCGGGAACAATGGACGACATGACAGCAACAAACCATGGCTTTTCGTGGAAGGCACAGATGTATAAGAGTAAGGTGGAAGGATTCTCGAATTGTACAGGTTCAATTGTTCAATTGATCAATTGTTCATTAACCGTGTCTTGAGAGGTGTTCTCATACTAAGTGTGTTATTTAGTGTGTAAGAGAATAAATAGTGTGTGTAAAAGTTTTATTTAGTGTGTAAGAGAATGAATTACCGCTCGAAAATTATCCTAACCTAAAGGTTGCCTGGAAAAGATTGCTACCTTAGCAATAAGGCCGCTTTTTTGTACATTCTACTTGCTTGATAATTTATGTTTATTTACTTTTGTTTGTCTATGGTGTGCAATAAAGTATATTTCATTCATTCATTCATTGATTCATTCATGGTGTAAAGTTTGTGTAAAGTCGAAGTTTATATATTTGTTTCCCTTAAAAAGCTGCAGTGGAAACCCATAGCACACAGCCCCTTAAAACAAATAACGTATAGCGGTTGCAGCTTGCCCCCACGGCAACTGTTACAGTAGCCTCACATAAAGCTTTTCAAAATTAATATTAATTAGTACCTGGGCGACCAATTCTGTAACTTTATTTGTATGTCGATGGAATGGTCGCCATTTTATCCGTTCAGGTGGCCAAATTAAGAACTAACAACATTTTATACATCTAATGACGGCTGCTTTGACTGGTGGCGCCACCGCCAACTGAATTTTCAGTTGCTAGGTAGTTCGCAACTTTACGTACGGTTGGCGGTGTCGCTGCTGGTCGGAGTGGTTGTCAGCAAGTATATGAAAATTAAATAATTCTCAATTCCGCCACTTGAACAGGATATAATTTTCCACGTTAAAAACGTATGAGTCACCGACTTCAATCCCAACAACAGTTCGCACAAAGTAGATATCTAGTTTTTTGCGGACTACAATGCCTATTAGCAAATAACTACAAACATAAATGTCATTCATTTATTTAGATGATGTTCTAGTTTGTAGTATATTTTGTTTTTGTTGATTTTTTTTAAAAGCGCTGAATCATTTTCGATAAAATTTATATGGGACCTCTTCAGGAGTATACTCTTTCGAACAAATAAAGAATTTTGAAAATCGGACAACAGTTGCCGGAGTAATCGCGTAACAAATATACAAAAAAAAAAAAAAAAAAACATACAGTCGAATTGAGAACCTCCTCCTTTTTTGAAGTCGGTTGAAAATGGCCTTCATTCCATCGACACACAATTTAAGTTACCTACAGAATCGGGGTCCTGAAGCACAGGTTTGCACCATCGTGTGTCGAGTAGAAGAACTAATACCTAGGCGTCTAACACTGACTCCATGATAGTAATTATATTATTGATTCAGTCAATTTGTAATCTAAAGGGCCTCTGGCTTTGAGTATTTAACCCGGGTTAAATACTCAAAGGCCTCTGATGAGAAAGTAATGGGTTAGTTCTGTTTTTTTTTCATTCTATATGTATTTTGGGGTGCTGAATCTGAATCTAAGGTTTGTGGAAAATTTTTTGTGGCGGAACATTGAAAAAATCGCAAAAGAAAAGAGAAAATTTTCTGCTTTTTTTCCGATTTTTTGTTTAAAACTCGAAAACTATTAACTTTCAGTGAATAGTCTGTTTGCAAAAATTAAAGCATTTAAAATTCTCTACAAATATCCCTATTTAATTTTTTTTTCAGATGAACTGTTTCGTCTCAAATGAGAGTTCCATATTGAAAATTTTCAGTAGTCTCTGCAAAACCCACTTGTAACATTCCAAAACATTATTTTTTATTACAATGCTTTCATCTGATAAATTTCTCATAGTTTTCCTCACAAGTGATTAAAATGAAAAAAAAGCTCGAAATTATACAAATTCAGTATCAAACATGTTAGGACCCTAACAAAATAGAACTTAAAATATCACTTACGTTTTGATCGTATATTATTAATATTACAAATTATAATATGCAAAAATTATATGAGCTATTGTTTTTTAAAAGGTCCTGCCTGACCGAGGTTCTTCAGTGGCAATGGGTCCTGGTACATATTCTGCATGTTCTGGAAAATAAAAGAGGTGGTGTCATTTCTCAAGGAAAGATAAAGATTGCAAAATATATTGTGAGATTAAACATACTTCGATGCATGGGGGTCTGATTACTCCATCGTCAGCGTCGGGGGTCGTTCTCCTGGAAAATAAAAAAGGTAGTGAGACTTTGACTTGTGATCATATATCAAGGAGAGATGAATGACTACAAAATAACTTGTGAGATTCAACATACATCTGTCTCTTTCTTTAGTCTCTTCTACGTCTATGTCAGATCAGAGCTGTCTTCTGGGGACTCAACGTTGTCATACAGTCCTTCGCATGTTGTGCAGATTGGGGAACAATAGAGGCCCGCCTTCCTGCATCCACAATTACGTTGGCAGCCCTTTTTAACATTACATGAAATGTACCGGAGTATTGAGTTTGGCGTATTGAGAAACATGTTTCTCATGGCTCTATATGGAGAAAAAAGAAAACAGTCTGAACGATTTGGACCCTGCACCAAATTCAATACCTACTCTGTTACGTTTCATGTAAATGTAAAAAGTTCTACCAACGAAATTGTGGATGCAGGAAAGCGGGCCTTCATTGTTCCCCAATCTGCACATCATGCGAGGGATTGTGTGAAAACGTTGAGCCCCCGGAAGACTGTTATGACATAGACGTAGGAGAAACTGAAGAAAGAGACAGAGGTATGTCCAATCTCCTTGATATATTATGATCACAAGTAAGTGTCTCACTCACCACTTCTATTATTTTCCAGGAGAACGACGCCCGACGCTGACGATGGATCAATCAGACCCTGGGCTAGGACCCGATGCCATCGAAGAACGTCAGCACGATGCGGATGGTATGTTTAATCTTCATCTCTCCTTGAGAAATTACACCGCTTTTTTTATTTTCCAGAACAAGCAGCATGTTTACCGGGACTTTTCGCCACCGAAAACTCTCAGCCAGGACCTTGTAAAAGATAACGGCTGGTATAATTTTTGTAAATTATAATTTATAGTATTAATAACATATGATCATAAGTTACGATATTATAAGTTTTATTTTGTTAGAATCCTTTTTAGGGTTCCGTAGTAATCTAAGAACCCTTATAGTTTCGCCATGTCCGTCTGTCCGTCTATCCGCGGGTTTCCTAAGAAAGCCTTGGTACTACAGAGCAGAAATTGAGCATGATCATAAATATAAATCACGCCGACAAAACTGTAGAGTAAAATCTTAGAAAAAAATTTTTTTTCGGGTGTCTCCCATTTAGTGAAAGGGCGGTGTTTTTTTTTTCTCGCCAATATCATCAAGTGGAGTGTCAAAGGATAGCTTTTCAAAAGATATAAGGGGTTTACTAAGAACGTTTTTCGATTCAGCACTCCGTTTGCGAAATATAAATTTTTAAAGTGAAAATTTTTGTCAAACACAGCTAAACGGTTGTTTCTAAAAATATGGAAAAATTCACGTTGGTAGAATATACAAACGAAATTAAAAGGAAAACTATCACACATAAGTTAGCCCTTCAAGTTTGCGAGTAATAGTCGACCAAGTGCCAAACACTGTTGAGATTAACAAGAATATAATTATTTACTAATATAAGGTCCTTGGTACTACAGAGCTGAAATTTGCAATGGTCATAGATATTAATTGCGCCAACAGATTTAAAACATAAAATTATGGAAAAAAATATTTTTTCGGGTGTTTCCCATACACGTGAAAGGGTGATGTATTTTTTTTTCTCCCCAATATCATAAAAATGTGTGTCATAGGATAGCTTTTTAAAAGATAGAAGGGGTTTACTAAGAACGCTTTTCGATTCAGCACTCCATTTGCGAAATATAAATTTTTAAAGTGAAAATTTCTGTCAAACACATAAGCGTCCCCCTCCACTATACCAACTAAACGGTTGTTTCTAAAAATGTGAAAAAATTCACGTTGGTAGAATATACAACGAAATTAAAAGGAAAACTATCACACATAAGTTGGCCCTTCAAATTTGCGAGTAATAGTCGACCAAGTGCCAAACACTGTTGGGATTAACAAGAATATATTTACTTATATTAGATCTTTGGTACTAAAGAGCTGAAATTTGGCATGGTCATAGATATTAATTGCGCCAACAGATTTAAAACATAAAATTTTAGAAAAAAATAATTTTTCGGGTGTTTCCCATACACGTGAAAGGGCGGTCGATTTTTTTTCTCGCCGATATCATCGAGGGGAATGTCATAGGATAGCTTTTGAATACTTAGATAGAAGGGTTACTAAGAACGTTTTTTGATTCAGCACTCCGTTTGTAAAAAATATATTTTTAAAGTGAATTTTTTTGTTAAAAACAAGTGTCCGGGGGGGACACTACCAGCTAAACGGTTGTTTCTAAAAATGTGAAAAAATTTACGGTTATAGAATATACAACGAAATTAAAAGGAAATCTATCACACATATAAGTTGGCCCTTCAAGTTTGCAAGTGATAATCGACCAAGTGCCAAAGGTTTTTGAGATTAATAAGAATATGTTTACAAGGTTCCACGCTAAAAGTGAGGCGAGGTCGAAAACCAAGCTGTAACGTATTGACATTATAGGTGTCGTTAAACAGGTTTTTGGGGATGTTAATTTCGAAAATGACTTATTCTTAACTACAATATTGTCGCAAAAAAAAAAAACAAAAAAAAAATTCGCTTACTTTCGGTTGTATTTAGACCAAAACTTAAGTTATTTCTGAAACTACAAACTATTTAATACATTTGTTTTTTGATACTGTAGTATTTGGAGATTTTAACATCGACTATGACTAGTGATGAAAGAGGCTCAGTCTTTTAAGGCTTTTAATAAAGACTCGCCTTATTTTTGACGCCTCACGACTGAATCAGTCATTTAGTTCCCAACCTTTAGTCATAAGACTAGCTTTTTTAGTCGAAGTCTTTTAACGTAAAAAACTGCTGAGCTGTTACTTAAACAGCTTATAGGACTTAAAAGACTCGCGACTCATTGTCTGGGAAGTCGGCAGTCGTAAGGTACGAGTATGTGTTGATAGAATGTATATATATAAATGTCTAACTTTATCCCCTTGTTAAATTTTATCAAAATGTATTTAATGGTATAGGCGTGAATTATTCTTTTTGGTTGATAGGTTACAAAAGTTATATTGAATATGACACACAAACTGCGATGCAAGCTCTTTTACATAAAAGAACTCAAGTCGTTTAAGTCTTTTAAAATTAACTGGAGTTGGTTAAGTTTGATAATAACTCGAGTCGTTTCGGTTTTAGTCTTTTAATAAAACGACTAAGTCTTATTAATAAAAACTCGAACTTTCAGTCTTATTTTAGAGTCAACTCCTGTAAGATGGAGGCGAGTCTTTTTAATAAGCCTTAAAAGACTAAGTCTCTTTCATCTCTAACTATGACCGTAACGATAGTACACCAGTTTTAAATGAATACGTAATGTAAACGATTTTTATACAACCGTTTGCATCCACGCGAGGTGGTTCTTAAACAGATGTTTTTTTTTTCATTTTCCTTGTGGCGCTAGAATGTATTATTCTCCTTTCGTTACCTTCTTTCTTTGTGACCTCGTTTTTAGAAATTATTAGCGATTTAAGCGTCAATATGCTCGTAGAATTAAGAATGCAGCTGCATATTTGAACCATGCTGCTACGGAACCCTACAATGGGCGTGTCCCGACATGCTCTTGGCCGGTTTTTATACTGAATTGGTATAATTTCGACCTTTTTTTCTTTTTTATTACAAGTGCAGAAAACTAGAAGTTTATCATATAACAGCATTCTAATAAAAAATAAAGTTTTGGAATGTAAAAAGTAGGTTTTGCATACTACTGACAATTTCCAACCCGCACTTGAGAGCGAACGGTTCATCTGAAAAAAAAATTTTAAAAAAAAGGTATTTGTAGAGAATTTTAAGTACTTTAATTTGTGTAAACAGAACATTTACTTTTAATAGTTTTAGACATTTTTCTCTTTTTTTGCGATTTTTTTCAATGTTCCGCCACGATTTATTTCCGCAAACCTCAGATTCGGATTCAGTACCCCAAAATACATATAGAATGAAAGAAATCAGAACTACCCCATAACTTTCCTAGCAAAAACACGATTTAACAGGAGAGTATATGGATGTCAGTGGAATCTTATCATTGTCAGCAAAGATAATCTTTTGTTGTTTAGAACTAATTATTTTGGGGTGTGTTAGGGTCATTATTTATTTTAATTTTGATTAATTACTCAGGCATTGGCAAAATCATGACATTTGATGTCCTGTTTGGTCGCGTGGTGGTGGTTCTGCCTCTTGATCGACGGATCCTGGGTTCAATTCCCAGTCGGGGCAAATATTTGTGTAAAAAGCATACCTATGTTTGTTCGCGGGTCATGGGTGTTTGTGACTGTATATGTTCCATGGGACCCACAATACAAGGGAAAATCTTAGTTGTGGGCCTTTGAGTGTGTAGCGTTAGTTTATTTATTTTTTATTAATTTGGTTTTTTTATAAAGAAATGTACCCATGATAAATCTAAATTTTTACGCAAAATACTCCTAACCTGTAATTTCAACAAAATCGATAGAGTCGATTTTGAAAAACCTACAAGATCACAAGATAAACCCCCAAATTTCTAGTCTGTTCTTTTCGGGGTTGGGGAGACTGCACCTTTGTAAAGCGACCTAGGAGTTAAAGAAATAAATGTTATTGACATTAAATTTTAGTAACATCAGCAGAGTTATAAAAAAAAACATCAGCTTTTTACACAAACGTTTGCGCCCACCGCAAATCGAACCTAGTAATCGTCGATACAGAGGCATCTTTACCCTGAGCTAGATTATGGTCAAGAGCATGTCAAGAACGAACCCGTTCTTAGTAAAATAAAAAAGCGTTAGCCGCTGGACGCTGGACCAAATCGGGCGTCGATGCATGGGCTTCATGGCTAGGTACCTCGATTGCTAATACTCTCAAAAGCGAGTGACGGCGTTGTCTATGCAGACGGAATGACGCTGGAGCAAATCGGACGTCGATGCATGGGCTTCATGGCTCCCACGATTACTAAATACTCTCAAAAGCGAGTGACGGCATTGTCTATGTAGACGGAATGACGCTGAAGCAAATCGGGCGTCGATGCATGGGCTTCATGGCTACCTCGATTGCTAATAGGCTCTCAAAAGCGAGTGATGGCATTGTCTATGCAGACGGGATCACGCTGGAGCAAATCGGGCGTCGATACATGGGCTTCATGGCTACCTCGATTGCTAATACTCTCAAAAGCGAGTGACGGCGTTGTCTATGCAGACGGAATGACGCTGGAACAAATCGGACGTCGATGCATGGGCTTCATGGCTCCCACGATTACTAAATACTCTCAAAAGCGAGTGACGGCATTGTCTATGCAGACGGAATGACGCTGAAGCAAATCGGGCGTCGATGCATGGGCTTCATGGCTACCTCGATTGCTAATAGGCTCTCAAAAGCGAATGATGGCATTGTCTATGCAGACGGGATCACGCTGGAGCAAATCGGGCGTCGATACATGGGCTACATGGCTACCTCGATTGCTAATACTCTCAAAAGCGAGTGACGGCGTTGTCTATGCAGACGGAATGACGCTGGAGCAAATCGGACATCGATGCATGGGCTTCATGGCTACCTCGATTGCTAATACTCTCAAAAGCGAGTGACGGCATTGTCTATGCAGACGGAATGACGCTGGAGCAATCGGGCGTCGATGCATGGGCTTCATGGCTACCTCGATTGCTAATACTCTCAAAAGCGATTGACGGCGTTGTCTATGCAGACGGAATGACGCTGGAGCAAATCGGACGTCGATGCATGGGCTTCATGGCTACCTCGATTGCTAATAGGCTCTCAAAAGCGAGTGACGGCATTGTCTATGCAGACGGAATGACGCTGGCGCAAAGCGGACGTCGATGCATGGGCTTCATGGCTACGCTAATACTCTCAAAAGCGACTGACGGCATTGTCTATGCAGACGGAATAAACGTTTTTCACCCCCCAAAAGCCTCAGTCGGTCTCAAGCATGGACTTAGTATTTTCTCAGTCAACATTTTTTTTTCAAACCTTTCACCACTATCGTCTTCTAGTAAAATACTTATTCTAAAAAGGTCTGTACAGACAGCTGCATGTCAGGTTACCCATTTGCACTACGAAAGCCGTTGGCGAGCGTGACGAGCCTATTGTACTTAATAAGGGCGACGTCATTTAACATATCGTGACGACTATATATATATATATATATATACACTATTTTTAGGCATGCAAACAAAGTCGAATGTCCCCTATCGTTTGCCCGCATAAGAGGTGAGGATTACAGCTTAAGCTCAAGCTGTAATCCTCACCAAACCGTAGCTAAATCTTCGAAATATCTTCGTTCTTAAGTACACTATTTATCTCACATTGATAACTATTTGTGACTATTTCATGACTAATTGGCATTATCAAAATTGATTTTCATGAGGTTTTCAGAAGTAAGGATTATAGCATGAGGTACATGGTAGATGAGTCAATAATGTGCTGCCGCGTGAAGCAACGAATCGAACTTGTTTTTTGTATTTACAGAGTTATAGCTATAGGATATAGGCTATTTTATAGATATAGGCTATAGAGATATAGGCTATTTTTCCACGCCAACGAAGTCACGGGCGAAGAGCTAGTACTGCTATAACGTTATTTGATCGTTATTGCTTACATTATTTTTAAAGGCAACACCAGACAAACTGTCAATGTCAAAAATAATTTCGTTTCGGCATTTTGACACTTGCATTGTTTGGAGTCCGTTGTGGCTATTATTTTTTTGCATTCATTTCAAAATGGTTTTTTAACTGAATAACCTTGTGAATTTGTGTGCTAATATATCTGGTTGCAACTGAGCGGATAACATAGCTTGTTATAATGACTCGCTGGAAACTACGACGGTTAACTTTCGGAGACGATGAGTACACATTCGTAGAAGGCGAAGAAGTGAGCTTAGGGCGGGCAGTAAACAATACTATTTCAATATCTAGTCTTGTAGTCTCAAGATACCACTGTGTGTTTACTGCTGAAAAAGACAATGTCATCATAAAGGACTTAGGGGTAACAATTTATTTATGTAATATTCATTCATTTGTTGGTTATGGCAGACAGTTTTTAGTTGTGCAAGACGAGTCTAACCCCCGGCCCCTTGTAGTCAGTATATCAGAGTCGCAGGGTAGCCTAAAAGAACCTCCCCTGTGAAATGAAACTCCTGAACTTGTTTCTATAGTGCCACATTTTGTTCACTCCAATCCTTACTTTGGTTAGAGTTGTTGTTCTCCAAAAATACAAACATATTACTATTTATTTTATTATCTATACTAATATTATAAAGAAGAAAGATTTGATTGTTTGTTTGCATTGAATAGGCTCCGAAACTACTGAAAAATTATTTCACCATTAGACTCCTATACTGATGAACATAGGCTAAATAATTTCCCCGAATTCCCACCGGAACGAAGTCCCGGGCGGAAAGCTATTATGTTATAAACATAGATTCTCATTGATAATTGTCACTTGATCCATGGTAATGATTAGAGTTGTCATAAACGCATGTATGATAGAATGCTGGAAATCGCCCTCTTTACTTTGCAAAGCTGTATGGTGACATTTTATTCCAAGTGATCCATGTTAAGATATTAATAATAATTATTGGTTTATCAGTTAGCCAAATGAATGCCATGAGACATTGGGATACAAGCATGAATGCACCGATCTCGTATACAGAATGGCATTAAAAATTAAATTATGATTATTTGTCTAGGAATAACCTCTCCTAACTTATCAACACTAAAAATTTCCACCCAAACACATTCCCTACTTTCGCTGCAATTTTTTTTCCAAGAATGGGTTCACTCTTGATCACAATCTAGCTCAGGGCAAAGAAGTGGTCAGGACACAACCAAAATGTGTGTTTGCTCTAGTGAAGCAACGAATGCAAATTTTTAAGCATTCGTGATTGCGAATCCGAATATGAATATCTGATGCTGTTGAATACGAATATTTAATTTTTAAAAGCGCCATCTATCTATGGCTCAAATATGCTATATGTTAAAAGAAATAATAAAAAATGCATTTAGGTAATTTGTTTATTTTCTGTTCTTAACGAAGTTTAAGAGAGAAGATGTTTCTCTTCTAATGAGAGGTGATTATTTATCATTAAAGTAAGTAAATGTAAAGTTTTATTAGTTTACTTACCTAAAGTAGATTGAGAGGTATAAAGTATTAACCAAACATAAAAGTGATTGGTTATAATGCATAGATATGATTGTAAAAGAGTTTTACAAGAAATCATATCTATTAATACTGATTTGTTTATTATCCTGGTGTTTTCTGAAGTTCATATTCGCAAAATTTTTGCGATTACGAATGCGAACATCGACAAATCAGCGAATATCTGCGAATGCAGATGTTCGTTACATCACTAGTCTGCTCTAACAAGAAATGATATTAACGCAAGTAGTTAATAGTGAATTTCAAATTTTCTGTCAATACCTAGCTAAAAGGGTGATAAACAATTACAAACAAGCACACAAAGATGGTTCACCATCTTGTTTGGAGACAAGTTTCTGAATTGTAAAAACACACCGTGCCATGTTTTTACTATTTAGAAACTTGTCTCCAAATAATAGTCTCTAAACTCACTCCTATATGTCCGTTGAGGCAGGCAGAACATCATGTGATTTAAAACCACTTGACGTTGACAGATATTCTGTGGGTTAACAAATAAACAAGTTTTTCAAATAAAAACTATTATTAAGTTTATTTTCATTTCTATCTATCTATCTATGGAGGGGACGCCCGTCAGGCACAGGCGGGTGATCAGTCCACTCATTTGGGACCATTTCACCCAGTTCCCCACAACAGCGCATGAGTTTTACCTCTGCACTGACAGTTCCACCTCTTTGAACCTACCCGAAGCTTTAGAAAACCCGATTATATCCTTTATGTTAAGCTCTTGTATTTGTTCTTCTTTTACCTCATCCATGCCTATTGTCTCCCATCTTACCAGCGCGTACATTGGACACTCAGTCAGGAAATGGAGACTTGTTTCCTCCTTGTCGCATTCTGGGCATGTGGGATCACTTTTTAGGCCCATTATTGCTAGGTGTCGGTTCAAAGGACAGTGTCCCGTGAGCAGACCCACTACAATCCTGATGTCCTTTCTATTTAGCTTTAGAAGTTGCTTCGACTTTCTTTTTTCATATGTCTTTAGGAAGATTTTTGCCTGGCGGCACTGTTTGTTGTGCTTCCATCTTAAATTGGCTTCTTCTGTTATGATCTTGCTTATTATTCCTTTACTGATTTTACTTGATATAGGTAGCCTGGGTTCCGGGCCGATGAATGTCTCATCGGCCCCTTTCCTTGCTAGCTCGTCTGCAATCTCATTACCTATATGTCCTTCGTGCCCCGGCACCCAGGCAATGGTAACTTTAGTCTTTTTGGCTAAGGCGTTAATAGCCTCCTTACATTCTGTTACTAGGGCCGAGTTAGTTTCGGCTCTGTTTAGTGCCTTCAAAGCAGCCTGGCTATCACTGTATACTATGATGTTCTCTTTGTTTTCAGTGATCATGCTGTCTATGATTCTGACTCCCTCTGTAATAGCAAGCACCTCAGCCTGGAAAACGCTAGCGCATCTTCCCAGGTGCATGGTAACTTGGCCATCTACCTGGTTCATGATGTATATTCCCAGTCCTGATAGTTTTGTTGTTTCTTTCCTGGAGCCGTCAGTGTAGCACACTATCTTTGGATCTTGTATGTCCAAGCTCCAGCTTTCTCTAGCTCCTATATGGATCCTGTATTTTTTGTCAAAGATTACTTTTTTCCTGATGAGGTCATTATTAGAAAGTATAATTGACAACTTCTCTCCATACTTTCCATCTAATATGGTGTGTCCTTTATCCATGAAGTTCCCTTTCCATTCAAGGCTTGACTTCATCCTATACCATTGCTCCATAGCTCTCTTTTTAACTTCCAAGTCCAGAGGATGCAATCCCAATAATACATCTAAGGCAGCTGATGGAGTGGTTCTCATCGCTCCTGTGATCATTAGGGTTGCAAGTCTTTGTACTTTTGCTAGTTCATTCCTGTTTGCTTGTATGGTGGTTTTATGCCACCAGACAATTGCTCCGTATGTTACTCTCGGAATTATGATTGCTTTGTATATCCACATCATGACATGCGGTTTGGTGCCCCAGGTTTCGCCTACAGCTCTTTTGCATTGCATGAGTGTGATTTTTGCTTTATCGCATTGTTCTTTTATGTGTGTGTTGAATTTAAGAGAGTTATCAATAGTTACTCCAAGGTATCTTATTTCGTTTGATACCTCTAATTCAACACCATCTATAGTAAGTAGTTTAAACTCTTTGTTTTTCCTAGTTTTTGAGAACAAGAGTATTTTCGTTTTGGCTGGATTTAAATTAAGTCCCCTGACTCTGCACCAGTTCAAAACAGTTCTGATACCCTTGTTCATAATATCTCTCATCACGTTGATTACTTTTCCAGATACTAGTAATACTCCATCATCGGAGTACGCTTGCATGTATATTCGCATATCGTTAATCTTCTTAACTAGGGGGTCCAGCAGTAGGCACCACATCAGCGGCGATAAACAGCCGCCTTGTGGAAAGCCTCTCTTGGCTTTGATTTTGTGGGTGTCACCCCCCAGCTGTGCTATGATTGATCTATGTTTCAGCATGTTCATTATCCAACATGCTGCATGTTTATCTATGCCTTCCCTGTTGAGAGATTCTTCTATCGCCGAGGTTGAGGCCTTGTCAAAAGCCCCCTCCACGTCAAAGAAGCATCCTAGGGCATGTTCTTTGTTGGTTAACGTTCTATCCTTACTACCATGTTGTGCAGCGCAGTATCAGTAGATTTGCCTACCCTGTACGCATGCTGATTCTTGTGTAGGGGAGTAGAACTCAACTCCATCCTTTGTCTTAAGTGTTTATCTACTAGTTTCTCCATAGTTTTCAGTAGAAAGGAGGATAAGCTAATGCACCTAAAGGATTTGGCCTCTTGGTACGACTTTTTCCCCGGTTTCGATATGAAGACTGCTTTGACCATTCTCCAGCTCTCCGGTATGTAGCCAGTGGCTATGCTACTCCTAAATAGTGCGGAGATGGTATCTTTGACTTTGTCACAACTAAGTGCATATTGCAACATCTTAGGGAAGATTTCATCAGGTCCTGCAGCGTGCGAACGATGATTTGCTCCATTCTATATTTTCTGTGTTCATGATCTCATTTGCCAATTTCCAATTTTGATTTCCGTTGAGGATCATTTCTTCACTTGCATATTCTACACTGTCCGGGAAGTGTGTTCCCAGCATGATCTTTAATATTCTTTTTGGATCTGTTATGTTTGCCCCCTCTATCTTTAAGCTACCAAGTTTGCAGTGAGTGTCATTTGCGAGTACTTTGACCAGGCGAGAGGTCTCCGAGTAGTTCGTTATTTTCTCACAGTATGATCTCCGTCCTGCCCTGTTTTCCTCTCTGCATTTGTGCTTAAAGTTGTTTCTTATGTTTCTATACTCGTTCCAGCTCTCATCGTTGTTACGTTTGAGAGCTATTCTGAGTGCTTTTCTCGTTTTCTTGCGTTCTTTTTCTAGTGCTCTACGGTTGTCCCTTGCCAGGTTTAATTACCTTTAGAGGACATGCAGCTTGGAAGGCTACTTTTAGGGCCTTTTCTAGTTGTGACGCCCCCGTTTCTATCTCTTCCTTTGTTCTGTATTGTACTAGACTGGGTGTCCATGTGCTGAGTGTCTCAGCATACTTTTCCCAGTCTGTTTTCCTTTTGTTCCTAATTAGTTCTTTCCCTATTGTGCTACTGATTTGGAAGATAATACGTCTATGGTCTGACATTGAGTCCTCAACATCTACCCTCCACCTTTTTATGTATCTACTAAATTCTGATGTGGTGAATGTTATATCCAGCACCTCTTGCCTTGACCTTGTGACAACGGTGGGTGTGTTACCTTTGTTCACAACATCAAGGCCGTTACTAACTAAAAATTCTAGTAATAACTCTCCTTTCTTGTTGTTGCCTGTGCTTCCCCATACCTCGTGACGCGAGTTGGCATCACAGCCAACAAAAATCGGGATGTTCTTACCTCTGCAATCTTCTGTAATACTCTTTAATTCTCTTGTGGGCGGTTCGAAGTTTGTTTCGCTGGGTAAATAAGCGGATACCAGAGCCACTCGTTTACGATCTTTCTTCGTAAGTGGTACTGTAATTTCTGCCGCCACTAAGTCTCTGTAACATTCAGTTGCTATTAGTCCTGCTGTCTTTAGTCTGCTGCTTACATATATGCAGGTTCTGGGGTCAGACTTCCCGTAGGTAGATAACGTCTCCCCCCAGACTGCCCATACCAACCACACGTCCATTGAGGACGTATGGCTCTTGCAGCAAGGCTATGTCTATGTCATTTGCTACCACAAATCGGCACAGTTCTACCATGGCCTCTTTGCAGTGATACAAATTTAGCTGAAGTATTTTTAGTGGTATTGTGTAGTGTTTGTGTGTGTGTGTGTGTGTCCATGTTTGTGGAGTGTTCATGAGGTGTAGTGTATCTAGTGTGTGTCTAAGTGAGTGTCTAGTGGGCCGAGTTTCTCCCCTTGTTGGATCCCTTCCGTTGGCGCGGAGGACGAGTGTTACTCGTTTCCCCCGCCTCCAACTTCTTGGGTTCGTCCTCGGTTTGACACTGGGCATCTGTGGTGTGTCTGCTGGATGTGGTTCCACCTTCGGCAGCGTCGAGTGTAGGAGGGCGCTTCATGCCCCCACATACACACACACAGCCTGAGGCTTCTCCCACATCCATCGTGTGTTCTTGTTTCTTCGGTACAGCTACCGAGTTCTTATTTTTAATGACTCTGGCCTGGACCTGCGTGGCCTCAAAACTGAGCCACACCTTCCCCGGCCATTCATTTACGACGTCCCGAGGGACTCCCACCATCAGGCGCTCTCCCAGTGGGAACGCTTCCCTGAGGATGAGAGTCCACTCAGCAAGCCGCAAACTTTCGTTATCTAAGTTCTGTCCGACGATCAGTTCCATAGGATCGTCAGACGGATCATATCTATGTCCCGGCAGCCATATCGAGACTCTGGCCCTATCCAGTCTCCTTGCCCTCATCCCGACGCCTTTGTAAAGGCCAAAGTCACAGGACAGAAGCCAATCCCTTGCCTCTATCGTTTTCGGTGTCACCAGGAAGAATCCCTTGGCCACCAGACCCGAAGTTGCAAACTTTAGCTTCATACTGTCGACTTTGGCCCTTACAGTCTTCCTGATGAGATCAGTGAGCCTAGTTCTAATTTCAGTCCCCTGAGCATCGTCCATCCTGGCACCATCGTCCCGGTATATCGCGATGGCTAGATCGCTCTGCTCTTTAGCAGCCTTGCGCGGGCCTTCGGACTTACCCTGATGGAAGCGCTTGGCTGGACGCTGCTCAGTGGACCCCTCTGTGCTTTGTCTTTTGAGTTTTACAGGCCTGGCTGGTTTCGACGTCGCAATTGACTAGCCCTCCTCCCCTGCCACCTGCGAGGCCGAAGCAGCCTGGGCCTGTGCTCTCCTCCATTTATACTTCTCCCTCTTCCTTTGGTTCTTTGTCTTTACCTTAGTGAAGTCATCATCCCTGCCCCCCTCGGGGTTCGGGGTCGGCTCCACTATGTTGCGGTCGTCGTCCCTGTCCCCAGCTGGGTTCGGGGTCGACGACGCTGTGGAGAAGTCGCCATCCCTGCCCCCAACCGGGTTCGGGGTCGGCGACCTCAACAGTTCTCTTTCTTTATCTTTATCTTCTGTGAGGCTTAACGTTTTGTTAAGCTCTCTTTCTAATCTCTGAATTTGGAGGGCCCTATCAGAGGGTGCCTCCATAAGCGGTATATTGTCCCCCCCAGAATACGTGGGACTGCACAAAATGCGGACGGATTCTCCAGCAGGAGATTCACTGCTGGTACCGACCTGGGGTAGTTCCTTTTTATATATCGCTTTATCCATGATGAGTCGGTCGAGGTGCAAAAAAAAAAGATAGAAAAGGAATGGGATGATGATGATAAATACCTGCAGAATGTGACTGTTCTGCAGGCATTGGGAGGAGTAGGAATGTTAGGATGGGATGGGTTATGATAGATGAGTGGATGAAGAAGCTCGGCATAGGTTTCTGTTACGTCTGTTTCTGAGGGAACCAGACCAATAACAGGCGGCAACCCCGAGAAGGATAACCTGTAGCCTTGCCTTGGGGATCATGGCGAAACTAGCGCTACTCCCAAGACCGTTTGCCAGACACGCCACCGGACAGATGATGTGAATGGGTGTACGTCTAACTCATGCATATGAAATGAAGCAAAGCGGTGCTAGATGACTTAGACCTACCCCCGCCTAAATTATTTTCATTTAAAAACCTTTTTATTTTACAGAGCTCCAATGGAATATATGTGGGTAAGAATAAAATTCCTCCACATGAACCATATAGTCTGACAGATTCTGACATAATAGGTATTGGATGGATAGAAGGTGCTCGTGTAACCAATATTGACGAGTCTGGAAAGTATATGTTTAAGCTCTCTAAAGAAATTCCTCTACCTAATAGATTTAGTTTTCAAAATGACAGTGATATTGAAAATGAACTTGCTGAAATGGATGGAGGCAAAAACAATGAAACACCAACTAAAACATCACCAATCAAGTCTCCGAGAAAGAGAAAATTTAATGAGATTAATGAAAATGTCAAGAAAGAACAGACAGAAATAGATGTCATCAGTATACCTTCTGATAGTGAAAACGATGATGCTGATATTAAAAAACTAAGATTAGAATCACCTTGTCAAAAACCCCCTGCAACTGTAAAAGAAGAGGTAAAAACTGAGAAAGATGAGATAGAATATGATGTTTTCCATGTTAAACAAGAATATCAGGGATACGATGAGCCAATTGCAATTGACAGTGACAGTGATGATGGTGAATCTGTACAGTGGTTAATGCGATTATCACAAAGCTCTCCAGGGAAACCATTCACGAAAGCCTTGCGTGAAATTAAAAAGGAACATGAAGAAAGTTCATACAGCCAGATAGATGATGACATTGAAGATGAAGACATCCTTGAAAATTTAATTACCATTCCACTGCCTAATGATAGTTTGGAAACAAAAGACAAAGATGAATCAAAAATAAAACATCACGAAGATGAAAATAACACAACTACTGATTCTACCAAATCCAAAGCAATAGAAGAAAACGACTTTTTGGATGATCTGATTTCGCTGACCAAAACTGACAACGATCGCAGTGAACCGAAAACAAAGTCAAAAGATAAAACAAAAGATACAGTAGATGGATGTCACATAAACCAAACAACTAAAGAAATACAAAATCAGTTACTTGCTCCTTCAGAACCACAAGCTGAAGGAGCTAAACGCGCCCAAATTATAGAACCTCTCGTTCGAACACAAAAATCTAAACGCGATGGTTAGTATCAGCTATTCTACCAAATCCAAAGTATTGAGCCATTTTTTTTTAATTCAATTTAAAAAATTAAATTTTATTTTTCAGGAAAACACAAAAGCACCTCATCTAAACACAGAGATAAAAAACACCCATCTTCTAGAAAACACATCAGTGATTCACAAAAAGAAGAACGTAAAAAGAAATTAAAGGAAATTGCTACTAAAGAAAAAGAAACAAATGAACGTAAATCAAAGAAAGAAGCAAATACCGCAAAAGATAAAGGAATGGTAAATGTTAAAGTAACCAACTCTAATCGTGGTGCATTTTTAACCAATGTAGTACAACCAATGAAAAGAAAAGAAAGTCCTCAAAAAGATAGTAAAAGCAAAGAAAAATTAGATCAAACTTCATCCAAAGATGTAGTACAACCAATGAAAAGAAAAGAAAGTCCTCAAAAAGATAGTAAAAGCAATGAAAAATTAGATCAAATTTCATCCAAAGAGACTTCTCAAACTAAAATATCTGTAACCGTATCTGATGATGTCGAAAACAAAAAAAAATCTAAAACAGATCAGAAATCAAAACACAGACACAAGGAAAAAGAGTCCACTTCAAAATCAACTACACATTCAAAGTCAAGCAAATCTTCAAGTACGCCTGAACCACGAGTACCGCTGAAGAACTTAAAGCCTCTGTCAGAAAGTGAAGAGTCATATTCTGGGAAACCTTTTTCTAAAGTGGAGCCTCTCCCCCCTAAAAACTCCAAAAAGTCAGTCCGGTTTTCAGATGAGCCTCCATCAGTGCACATGTTTGAAATCGAAGAAGGAAATAACATGAAAAAGACTAGTTTGGCTAAGATTTCCATGGTCGATGCGCGACAGGCACCCATATTTTCGTTGGAAAAGATGTATTTAATGACAATTCTTCGTTGGAATCCCCACTGGTTTGAAGAACAGATAAATAATAATGATCCACCACCAATTTTGGGGGATAACAACCTTCCTATGACGATGTTCCATTCTTTCACCAATCACGAACAATATGTCCAGTTAGTACCTACTGATAATTTATTTGATGTTAATTAAACCTCTTATTTATATTAATGACTAACACCTGTTTTCTAGGTTGGTTGGTAATCTTCTATTAATGGAAATCTGGGAATGTCTGACTCAGGGATACATGAGAAAACGCGGCCAGCCAGGTAGTATTGAAATGAGGATAGCTTCACTGCCGCCTACTCAAGATAGATGCTTCGAACTATTTAACTTATCTGTAAATGGTAAGTATATAATCGATTAACGACAAAAATTAACGATTATCGATAAGCATTAACAAAAATGCTTGTTTTCCCAGAAAAATATTCTTAAACTTAATTGATACATTTTCTCAGTAATGCTGTTTACTTATACCTAAATTTTTCAAGAATTGCAATAATAATTATCACCCTATAAATTAAAATAAAGTATGTTCATTTGATTTGTTTTAGTGTCTGTTCCGAATTCTGAGATTCGATCGGTTCCAAGAATGGGAGAAGTATTGATTGTGGCTTTTGGCCCTGAACACGCTAGGAATAGAAGATTTTTCTATGTTCATAATGTTAGAAACCTTCCTTCACCTCCAAGTAAGTAATTTACAGCGCTTATACTGTGAAGGAAATTACGACTAAATTTATCAAAATACTCATGATTGTTTTTCAGATAATATCCACTCGTTTTTCTGCATATCACTGCACACATGCTACACTGAAAAAATGAAGACCCTTAAGCCTGGAGTATTGATGGTCGGTGTGTCACTCGCTTACATACAAAAAGAGATGATGTTGTTTGAAGCTATGGAGTATTTAAGAAGTTCTCCGCTCTGTGAGGCTATTCTCCGGCCCGAACCACGACATTTCGTCATGACTGATCCTAGAACAAGTAATCTAACTTCGCAAGTGAGTCATTATTGATCCGTATCCGTAACAGTATTTTACATTTATACTACTAAATACCGTGTCTCCTGTCTACACACATTACGTCAGGCTACTGGATGCCCGGGACTGTGAAATTTCGGTGGAAATTTTGTCAAATCTTTCCTTATTCCTCCTTGCTAACCTTGTAATCTTTGTACCAAATTTCAGCTTTCTCGCTCCAAAGGTTTGGCCAAGCGTTGATAAGTGACTCAGTCAGTAGTCAGTACCCTGCATTTTTAATATTAAAATTACAAAGTTCGGTGAAGTTTTTAGTTTTATAACAATAATTTGTGATTAAATGTTCATTTAAAAGACTCAAACAAATTTATTGTCATTGAGTACACAAAACTTTAAGAAAAATATATTACTATCGGTGTTCCACTGCTGGGCAGAGGGAAAAAAAATACTTATTCAAAAATAATTTTCAGTGGACGAAAACTTTGAACCCTAGCCAACAAATGGCAGTTCATTCTTCTGTATCAGCTGCCTTGGGAGACCAACCACGTATTCAGATGGTGCAAGGTCCACCTGGGACAGGTACTCATCATTACATTTTTATGCTTTAATTAAGATACATGAAAAAAGATACACTTGTTCGGAAAAACCCTAGTACGCAACGAACTCATTTTCAATTACGCCGAATCGCACCGATTGTTCATTAAAAACCTGGAAAAAGATGTTTTCAAGTTTACTTCAATGAAATATACATTCTAGTAACAGGTCTTTTGAGTAAAATTAAACTAAAATGAAAATCATTTTAATGTTATTGGTCTACATAATTTAAAATGTAGACAACGGAAAGTCATGCGTTATTTAAATTTTAAATTATCAACGTTCCCGTGCTTTAGATATATGGATGACGTTATGATTGTGTAAGATTAGGTTGAATTTTAGTAATTGAATGTAAATCTCACTTATATTTTGTTAACGGGGTCCTTAATGTTTTATGAGACGCCACGTGCTGCTGTTGCACTTTTGCCGCATCTTATTTGAATTTAGCATAGACAGTGCGGCGCGCAGGCTATACAGCAGAGGCTGTAGTGAATACAAGTACGCGGCGTTAAAGGCTTCGTAATTTTTTGTGCCGCTCGCAGTCGAGACCGTAGGGACTAGGGGTTCTGAGGCCTTTCGTTTGGTCGCTGAGATCGGCAGACGTCTGTGATAAAAAACTGGTGACCCTCGCTCGGGTTCGTTCCTCGTGCAGAGAATTTCACTGGCTATACAGTGTGGCAACGTGACCGGCATCTTGGGCACCTTTGAGCACGGTGATTTGCAGGGGGGTATTTTTGACTAGGGTTTGGTGGTGGGTTAGGGTAATTTTGACGAGGTGTGTTGCTGATTGGTTTTGTTTTAGTATTTAGTTGTGACGAAGCCTGTTGCGGATGCGATTTTATGCTTATTTTTCATTTCAATAAAAATGACTTAGTTTTTGTTAGAATTGTAACTTCAACCTTTCACTACTCATTTTAACGTCGGAAGAAAATAAGTTTAATAATATGTCGCTTGACTGAAAACCTGTTTTGTTTTCTTATATTGGAATGAAAGTTGGATTGTTTTTTTTTTCTCAGGCAAATCAAGTGTCATATGCGCTATAGCAATGACATACTTCTACGACTCGCAAGGCAGGCGACAACAGAACAGAAGCAAGATTCTAATCTGCGCGACAAGTAACGCTGCAGTAGATGAACTTGTCTGCAGATTACTCGAGATTAGACAGAAGTTACCTAAAGGTTAGCAAAACAATTGAAAGTTTAGGCTTTGTTAGGTCGTGATACTCAATAGCTCAATACCTAAATAGTTCAACTCTATCATAAAGTTCCGTGGTTTTGCTAAATGCAAAATACGGGTACTAAGGTCTTATTTTTCACTTTGTACTAAGAAACTAGGTGGTGATTCTCGCCATGAAACTGAAGAACTTTCCCCAAGGGCCTATATGAAATTCTTGAAAAAAAATCTCATTGAAAGGCAAATTATGTGATCGCATGAGTTGTATGGAGAAACGAATTTTTTTTTGTGCCGTAGGGAAAGTTTTTTGTTTTCGCTAAGTTAAAATCGCCGAATAGAGAAAACTATAATGTAAATGCTTTTGAAACGTTCGGTAACAGAACAGCGGTTTCGGATGGTGCGCGTGGGCCGCGCCGAAGCCATGCACCCCCGAGCGCTGGACATCAGCTCGCAGCAGCTCGCTCAGCGCGACGCGGCAGCTCGACAGCAGGCCGAACCAGCGCCCGGGATCAGTGAAGAGGTTATCTATATTTTTAACTAGCTGACCCGGCGAACTTAGTAACGCCTTAGAATTAATTGATTGCATTGCAATCTTTCCATATTTTCTCACCTTTTAAACCTTCCCTGAACTTTCACTTCTATTTCGAGACAAAAAATTGCCAAATCGGTCCAGCTATTCCCGAGGTTTAGTGAAACAAACGAACAGCAATTTATTTTTATATTATAGATTAGACCTAAATTCACTTTATTTTTATTTATTTAGATAAATACATTAAATAACATAATAGCTTCGAGAAGACATTTTATCTCTCTGTCTACCTATGGAAGGGACGCCCGCCAGGCAGAGGCGGGTGATCAGTCCACTTATCTGGGAAAGACACTATTAAACCACATATGGTTTGTCTTCGTGTCTTATTCTTCAGTCTTAGTCTATACAATGTAAAATAAAGTTGCTAAATATAATCCACATTAAAAAAGATAAACAAATATATAGATGTAGGTATTGCACTTAACACTAGTTTACATAAATCGCAATATGGCCTTGTCGCGGCTGTGAGAATGTCGCTAAATGTATCTAGCTATGGAAGACGGGACCTCCTGACACCGGCAGAATTCCAAAGGTTTGAGAGTCAGAAACCGCAGCTTAAATGGGCGTCCCACAGGGTTCAATTCTTAAACCATCGTTAAAGAATCCCTTATGCAACCCTATGCATAAGGAGTCCCTAATGCATGAAATTGCGTTAATGTCTACAAATGATCTTTTGTAAAGTCTTCAAAGTCTTTTTTGTGTCCAGATATCCCATCTGGAAGCTAAGATAAACATGTGGAGGACTCAGGAACAAGATGCCAAAGACCCAGTGAGAGCAGCCTACTGCAAGGGGCGAGTTACTCAGTTGCAGAACAGGTTGATTTTGGTAAGAATTTATTTTTTAACTAGCTTATTACGATTTATAATAATAGAAATATAATATAATCTTGTGGCACAAGAAAGCTGGGTCGCCCTTTTATCACCTAAAGACGGTCTGTTGATGATAAGGCTGCATCAACCAGACTCGGTTGCCGCACTTTGGACATATTAGATATTGTTTCTGCGATCCCTGTCCCCCTGATAAGGGCTACTTAATAGGATTTTATTATCATCAGCAATATTTTAGAAATTTTAAGATTTATTGATATCCTTTAAGAGAATGATATGTGAGAGATGATATGAGTACACAGGCGAAAAACATCTTATTTTGAAATTGTGTGGCGGATCAGGAATGGTAGTGTGAAACCATGATGAAAAATGGTAACTACACGCTAGGCTAATTGATTAAGACCCGGAGACCGAGGCCAATTTACAAATTATTGTATTTTCATCAATCCTTAATAAGTGTGCAAAAATAAATCTCTGTGAAAGATAGCACAGAGAAATCTTTACCAGCTAGTGAAATCGGAGTTTGTTTGACTTTAGGGACCGCGGAAGTATTCCAAGACGAGGGCAAACTTCTTTGGTCATCCCAAAAGCTAACAATCGTTGATCCTGGAGACCTTGGTCAGGATAATGATAAAACTTATTACAAATTATTGTATTGTCATCAGCCCTTAATAAATGTGCAAAAACAATGCTCTGTGAAAGATAGCACAGAGAAACCTTTACCAGCTAGTAAAATTAGAATTTGTGTGACTTTAGGGAATGGCCCCTTCTGCTCCCCACTTCCGCGGTCCCTGGTGGATAACGCCGATACCGCGTTGTAGACCTTTATAAACTCGTCATTTACAGAACTAGTTTTGTGTCTGTAAAAATAGCCTAGTATTCATTGGACAATGGGTTTGGGATGGATATTAGGTATGCATTTGTAAATATTACCTTGAATTTATGTACCTAATACTAGCTTTTCGCCTGGGACTTCGTTCCCGTGGGAATTTTTTTTAAATTTTCCAATCTTTTTAATAGTTATTCTGCTATTCGGGACGGAGAAAAATACAACAAATTAAAAACCATGAAAATCGGTCCAGCCGTTCTCTAGTTATAAGTGTGCGAACAAACCCGACTTCGTTTTATATACAGGGTGTCCCGTAAATAATGGTCCAACGTTAAGGGGTAGATAGCTTACCTTATTACCTAAAAGTAATTTAAACAGTTTTCAAAAAAAAACTCAAGGTTACCAAGTAAATTTTTTTAAAAGTTTTTTTCAATCTTCTACCTTGAACCAAACTTTTTGACGCAGTTCCTGCAAATGATAACATTTATGAGATCTGATTTTTAACCCCCGACGCAAAAAGAGGGGTGTTATAAGTTTGACCGCTATGTGTGTGTGTGTGTGTGTGTCTGTGTGTCTGTCTGTGGCACCGTAGCTCTCAAACGGGTGAACCGATTTGGATGCGTTTTTTTTTATTTACAAGCAGGTTTTTTGGCGATGGTTCTTAGATACGTTTTATCAAAATCGGTTCAGCCGTTTCAAGGTCATCAGCTCTTTTGTTAGCTGCGGTAGGGTTCTTAGACTCTTAATGTGTATTTACTTTACTTTCAAACATACATGTGACCTAAAACTTGAAACACTCATGTATGCTTAATAACTATGCAGGATTATGGAACTCTTGGTCTGATGCTGCAGCCAGGATATCCAGAATACTAGCACACTCTTAAAAAAATAATAGCAGATATGTCGTGTTTGGACTCGTTTTGTTCAGTATTTGATTCTGCATACAATGCAATGGTGGCAACACGGTGAGCTGATGCTGCGGCCAGGATATCCAGAACATTAGCACATCCTTGAAAAAATAATAGCAGATATGTCGTGTTTGGACTCGTTTTGTTCAGTATTTGATTCTGCATACAATGCAATGGTGGCAACACGGTGAGCTGATGCTGCGGCCAGGATATCCAGAACACTAGCACATCCTTGAAAAAATAATAGCAGATATGTCGTGTTTGGACTCGTTTTGTTCAGTATTTGATTCTGCATACAATGCAATGGTGGCAACACGGTGAGCTGATGCTGCGGCTAGGATATCCAGAACACTAGCACATCCTTGAAATAAGTTAAAAATTTTGAAATAAAAATTAAATTAAAAATTTTAAAAACCCCCCACGCAAAAAAGTAAAGCGGACATTTAAAAAGTAAAAAATAATACCTTTCGTTGAGCCATCAAATTCATTTCAGAAATACCTATATATATTTTAATTATCGAAATCGATGGATGGCACGATAGGGTTTGCTCATTAAAATGGCGCTATAATGTCGCGTCGGGGTACCGCTTTAGTGAATCAGACCCTTCATTGGGTCTGTCCATCATCCATCGATTTCGATAATTAAAATATATATAGGTATTTCTGAAATGAATTTGATGGCTCAACGAAAGGTATTATTTTTTACATTTTAAATGTCCGCTTTACTTTTTTGCGTGGGGGGTTTTTTAAATTTTTAATTTTTGTAATAAATGCAGAATAGTTTACTGATGTACCTGCATAAAGTTTTTGATGCTAAGGTTTTGAGAAGTTAATGAAAAAAATAAATTTTCTTCAATAAATTTTCTGCTTGGAGGTGACCACCGCTTAAAAAAATTCTCATGTAAAAAAACTGTATGACACCACTCTGGCCCATTGTTTTAAAAACTTGTATACTTCACCAGCTTTCCAAATTGGTATAAAAGTTAGGTTTAGCTTTTGAATTTTCAAAATGATTGCTAATTATTCGAAAAAAGGCGCAAATTTTACTTGGTAACCCTGAGGTTTTTTTGAAAACTGTTCAAATAACTTTTAGGTAATTAGGTGAGCTATCTACCTCTTAACGTCGGACCATTATTTACGGGATACCCTGTATTAAGATTTTATAACTCTTTTGATTCCAATGTACAGACAACTGCATTCGCACTAGAAAAGCCGACGCTATTACGAGCAAGGTAAGGGCGACCTCAAGGTCAACATGTATAGCCTGATGTTCTGTTGTATGACCTTATTTTGTTTTATGTGCAATAAAAGATTTTACAATACAATGCATTTGATGTTTTTTGTATAGCTACGGAGTGGCGCCGGCGCGGTTCGCGGGGAAGAGTTGCGAGCGGAGCAGCTGGCGGCGGCCGAGCGACGCATCATCGAGGGCGCCGACATTGTCGTCACCACGCTCGCCAGCGCGCACAACCACAAGATGCGCGGGTAAAACAAACTTGAGCACTGTTTAGCTGTAATCTAGTCAATAATTATACGAATTTTGTACTGAAAGAAAACCACTAAACACGTAATACATACGGACACATAAACACACGGAATTTGCAGTATTTAGTGAAAAGTACAACTTTCGTTGTAATAAGACCGGTATGCCTATTTTATTTTGGCCCCATTTTTACAGTCAGGAATACCCATTTAAAAAATTAAAATTTGAGTTATCTATTTATTTCAAATTTTCAAATTACTGTTATTAATTTTTCAGTTAATATATTTGACGCTCTTTGATAGAGGCCCAAATAATGCCCTGTTTCGTTTAGGAGTTAAAGTCCACTTTACAAAAATAACTACTTTTTCATTATGACTACCGTTTTTCACAAAATGACCACTTTACCAAAATGAATTTTTTTTTAGTAATGACTACTAATTTTTTTTATGCAAGAAGAGAAAAGCAACATAAATCTGGTTTCTCTATTGATAATGAATTCCCCAATCCAAAAATGATTTATCTATATTGTATGTTTTCTAGACTCCGCCGCCGTATAGCGTTGTGCATAGTGGACGAGGCGGGGCAGGCCATCGAGCCGGAGACGCTGGTGCCGCTGACGCTGGACGTGACAAAACTCACGCTCATCGGGGACCCACAGCAACTACCCGGGTACATCTGCTCGCAGGTATGTTTGGACCTTCATGTTTTAGGGTCAGTTCACACCGGGACGCTGCGCGACATTTTAATACAGCCGCTCAAAATTAAATTTTATTTATTACATGTGAGAATTTATAATACGTCGCACCACACAGCGCTGCGCCTCGAGATGCCTCGCGGCGCGCCGCGGCGTTCTCACAATGAAATGTTTATCTTTTCATGTAATAAATAAAATTCAATTTTGAGTGGCTCTATTAAAATGTGTCCGTCGCGGTGTGAACTGACCCTTACAGGGCTTGCACGTCGCCCGAGCTCACAGAAGCGGGGGGCGACAGTGGTTTTTAAGTGGCCGCCCGCTTCGGTCAAGCCGGTCAACACATAATTCCTTCGTATTTAGTTTACGTTAAGATAAGTTCTACCTATGTGGAAAACTAAATATACGCTGATAGTGATACTGAATTCGGACTTTAAATTATATTCCTACATGCTGCATATGCACCAGTAAATGAACACGCAACCCTCATAGGCTAGTGACCCCATCATCACCAAACTCATTACTAAACATGTTATTAAAATGGTTAGTTACTAAAGGCTGATAAAAAAATGGTTTATTACAGACAAGCATTCCGCCCGCGTGGACTACAGGTTAAATCGCACCCAGCTGTGGGGATGTAGCCTATATCCTAAAATGTAGCCCATGTCCTTTCCCAAGGTCTATCTCTGTACCAAATTCCAGCAAAATCGGTTGAGTGGTTCAGGTGTGAAAGCGTAACAAACAGAGTTACTTTCGCATCTATAATATTAGTAGAGATAAGGATATATAAGCGGGATAGCCAGTTGGTGATGAGCCAAACGTGTAAACGGGTTCAAATCCTGGTGAGGACCTGTACCACTAAATTCGTATTTTCGGATTTATGTATGGATTTTATATTAATTGTCACTTGCTCAGCGGTTACATGACAAGATTTGAACATTTCAGCGAGCGAAAAAACACGGTTTGGGCGACAGTCTCTTTGCTCGGCTGACGTCATGCGCCGAGCACTGGCCGGAAAATACAGCCGTGGTGTTGTTGAACCAGCAATACCGAATGCAGGCCGACATCGCAGAGTACCCCAACCGCGCCTTCTACGGGGGCCGCATCGTGTCCGTGCCGCCAGCCAGGCCCGCGCTCCCTATACCGCCCTACTCTATTGTTTCGATATCGTCGGGAGACAAGGGACAAGGTAAGATATTTTATTTCATAAACTTAAGCCTAAATACAAAAATGTCTTACGATTTAATTTATTTTCATTATCAATTAAGTAAGGTAAGGTAGGTCATCATCTTCTTAACCACCTTCAGTATTTTCTGGTAGTCACGAAATTTTAGGAGATGAATCACCTCGTGAAACTGAATAGCTTTCCCCAAGGAATATATAATATAATAAATAAATTACACACTCAAAGACCCACACTAAGGTTTTTCCTTGTGTCGTGGGACCCTTGAAACATACACAAAGACAAATACATAAAGACAAAAAACCATGATCCGAGAACAAACATTTGCTTTTCACACAAATATTTGCCCCGACTGGGATTAGAACCCAGGACCCGTCGATCAAGAGACAGTGTGCTACTACCACTCGACCAAACCGGCCATCAAATCTATATGGAATTCAGAAAAAAAACTACTATCTATATTGAGGCAATCAACGATCGTACAAGTTGTACGGAGAGGCAGTTCGTGGAGAAAGTTGTTTAGTTTCATGAGCTTCTTTATATTTCTACCTTTTGTTACCCTTTTTATGTGTAATACTTAGTAGAGAGCGCGTCTGGGTGATGCTTTTTAGCCAGACACTTTATTGCAATCTATAAGTGCATTAGACTGCGTGGCACAATAAAATACATACTACGCACACGCCTATGATCCTTGACGGGGTAGGCAGAGCACCAGTGGTTCTAGAACCATTTGATGCCACGTTTGACATTAATTCTGAGGGTTATTAGATGAAACATGATGTATAGTGGTGAGAGGTTGTCAGCCTTTCGCCCACCATACAGCAAAACCCTCGCGTCCCTATTACTGACTTTTACAGTATACCTGGGTTGAGTTGACAGTTGGTACATTCTAAGTTTTCCTTTCACTCCCAGTCCAGCGTGGAAGGTACAATAAAATACCGCCCAATAATAAGGTCACGATATTATCTAAGGTCACGTGACCTCAGGTGTACGTCACAAATAAGATAAAGCGTGCGTGTGAGCGAGAAGGGCGATGCGATGATTTAAGCCGGAGGGCGCCACGGAAGAGTTAAGCTCTTTTTTTTTGAATTATGGTCGTCCACTACTGGACCTTGCCTGCGGTGCCCCAATCTTCCCACTACCTTTATGGATTGTCGGTCTGCCTTGTTAGAGGTCTTCCAACAGTTTTTTTTTTTACTGTAACCGTCAGTTCTAAAAAAAATTAATCATTCAGTTCTTATAAAACTGAAAAGTATTGATTAAAAAAATTAAGTACCCTCAATGCCCAAAGTGAAAGGGCCTAACTAACCAACTGCCGACAGGATGGAAGAAGGGCCACGTTCATTTTAATTTGAATCTTATCACCAGCAGATAAGAAACTTGGGTGGATACTTAATTGAGGGAATAGACTGTTTAACTAGTATGATTAATTTACTATCTTCGTAACTCGCTATTTTCAAAAGTAGTCTATGTCACTCTTCTGCTATTTAACTATCCCTGCACCAATGACGTCGATCCGTTGCCCCGATTCGACGTGAGTAAAGGACAAACAAACACACTTGTAATTTTTTTATTAGCCTGTTTTATACCACTGCCCGAACACTAACGATTCAAGTTATTTTTGTTTGTTTTGGTATAGATTCTGTGTTAATGCCTTTCAAGACCCAAATCCTGTGCACGCCTGATATAGGTATAAGTACTGTAGGTCGATATCACTATATAAACTGCATTTGCACTGCGTGCACGAAGACGGTCAAATTACGCAAAAGTTGAAATGTTTGACGTTCACTGGAGCTGGAATGTAACACGATTGATGCAAGCTTGGGGTAGGAGTGCTCACAAGAACTTCTTGATAGCAAAGTTAACATCTTATTCATCGTAGCCTCAATTCGATTCTTGGAAACAGGCGTACACAATCGTGATTTTGCCAATATTTTAATAGAAAGTAAAATATATAGTGTCGCCAATATCGATTAAGAAACACTTTAAGTGTTTTAATACGTCAGAGCCTCGTCCGTTGATCAGCAGGGTGCACCGCTAGCACCTCGTAATGTCAAATTAACACTCATACATAATGCAGTACAAGTGCAGTTTTTATTGAAACGAGTTTTGCTATTTTATTTTTATATAGAATCATTGTAGTTTTACTGTATTTTAAGTAACAATTGAATACGTTTTTTAAGAATATCAATTAATTTTCAGATTTAAATCGTTTTCAAAGTAGTTTATGCGTCACTGTCACACATACATTCCCCGTACACCTTCTGCATTTCCAATCTCCATTGCATAGCTATTGAAACCTTAGAATACCTCCCTTCACAATAGTTGTATTCGGCAAGTAACAGTTGTGCCTAGTTGTGAATAGTTGTAACATTGGTGTCTTTCCCTGCCGTCAGCTACCAGCTCTTCCGAAGCAGTATGTAAGAGTCAGTGATAGCCCAGTCTTGTAATCGGAAGGTTGCGGGTTCAATTGCTGATTCAGGCGTGTACCATTAATTCGTCTTTTCGGGATGATTTACGGATTTCTTATTAATTATCACCAGCTCAACGGTGAGGGAAAACGTGATAAACCTGCACGTCTTGAGGTTTGGAAAGGCGCGTGGTCCGCCAACCCGCATTCGGCCAGCGTATTGGAATTTGGCTTAAACCCCCTTAACTGTTTCGAAGGGACGCCGTCCGACACGCCCGTGCCCCTTGGTAGGGACGTATATGGACTGATGGGTAAGTAAGAGTCAGTAAAGGAACTCATGGGTTTTGATATAGGTTCAGGATGTAAAAGATGCAGCTTAGAAAAAACTGAAGACGTCAATCCTAAATGATAACGCACACAGATACACATACACACCACCAATGGTGTTCACTTCATTTTATAGTTTATTAAATCTTTTGAATGTTGTGTTGAAATGTCGTTTTTAGTTGTCATTTTGTTTTTTTTTGTATTTGTTTGCTTGTCTTTTTGTATGTGTGTGTGAGTTGTGATTTCCGAGAAATAAATGTTTGTTCTTAAATAACTATCAACCTAATTGGTATTCCGTTTCAATTTCCACAATACAATTCAACGCTATTCATTCCATGTTTTAACCTGTGCTTTGCCTTCTCAGATACACAAGGCATGAGTGCAAATATATATCTTGATATAGGAATATCTGGAGCAAATGAGATGGAGGCGTGGGGAGTGACGCGACTGGTGCTCGCACTGCATGCTGAGATCAGACAGCATTCGCTCAGCCTCGCCGTCATCACCCCATACAACGCGCACAAAGAACTCATCAAGAAAAACCTTCGTCTACTACAACATCCGTAAGTATTACAGATTCAGATGATACCTGCCAAGCACCAGTGTATCAGATTAGATATAAGAACGAAAAACCTGAATTTTGTATTGAAATTTTGATAAGATTCTTAGATAAATACTACCTAGTAAGAAAAACTTCGATCAACCGATTTTGTATCTAATTAGATACTGCGGGATTTTACGGAGCGTAACGCGACACGTTACGTGATTTGACACGTTGATATCTGAGAGCTTAATGCAAGGTCGCAGTGTTACCAGTCAAAAAAATCTCGATCAACAATACTCCAACTAGACAACGGGTCACGTACAAAATCAAAGCTAAATGCTGTTAGCTTGAATAAGTTTTAAAACAGTTTTTAGTGGATACATTATGGAATATATAAATATATATCTTTATTATAGCTATTTATCTACCTACTGTAAACTACTATGAAAAGTATAGTAAAATATTTTTAAAAGAAAAAGCAAGTATTAACAATAAAACACTTAATCTAGACAAGGGCACGGACATCAAGTCTGTGGATGCTAATATATTTATTATAAAAAAAAAAAAAAAAAAAAAACAGTTTTTAGTTCAACCTAATTAAAAACATGGCACCTAGTAAAAAAGTCACAAATAAAAAACTAAATAAGAGCTTATGTCTCAAGTGATCCGTTATTTACAGAAACGTTTATTTGTTTTGCGCCGACCCGAAATCTGGTTGGTGTATTGTTGATCTCACTGAAATCTACCATTGAATAAACAGCAATTAAATTTGATGTGTTTTCATATCAAAAGTATCTATTTATAGACCAGGGTCGATAATTTTTGAGACCAAAAAAAATTATAGTAGGATGATACCCATTGGAAGAGGTAGAGAATATAACAAAAACGAAAGGAAAAATAAATTACGGGCGATCTGAGGTCGGGAAGGGGGAGGGGGTGAGTTTTTAAGGGTAAAAAACGGTTAATCTCGATTTACGGTAAAACTACAAGTCTTATGAAAAAAAGTTAAATGGCAAAGTTGTAGGTAATAAAAAGATCTACAACTTTTGTATCGATACTTTTTTCACATAACCTCAAAATTTATGTGAAAAATTCGAATAACTGAGTTTTTGGTTTTTTATTTTTATCTTTTGCAAAAAAATTTATTTTTTCACGAAATTTGGTGAAAACTTACTTTTGTATGTCCCAGACATACAGTAATTTTTTTGATTTAAAATATTCATTTTTTCACCTTATTTTGACTTAATATCGAAAAAGCACCCTAATTTTCAATCGAAAATTCTCACGTCAAAATATCTGCTTTTTTAAAAAAGTTGGTGTGTTTTTTGTTCGTTGAATTCTCTACTTTCTGATAGTATAAAAAATATATATACATTACTATGGCAAATGTTCTCAGAAAATGCAAATAATGAAAAAAACTCGAATTTCAAAAATATCAATTGGCAAGAATTAAATCTTCTTTCATATTGGCCAATCTCCCACCCACAGAAGGTGCAGCAGAACAATATTGTTACAGGGCATATTATCAGCTTCAGACTTGGCTGGGTAACGAACTGACAGCAACATGTTGGGGCTGGAAGCAACAACAGCGCGGCATTATGCCCAAATTTACAGACAAGGAATTAATTCCGGAAATATTGCTTAAAACTATTTGCTGCAGCTGTGAAACTGGATGTAACAGTTTAAAATGTGGCTGCCGAAAACATGGTTTGAAATGCACAAATTTATGCTCAAATTGTCATGGTTCTGAAACATGCTCAAATGTAGAAGAAAAAACCTACGAGGAAGTCGATGATTCGGATGAAATATTGGATGAAGAACCAATGCAGACCGGAAATAATCTTGGAGACGAAGACGGTGATGGTCTCGAAGATTTCGAAGATCCACGAGAATCGGGACAGTTTGTTGAATCTAACGATGAAGAAATCCCATCAAAGAGACAAAAACTAATGGAGAAGTAATTAGAATGCAAGATAAAGTATTGATAAATAAGAAGATTATTGTATTTGAAAATATTATAATAAATAACGCCATCAGTAAAAAGTATTTAAATTCAATAGTACGATTTGCATTATATTTATCTATTATGAGATTTTCTATGACATAAATGTAATGAGAATTTAATAAATCAACTTTATTACTGAAAAAAAATTGCAGCTGTCACATTTTTTAGATGAAATCCTTTTTAAATCCTATTTTTAGTATTTATGACAACTATTTTCGCATGGTTTTTGCAATTTTGATGTTTTATGGATTATCATTTTTTTTGTTTATCAATATAACATGAAATCTTACGTTTTTCTAGTAATTAAAGGGTAAATTTTAATAAATAGCTCAAAATTATACATAATGATTCAAAAAAGAATATTTGGATTCGAGTTTTTTTCATTATTTGCATTTTCTGAGAACATTTGCCATAGTAATGTATATATATTTTTTATACCATCAGAAAGTAGAGATTTCAACGAACAAAAAACACACCAACTTTTTTAAAAAAGCAGATATTTTGACGTGAGAATTTTCGATTGAAAATTAGGGTGCTTTTTCGATCTTAAGTCAAAATAAGGTGAAAAAATGAATATTTTAAATCAAAAAAATTACTGTATGTCTGGGACATACAAAGGTAAGTTTTCACCAAATTTCGTGAAAAATAATTTTATTTTGCAAAAGATAAAAATAAAAAACCAAAAACTCAGTTATTCGAATTTTTCACATAAATTTTGAGGTTATGTGAAAAAAGTATCGATACAAAAGTTGTAGATCTTTTTATTACCTACAACTTTGCCATTTAACTTTTTTTCATAAGACTTGTAGTTTTACCGGAAATCGAGATTAACCGTTTTTTACCCTTAAAAACTCACCCCCTCCCCCTTCCCGACCTCAGATCGCCCGTAATTTATTTTTCTTTTCGTTTTTGTTATATTCTCTACCTTTTCCAATGGGTATCATCCTACTATAATTTTTTTTCAATTTTTACCATTTTAAAAATTATCGACCCTGGTCTATTAACGGAGAAGCTTTCATGAAAATAACATTCTCTCCTTTCAACTTATTTTTTCTGAAAAAATCGTTATTGTTGTCAGGAAAACTCAGTATTTATGTATCCCAAGAACAAGCACTACAAAAAGTCAGTTTAACTGACAAGTATATTTATTGACTTAGGCTAAGTATTCCTTTAAAAGTAAATGAAATACTAAAAGTTCAATGGTAGAAGTTGCTTAACATTCCTTAACATTTGTTTAGGTCTGAGGGAAATATAGAAGTGAACACAGTGGACAGCTTCCAAGGGCAGGAGCGTGACGTGGTGGTGGTGTCCCTGGCTCGCAGCCAGGGCGTCGGCTTCCTCACCGACGCGGGGCGAATGAACGTCATGCTCACTCGCGCTAAGCATGCCTTAGTTGTCTGCCTCAATCCACATGCTATGCTTGTAAGTAACTTATATCGCGCCTAAAAAGACAAAGCAAAGAAAGAAAAGTCCAAAAACACGATTTTCTGCCGTACTCAGAGACGTCAATTAAACTTAAGAAGTAATTAACACCCGTATTCTAAGAAGTTAACTAAAAACTTCCTCCACTCAACTTAAGCTAAGGAAATCCTCGAAACGACCTCGAATTTCTTAGTTGTCACCTCAAGATTCCTTGAACGTGGCATACAGCTACTCGACGATAGATGGCACTAGCTAGCGTAAATCTTTATTCGATATTAATCTTTAACGATATATTATCATAAAGATAATCCACGAAATCTTCAAAATAATTCATTTTTCATATGAAAAAGTAGCATACAACAAGTTCAAGCATCGAATAAAGCGTTAAGAAGATCTTAAGGTAGGTCGCGAGGTACCTTAACTTTGACAATTGATTACTCAAGTCATCCTCGTCTCCACTGAGGAAAATTGTAAAGTCGAGGACGGAAATGTCAAATAAAAACGTCAAAATCCTTGACAGAGCTTGAGTGGAGTCGAGGAAATCTCGAGTTAACTTCTAAGAATATGGGTGTAAATGTCATGCTATCCTTGTTTATATCAACAAGAGTGAAAGAGACAACATCAGAGTTTAACAGTACTTAACTTTAATTGACGTCTCTGAGTACGGCAGTTTAACTTACATACGCTCACGCCCATATTCCCTAACGGGGTAGGCATAGCATCAGTGGTTCTAGAACCTCTAGATGCCACGTTTGACACAAATTGTGAGGGTTATCAGTTAAAACAAGTTGCATAATTAACGGCGAGAGGTGGTCAGCCTTTCGCCCATTATATAGCAAAACCCTCACATCCCTCTTACGTGGCATCTACTGATTCTAGAACCGATGCTATGCCTACCACGTTAGGAATTATGGGCGTGAGCGGGAGGGAGGATGCCGATGCAAATACTACTATCTGATTTGGTCAAAGCACAGACAGCAGCACGTCAAGCTACCTATTCGCACTAGGAAAGCCGGCGCTATTACAAGTGAGATAAGGGCGACGTCAAGGTCAACATGTCTAGCCTTATGTGCTGCCGTGTGTACTTCAGTGTTGCCAATAAATGGTGCAAGATTGAATTGAAATATTGAATAAAGCTCGCTGGAAATCAGTTGTCATTTTACAAAAACGACAGTTAATCACAAATTTAAATAGGTCAATAAATTATGGTATTTATGACTAATAAAAACAATATTTTTTACAGAAAAACTACCAATGGCGCACATTGGTGGAGGACGCCCAAAAAAGGAATCTTTATAGAATTCTTCCAAACAAAATATGTCAGGGGGCCTCAGCTGGAAAAATTCCACACGAAGAAGTTCTAAAATACGTATCGAGAATAACAAATAAGTAACATCTAGATAGATTTTCTCACGAGGTTAGTTATTATTGAATTGATAAGTCCTAGAAAATAAAATGTGTGTCACTAGTACAGTCGGATCCTATATTTGATATTGGCAGAGTGCAAAGCGGGCGGAGAGAGTAGCCTAAGCGATCACAGTGCTCGCTACGGCTAAAATTGTCATTTTTGTCGCTGACTTGAGCTGTCAAATCCATATTACAGTAAATATTTTCTAATTGTTTTTGAGATAAATTTAATATGGTCCTAGTAAGATGTGTTATTGTGAATGTATTCTTTAATATAGTAAAATAACACAAGATTTAATTAATTTTCTTTCACAATTTTTTACTTACTTCTCGCTTGACAATATTGTCCATAATGGCCACCTGTCACGTGGCGCTGTCGTCGCGCACGGTCCCAATAATTCGTTCCAATCCTTACTAATATAATATTATAAACGAGAAAGTTTTATGTATGGATGTTTGTTACTCTTTCACGCTCAAACGGCTGGACCAATTTTGATAAAATTTGGTGTGGAGGTAGCTGACACCCTGGATTAACACATAGGCTACATCATTTTCCAAATATTGATGCACGACAGCATTCAAAAAGCACACTAACTATTCATTCATCCATACACTCAACCCTATAATTCCTGACGGAGTGGGAAGAGCATCACGTATTCCGATTATCAGTATGTATAGTGGTGAATCTGCATAGTGGTGATAGGTGGTCAGCCTTTCACCAACGAAACAGACAAAACACTCACGTCTAACTTACTGGCGTGTGACTATGGCATGCAGAAAAGAGGGAAAACGCACAAACGGTTTAATAAGTGAACAAGGAGTCGGAATCGTATTATTTTTTTTGATAACTTTATATCGGTTCCTTAGTTGAACTGTTAGGCGTAAGCTGCGGTGCTAACATAAACGCGCAACATAATTTTGTCATGTCGTTCTACCTTTTCCGTACTGACGCTATGCGATAGGAGAGGGCGAGACGAGATACATATAACAAAATTATATCACGTGCGTATGCTATCTATATATCTTCGACCGATACTTGTCACTGTCATATCAATATCATGTGTATAGTGCAAAAGATGTACTGACATCCGGGGTACGGCCCGAATTGCGCGAAGATTACCAACATTACAAACGGTTTATTCGTTCGTTCGGTTCAATTAGATTTTTCGGCTGTGGGCACTGTCGGCTTGTATATTTGGACCAGGCTTGCGTGCATTCTCCCTTCTGTCAGCTGTCACTCGCTTGACGGAAATGAAAAGTCATGTTACTTTATAAAATTGGAAGGAAGTGTCTAGTCTGCCGTTTTCAATAAAATGAATGTACTTCTAAAAGTCTCCATACATTTGTTGAAGACATTTTAAATTAATTTTTTACAAAAAAAAATCCGTGGCGCTGCCGAAATATAAATTCAATCAATCAATCTATTGAAAGCTGTCAAATTGATTTTTGACGTTTCTGCACTCAGTGCTCTACCGTCCTATGACGTCACTGATGACATCATCTCGCTCACGTTCGTGAAAACGAGCGCGTTTTGGTCCGACTGTTGGCACGCTGACATTTCCAAAAGTGCTCGTAAGTATACGCAATTCGAACCGAACTCTCGATGCTACGAATATCAGTTATAGACTTGTAGAATAGATAGAAGGTAGATACTCACGGAATCTACGACCGATAGATACTTGTTACTGCCTGACAATGTCATCGGTATAACGCGAGAGATGCAGACATCAAATACTTTGAAGTATGCTGAAAGAATAGAAGCCATTCTGGCAATGTCGCGTCAGGTAATTTTCTTGTCGCGCCGATATTGTAGATCCTACGCAAACAAAGGACTGTCCTTGAAGACACGAGACACTAAAATTACCTCGAGAAACTTTCAAGGACAAAAATGTATCCCGAGCACTGTACCACGTCTGCGCAGGCCTTAATGTTAAGAATAACGTTAAGTTACTGTTATCTATTTTACATGAACTGTACCGTTTTATATTCGGTTGCCTTATTTACCCAATAAAAAAGATTAAAAATGCAGTTACTTGTACGCTTTAGATTTATGCCATAATCAGTTTAAGAAATAATTTAAGTTGATATGTTGAGAATTTATGTACGATTTGTTTAGTATAGTTTGAGACTCTCTGAATAGTTTGAGAAATTCTTTGTTTAAGTACAGATAATTGTTTTTAACCTTTTCACCGCCAAAGTCTGATATATCAGACGTTTAAGGTTCGTGCCCTCGCCGCCAAAGTCTGATATATCAGACAATTTTTTTTAAACTTTAATATCGTTCACCAAGCGTTCGCCATACGCCACGACATTATTTTTATTTTGTATTTTTTTTATGTTGTGGCGTGTGGTGGGCGTTTTTGACGAAAACTCTTGGCTCTAAAAGGGTTAAGTTGGTATGGAATTACTTAATGTTCTTCAAAAAGTATAACAAAAACGATTTTCATAGTTACTCGATCATGCAATATAGAACACATAAACAAATTAAAACCGTTTAAAAGATTTTCTTGAGACTTTTTTCAATAAAATCTTTAAAACGTTTCTTTTCGCGTCGGTGGCCAGAACTGCCAAATCTAGCCTATGTATTTGTTATGTGCCTGTTTATTTTATGTATATATTATATTTTAAGTGGCATCCTGAATGTCCTATAAAATAAAGATTTTTTCTATTCTATTCTGTATTTTATATTTTTCCGGGTTTTTGATAAGTGCTCATTAGTTAAATTTTATTTGATCCCTACTATAGTGTTAAACCATGTATATTGTGTACCCTGCAACTCGAGCACTATATGGGTGTAAGGCTTGTTCGCCCTTTGGCTTTGTCAATGTTGACATTTTGACATAGGACCGCGGCGCATTACGCGCGCTATCACTATCGTACTCGAGCTGCTGTACCCTATACAGAATGATTTTTTATTGCCATCCAAATTTTTGGTACATACGTAAACTTTATGAAAATTTAACAGATCCGTATTATTTTTGTTTTTACGTTTCATATAAATATTTCAAGCTAGATCGTCTGAAGCATGAAAATAAATCAAAATTGTTGTATGGAAAAAATCATAATATCGTCCAATTGAATTGTTTGTAATAGTACGGCCGGTTTGGTCGAGTGGTAGGTGACGCTGCCTCTTGATCGGCGGGTCCTGGGTTCGATCCCCAGTCGGGGCAAACATTTGTGTAAAAAGCAGATGTTTGTTCTCGGGTCATGGGTGTTTGTGTTTGTCTTTATGTGTTTTCCAAGGGACCCACGACACAAGGGAAAACCTTAGTGTGGGCCTTTGAGTGTGTAGCATTTATTTATTTACTTATTTAGTACTCTTCAACACAATTTGTGACACCCGTGTTTCTGTGTTTCACAAAATTCACCTCTAAGACGTTAAATAGGGGTATCAACTTCTGAAAATTTTGGAAAAATAATTTTTTTCCTCTTTATTTACGGTCTATCAAAGTTACTGACACCGTAAAAAAAAATTGGATGGTGATAAAAAATCACCCTGTATTAGGTTTAATCTACGGTATACTGCTCCAGTATTCTAACGTCTTTGTTCGACAATACTACAATACTATTCCCGTCACTGTAATCTGAATAGCGCAAAAGAGAGCCTTTCCAACTTAGGGTGTCGAATAGAATAGTGTAGAATAGCGGTGCTGATCGGAAAATAACTTCTTCACTTGCTGGGCCTTGTTTAATAAAACTTATAATCGTAAAATGCAATTACAAATTCAGTGTACTCTGCGTAGTCATTGTGAATTAGTGAATTTTAGTGCTACAACTATTAGACAGCACGTGGAAAACAACAGTATCTAAACAAAACTTAAATATTAGATTGTTAATCGAGGGTGGCTATAGTCCGAGTAGGAATTGATTCTTTTACCCGTGTTAAAACACTACTTTTCATTTCGAATATGAGGAAAATAAAACAATTTGTTTATCTAAACTATTTATTGATAATATATAATAATATTAGTAGTACCTATTTTTTTGAATTCCGTCACAGATACTAACAGATTAGTATCCCGCTCCCGCCAGTTTATGTCGAATTTTTAAATTTTAAATATGGAACTGACCGCGTAATTGTTGCGGCTTATTCCGCTCAAAGAAGTTTGCGCTAAGTTCACACTGGCCGCAGATTTTTTTTTGAAATAGTTTTGTTTTTAACCGACTTCAAAAAAGGAGGAGGTTTCTCAATTCGACCGTATATATTTTTTTATGTGTGTCCGCGGATAACTTCGTCGTTTATGAACCGATTTTGATTATTCTTTTTTTGTTGGAAAGGGAGTATCCCAAGGGTGGTCCCATGGTAAGGAAACCAGGATCTGATGGTGGAATCCTGAAGAAATTGAGGGACACTCTCGAAAAAATTGTCTTTTTGGGATTAAAGTTGGTGACTCTTACGTTTTTGACGTGGCAAATTAATACATAAAACTCTTCACAGCTGACAGCAGTTCTATTTTTAAAGTTCATTCCGGCCATTAGGTGGGAAGTAAATTGTATGAGTTTTTCCCTCCCTATGGAGGGAAGCAGCATTTTCCACCCAATAATCAGATCAAAATAACACTACTTTCCGAGTATGAGAAATGAAAAAGATTTTTTGATGTTACATTTAATGTTTGTAACGATTTTTGTATTAAAAAAATGTAAAAGTAGTAACATTTCGATGTAAATTTTATCAGACAGGGCCCTGCATAGCTAATCATTCCTGAAGTTTACACTAGTAAAATATTTTTTTAAATTGGTCAAATAGTTTCGAAGCTATCCATTTCAAACGTACAAAAATTGCTCTTTTATTGTTAGTAATGATGTATGTTTTTTTTTTTTTTTTTTTGAATGACTATGCTGTTGGCCGCTGATGGCCTTGACAGCTTCACCGAGCAAGTGGTGAGCGCAGATGGCTCTCAACCCAAAATTTTAAGTAACAGGCCTAAGGGTGCCCCCTGTGGGGCTCGAACCTCGGCTTAGGGCGTTACTGCGCTGATGTATGTTGTACATACCATATTAATGTAGTTTTTTTTAAATCAGTAAGTACATTTTTTTTTTCATTTGCTGTTTCATTTACTACAACAACCTATGTAATTCAGTCAGACGGAGACCGCAGATAGCCAGAAGAACTTCAAAAAATTTGCTGGTGATTAGTAGAAATAGCACGGGACATAGGGAGTCGTACAAAAAACAATGAGACGGGTTTCAGATGCAGATTTCCCCTACGTCGTCCCGTTTTCGAGATCCAGGTGGCTCAGCTGTAGTGACGCGTCACTACAGCTGGGCCCCAACGAATGTCTTATATCTTTTAAACGCGAGACCGGATCGTTTTCTTATTTTGGGGTTTGTCCCGAGAAATTCACGAGAAATTTTCTACGTAGCCAGATCTTCGCTACGTGGTAATAACTCTTAAACGCGGCCCGAGAAATTGTTTTCTTTGCCAATCCTATACGACAAATTTTGCGAAATTCTTGGCATAGTCAAACATGTGGCCCAGCTGTGGTGATGCACTCTCATAGTACACTAACCCTCGCGTGATTTATGCACACACGTGTGTGCAGAATTTGTATCGCACGGCGCGTAAACAAGCGTGCGTCGGGTTAAAATACTGACGACAGCGCGTAGCTTATTTCGGCATGCCCAGGTCTCAGATTTTGATTTTAACTAGAGGGCGATTCCATTATCGCGGGTGCAACATTTAGACACACTTATGGCTTTCTATTTGTAAAACATTGTATTCGAACGACCAAATGTGTCTTCTTTTATTGTTTTATTATAAGTTCGAGGAACTCATTTTTTTTATCTCCCTTCGAAACACGAAGGGGATTTAGGCCATTGTCCACCACGCCGGCCCAATGCGGGTTGGTGGACCTCGTCTTTCGAAAATGAATTTTCTTGGACGGACGGGTTTCATCACGATATTTTCCTTCACCGTTAAGCAAGTGATAATTAGAAACCCGTACATAAATCCGAAAAGACGAATTTAGTGGTACAGGCCCGCACCAGGATTTGAACCCGCGGCCTTCCGATTACAAGTCTGGCTCATTACCAACTGGGCTATCACCGAGGAACTTATATTCTTTTCACAAAGCTCCAATGTGCGTACTCACTTATTGTCACTATTGACCGTATGTTATATGAAAAAAAATGAAATGAAAATGAAAATATTTATTGCTTCAACAAACATATTACATTTTGTATAGTTGCTGTGACCTTCTTTTAAGTGTGAGAACACCTGTGCCAGAAGGCCACGCTCCTCCATTCCATAACCAAGTATAGTATTGTTATAGAAATATTTGACTTATGTATACATATACTTACATCATCTTACGACGGGCTCCTAAATATCTCGTGTGATTCTTTGTACTCTCTTATCGGTTATCATTAAGCGCAAGTACGTGGGTCAAACTGAAAGTTTTGCGTAACTCATAAATAAAACAATTTATTTGTATAATATTATATTTACTGCTTGTCAAAGTATTCTCCGTTACATTTTAAACACTTTTTCATCCGTTTAAACCATTTTTGGAAACACGAGGACCATTGGTCTGAGGGTATGTTTTCTACGTGCTGGTTGAAAGCAATCACTGCCTCTTCTGGCCCCGTAAATGTCGAACCTCTCATTAAATCTTTGATTTTTGAGAAAATTAAGAAATCGCACGGTGCTAGGTCTGGACTGTGTGCGGGATGAGTCACGAGCTCTATGTTTTCAGAAGTCAAAAATGTCTTTGTTTTGTTCGCGGTGTGCGCCAAAGCATTGTCATGGTGGAACAAGATGCGACTTCTAGGTCGTTTTTCCCTTACTTTTTCTAAGACATTTGGCAAACAAATAGTGGTGTGCCACTCAGCATTAATGGTCTTTTGTTGCTCAAGTGGGATCGTGCAGACAGGACCCGTCTTGGAGAAAAAAAATGCAATCATTTGTTTGCCCACGCTTCTCGCCTGCCTCAATTTTGTTGGTTTGCTGTCACCTTCAAACACCCACACAGAAGATTGTTGCTTTATTTCTGGAATATAACAATATATCCATGTTTCATCTCCTGTCACAATATCATACACAGCATTAGAATGTCCGTGATTGTACTTTAATAGCATTTCTTTACATCCATCTACTCGATACCGTTTTTGTTCTGGAGTGAGTCCGTGAGGAATCCACCGACAACAAAGTTTCGTAACTCTTAAATGTTCATGTAAAATTTTCTGAATTTGGCTCATACCAATCCCCAAATGTCCTCGAATCTTCTCATAAGTGATACGCCGATTTTCTTCAGTAAGTCTTCTGACGGTAGCCACATTTTCCTCCGTGATCGCAGTTGAGGGTCGACCTTCACGAATTTCATCATGGAGAGAAACACGGCCGCGATGAAATTCGGCATACCAACGCCTTACAGTTTTCAAATGTAGTGCTTCAACGAGCATTGCAATCTTGCAGAGAAAGCGAACTTTTAAAATCGTAAAAAATCATCGCCCTAAAATCTTTTCGTGTTAGTTCCATTTTTGCTACGGACAACGAACTTCAACTTGAGATAAAAAACAATTGACAAGCGACTTCTCGCCAAAATTTATTTTCATCAACTAATGAGATTTCATGTTTTAAAAAAATATAACATTCGAAATTCAAACATTGATGGGCGGCCAGCAACGCAAAACTTTCAGTGTGAACTAGGTACAAGCGCAGGTGACGCATGGAGACCTCAGTTTGTTTATGTTAACGTGTAATGGGATCCTCTTGTTTTGCTGTGTTGTTCGTGACTATTGTTTAGGTTAACTTAATTAAATTAATGTGACGAAGGGGCCCGGGATATTTTTGTATGACGACTGAGTCAGTTGGATTGTATTACTCTCTACGAGAACACGTTCTTTTAAATAGACGCAGTTGTATTAGAATATACTTACCAGCTATTTTATTTCGCCACCCTGACCCACCTTCTGTTACACTTCAGAAGTGGGATAAGGGACAATGTCTGGCCCATATATCGATGGTTTGGGTAAACGCCGATGTGAAGATTCTGACTCATCGTCGGCGGACGAAGAACACAAAGAAATTTTTTTTTTGAAGAATGAAGTTCCTCGACAAGGATACGTTAAGAGATTACGTGATTTACGTGTTACACCGACAGATGCGGAAGTGATACCAAAGTTTCGACCGGAAGAAAAGTCGAGCAACGTGTTAAGTTGGCTACATAAAATAGATCAGCTTGGAGATGTTTACGGTTGGAGAAGCAAGGATCGACAGTTTATTATGCAAATTCGTTTACGTGGATCTGCACGTGAATGGTACGATGACCTGGAAAATTATAATTTGACATGGGACGAGTGGAAACAAGCACTACAAACAGCATTTCCTCGTTCGACTGACTACGTAAATAGACTTGAAGAAATGTTAGCACGAGCGAAGACTGATTCTGAAACAATGACTAAATATTATCATGCAAAGCTATCCTTACTCAAGAAATGTAATATACACGGTACAGAAGCTATTTCTTGCATTATCCAAGGTCTGCCAATGGAGTTGAGAGCCAATGCCAAGGCGTATCAGTGCGATAAACCTGAGGATTTATATTATGGATACTTGTCGTCATTAGAAAACTATAAGCGAGTTGAAGCTGCGACAAGCATGGCGCGACAATCTACATGGAGGAGGGGAGCCTATGGTAGCAACAACAATAAACCTGCAGCTGCAAACATGGGGCAAACGGCGAGTACATCAAGGCAATTACTACCGAAGATCTGCTACGCTTGCCGAAAACCTGGACACGAGGCGAAAGACTGCACGGCTACGCCACAACGTTGCGAGGTGTGCCAGCGCTTTGGGCATGCCGCTTCAAGTTGCTGGTTTGCAGCTGGTTCTTCGCGTCAACCACTTAATAAGGTTAGTAATATCATGTTCGTCACATATAATGTGTACCAGGACTTGTATAAAAGAACAGTGCATATCAATGGGTGTCAGTTACTTGCATATATAGATACGGGAAGTAAATTAAATATTATCACAAAGACACAAGCTAATGAATTAAATTTGGAAATTAGTCCGTCTACTGTAATCATGAAAGGATTTGGTGGTGCACACCTGCAGTCAATGGGAGCTGCAATTATTGAAGTTCTTATAGATAATGTGGTTTTAAAAGGTGTTGTTGAAATAACAGATTATAATCTTTGTGATGTCGATATTATTATTGGACAAACCATGATTAATCAAGAAAATGTTAGCCTGGTGACAACAGCACACTCTGTGACTTTTATACTTACTTGTGAATTAGAAAATATATTCTCAGATATACAATTAAATACGATTGACTGTAAATCAAAGTTTCCAATTCATTTAAAATATGATACCGTGCTACCAATGATGTCTTGTACGTATGTAGAAATAAAGATAGAACTACCGCAAATTGAAAAGGAGGTCACACTTCTAACAAAACCAGTGTAGCTAGGAGAAATCGTATATTGCATACCGTCTGGCGTTATAAACTCTAATCAGAGATTTTTAAAGGTAATTAATTTAGGACAAAAATCTATTGAGTGGAAAACAAACAAATTATTGGCCCGGGCAGAATTGACAATACAAAGTGAATCAGACACGACACATAATATTCAAGCAGTAGAACAAAGTAATAAAATGATTAAAACTGTTATAACAGCAGCGGATTTAGACCTTGGCCAGCTAAGTCATGTGGACGAAAACCGATTGTTACGTTTACTCAACAAGTATATCTACTGTTTTGCGTTTTCTACTGATGACCTAGGGTGTACGAATCTAATAAAAATGCAAATACATACCACAAATAATCAACCAGTTTCCTTCAAGCCTTACAGGCTATCATATAAAGAAAACGAAATCGTTACTAAAAAAATTCAAGATCTCATTGATGCCGGAATCGTGCGAGAATCAACTTCAGATTACGCTAGTCCTGTTGTGTTGGTGAAAAAGAAAGGGGGCGACTACCGACTCTGTGTCGATTATCGGGCTTTAAATGCACGAACCGTAAAGGATCGGTTTCCATTACCTCACATAGAAGACCAAGTGACTCAATTATCTGGGAAATTATATTTCACAACGTTAGATTTAGCACAGGGCTATTATCAGGTGCCTATGGATGAGGACTCTATACATAAAACTGCGTTCGTAACGCCTTCCGGGCAGTTTGAGTTTACAAAAATGCCGTTTGGTCTAGCTAATGCCCCAGCTGTGTTTTCACGATTAATAAGCATGGCTTTGCGTGGTGTTACAAACGAAATTGCGCTTTATTTAGATGATGTGATGATTCCTTCCATCTCGGTTGACACAGGACTAGTATTGTTAGAGAAGGTACTGCAGCTATTAACTGATGCTAATTTAAATTAAATTTAAAGAAATGTTCCTTCCTTAAAAAGAGTGCTAACTATTTAGGTCACGAAATAACAGCTGGTACAATACAACCAGGTCAAGCAAAGATAGATTGTGTAGCTAGATATAAAGCACCCACGAATGTTCACGAAATAAGACAGTTTATTGGTTTGACTTCTTACTTTAGAAAGTTCATTCATAGATTCGCTGAAATTGCACGACCATTAACAGAACTAACAAAAAAAGAGACCGAATGGCATTGGGGCTCTGAGCAACAAACAGCATTTGAGACGTTAAAGAAAAAACTGACTGAGCGACCGGTACTGGGTATTTATGATAGGACCGCAGAAACTGAACTTCATACTGATTCCAGCAAGCTAGGCATAGGAGGAATACTATTACAGCGGGGAACTGATGAACATTTAAGACCTATTGCCTACTACAGCAGAGTCACAAGTCGGGAAGAGCAATTCTACCATAGTTACGAACTTGAAACACTTGCTGTAGTAGAATCATTAAAACGGTTTAAGATATATTTAACAGGAATACATGTTAAAGTGATCACAGACTGTGCGGCATTGCGTACGACTCTTATTAAAAAAGATTTGATTCCTCGTATCGCCCGTTGGTGGCTCACCATTCAGGACTTTGACTTGGAAATAGAATATCGACCAGGTGAACGGATGAAACATGTGGATGCTCTTAGTCGAAATGCCGTAACAGATACAATACTCTTAATAGATGATTCAGATTGGTTATTAACACTGCAATTACAAGATGACTACATACAAAGTGTGATAACCCAAGTACGGGGAGGCACAACCAATAGTGACATAACAAACAATTACAAGATCAAGAATGATCTGTTATTCAGGAAAACGTTAGCTGGTGATCGATTTGTTATTCCAAAGTCGGCGAAATTTGGTTTACTTCATAAATTCCATGATCAAATAGGGCATCCGGGTTTTAACCGATGTGAACAAGTCATCAAAGAACAATTTTGGTTTCCAGGAATGACTCGTTTTATACGCAAATATGTCAGCTCCTGCTTACAATGCGCATTTGGTAAAGGAGATTATGGTAAACGTCAAGGGGAATTACACCCAATTAGCAAGGAACCTATTCCAATGCACACGGTACATGCTGACCATTTAGGTCCATTCGCTAAGACACGTAAAGGATACGCTTACATACTTGTAGTTATTGATTAATTCACTAAATTTGTGTTTGCAAAACCGGCGAAACATTGTAGCTCAATTGAAACAATTGCAATCCTTAAGGATGTATTTCACATGTTTGGATTCCCTCAAAGAGTTATAACTGATAGGGGAAAAGCATTTACAAGCAGGTATTTCAAACAGTTTGCAGAAGAAACACAATTCAGGCATATTTTGAATGCCGTAGCAAGCCCTCGTTCAAATGGACAAGTTGAACGTGTAAATCGAACACTTCTCAATGGTCTCAACACAATGTTAGAGAGCGAGTGTACGTGGGACGAAAAAGTATCAGATGTTGTGTGGGGGATTAATAATACCCCTAATACCACAACAGGCATTTCACCTTTCAGTCTCATGTTTGGTCACGGTAATTCACGACTACCAGCTTATCCTACCACAGCTCCAGACAATCATCAAGTCCAGCAACAAGCGTTGCAAGTACGTAGAGCATCTGCCAAGGCACGTATCGACCGAAATATGACGTTAATGAAAAACCGATTTGATCAAAAACATAAGAAATGCAATAAATACTCAGTGGGACAGCTAGTCCTTTGGAGAAATGGAACCGCTAGGGATTCTACTGTTAGGGTTGTTAAAAAACTCAGTGGGCTCTATACAGGCCCGTACAAAGTTTGTTCTGCTGACCATTCATTAGATCGCTATACAATTTCCAGCGTCAAGGGTATGAAAGGTTATAAAAAGTTTAACGCCGTAGTCTCGGGTGACAAACCAACAGTATCTGACGACGACAGTGATAGTGATCACGAAGTAGATAGAGACGACCTCATTGATTTACTGGAAAGTTAACCAGTTCATTTAACGAATATTTTGAAATTTGTAAATAAGTTGTAACCTTCGATACCTTGATATGAATGTTATAAGTAAAATTACATTTAGACTGCAGTACGTACTTAAATATAACTGCTCTAATATAACGACGTGTATTCTGAAAACTGCCTTTGTTATTTTCAAACCTGTCAATAGGTATAGAGATAATGCCAAACGTAAAAGATTTAAACTGTGTGATTTAATCTGTATGTTATACTATGTGTGACTTAATCTGTGTGATATACTTTCTGATCTGTGTGATGCACTTTCTAATCTGTGTGATACAGAATATGACTACGTTACCTGCAATGAGTAAACTGTGTGATCCCATAGCTAGGAAAGATATCTGTGTGTTTCAAATGTACTAAAATTGTGATTACAATCGTACACTGTGTGAACTACATCAATCATATCATAAAAAATTTATAAATGTCGGGGATTCAAAATGATTCTCTTCACTGTCGGACACGTCATCGTCCGCCATGATGATTTCTGTTATCAATACAAGTCAGTGCACACTGCCGATGCCGCCGGTGGTTGAACACAGAATGAATGTGGTCCCTCTCCCACCGAACTACTGACTCATGGATAAAATTGTTTACTTGAACTTGAACTTGAACTTGCTTGAAGGCTTGAAGCCTCTCACGTGCTGATTTAGTACCAACCAAACATAATAGGCTGCAGATGGCGCTAGCAGTAACTAAATTCCAAAACCATACCTGACACGGCCATTCTGACAGGTAGCGCGTTCTCGCGCGACCTTTGCTCAGGACACGAAACGAGGATCTTTCAGCGTGCGCGTAGCGAGCATGAAGCGCGGAGCTTCCAATGAATATCAGCAGAACATGAAGCGCGGAGCTTCCAAGGAATACCAGCAGAACATGAAGCGCGGAGCTTCCAATCAATATCAGCAGAACACGAAGCGCGGAGCTTCCAATGAATATCAGCAGAACATGAAGCGCGGAGCTTCCAATGAATATCAGCAGAACACGAAGCGCGGAGCTTCCAATGAATATCAGCAGAACATGAAGCGCGGAGCTTCCAATGAATATCAGCAGAACATGAAGCGCGGAGCTTCCAATGAATATCATAGGCGTAGAAAGAAAAGAAAATGTCTAATCAACATTAACATTATATTTGTTAATATGAAGTAGTTAATCAAACAAACTTAGCAAAAAAAAAAAAAGAAAAATAGAATAATATTGAATAACTATCAGTAGAGTCTAAATCTGATGAATACAAGGCAACTAAGTTTTAATTAAACTTAAACTTTAAAAGATACTCATTATTCAACTGGATAAAACTTTTACAAATATCTTTTTGATCAATACTTATTCTAACTGTGAACAGAACAAAATTCTTAATAGAATAAAATAACTACTAACAATAAAAAAATGTTTAGCGAACGAGCTATTATTCACTAGTTGTTTCAACAGAATCGACGTCTAATTCATTAGACAGTTCAGGTAAGCTTGTGATACCTACGTAATTTCTCGTGACAAACATATTGAACACGACCTCCAGATATCGGCTCTACTTTGTACCTTTCATTTTCACAAACCTTGATAATTTTACATGGGTTAGAAAACTTTTCGCCTAGTTTCGTGTTTACCCTAGGGTTTTTTTCAACCAGTACAATATCGCCAATACCAAATGGACGCACTTTGGCCTTGCCCTTATCAAAACGATTTTTGTCACGGCTTGCTTGCTCGTCCATTCTGACTTTAGCCTGTTGTCTAATTTCAAGCAGGTCAAGTTTCTCATACTCGTGGACTAATGCATTGATCCTAGGTGGATTTTTATTACAACCCATCAACATCTGTAGCGGGCTCTTACCCGTACTTTTCGATACTGTGCAGTTAATTGCCAGTTGGACCTCACCAAGGACGGACTTCCATGATCTGTGTTCGTGGTTTTCTGCGATTGTAAAACAATTTGTTAGAACAGACATAAATCTCTCAACTTGCCCATTCCCTCGGCTAACGCCGCTTGCGATTTCGTGCAATTCGATAGACCATTCTCGACACAGATCCTGGAACTCTTTCCCAGTGAACGAGGTACCCTGATCGGCTATTATCCTCTTAGGTGACCCAAATAAAAATACAAATGTGCGGAGTGCGTTACAGGCGGACTTTGCTGTCAAATTCTTCACGGAAGTAAGATGACAGTATTTGGTGAACGCATCAATAATCACTATTACATACTCTTTAGTGTTTCGACTGCCGGTAAGTTTACCACTTGTATCTATGTGTATCGTGTGTATGGGTTCAGGAACTTTATCAATCGGGTGTAGCGTTGACTGTCTTGCACCTGACGGTTTCTTATTAACTTTACATGGTAAACACCGATCTACGTAAGTTCTGACGCAAGTCGTCATGTTCGGGAACCAAAAATGTTCTCGTATCTTTGTAAGAGTCTTATCCCAACCCAAATGCTTTAGTTCATCATGAAAACGTTGTATGATTTGCCAACGAAAGTTTTTAGGCACTATCGCGCGAGATAGCGTTTTTTTGTCAACCTGAAAGTTTTTGTGCAGTAAATTATTTTTCAATGTATACGAGGATTTCAAATTCGGATCTAAGGTGTCATTTTCTATGGACTGAATGATTTTATTAATGTCGGGATCCAGTTGCTGTTCTGCTTGTAACCAATCTTCGCGAATCTGCACTAAATTCACCTGTGTCGGACGGGTGGTGGATGCAATCGGATTCCTACTTAAGAAATCGACGTGAGGAATTCTTTCGCCCTTACGATATTCTACTTCAAAATCAAAGCCCTGCATATAAGCCCACCATCTGTGTACACGGGGTGATAAGTCTTTCTTGTGGCGGGAAGCTTTTAAGCTATTGCAGTCGGTCACGACTTTGAATCGCCTACCGAAAAGGTAATGTCTGAAGTGTTTCAAAGCCTTGAAAACGGCTAAAGTCTCCAGCTCATAGCTATGGTAACGGCTCTCAACCTCAGTCGTTCTTTGGCTGTAATATTCGATAACTCTAAGCTGATTTTCAATTTTTTGTACGAGCATCGCACCATAGCCAAGTGAGCTGGCGTCTGTGTGAACCTCGATGTCGCGGTCAGGGTCGAAAACTGTTAGCAACGGTTCCGATGTTAAATGTTTTATAACTGTATCACGAGCTTTAGTGTGTTCTTCTAGCCAAATAAACTTGGCGTCTTTTTGTGTCAATAGGTATAAAGGTGCCATAACAGTTGAAAAATTGGGAACAAACCGGAAATACCCTGCAAGCCCATTAAACTGGCGTAATTCCTTGACATTATTTGGAAGAGGGGCTTTAGCAAGGGCCTCAACCTTTTTAGGGTTCGGTCTGATCGTGCCATTCGAAATCACATAGCCTAAGTATTCGACTTTGGTTTTAAGGAATTTACATTTGTTCCAGTTGAGTGAAAATCCTGCGTCTACTAATGCTTTTAACACCGTTGACAAATGCTGAAAAGCTTCCTCTTTTGTTTTCGAGAATATGAGGACGTCATCCATGTAGACGGTCGCAATAACATCCCGTAACTTGCCTAATGCTTTATTAATGGCCCTTTGATAGACGGCCGGAGCGTTACAGAGCCCAAACGGCATTTTTGTGAACTCGTATGCACCGTCTGGTGTTACAAATTAGGGCTTTCGAATACCGGATTTTTTGAATACCGGTATTAATACCGAAAAAAAAATTCTCAATACCGGGATCCCGGGATACCGGTATTGAAAAAAAAATTATTTTCAGATTTATCATTCTTTCGGAAGGTGTTTCTGTAGAAGGTATTTTCTCCACTAAATAAAACAAATAAGTTTGCCATGAAAAACCATTTATTTATGTAATCATATTTATGTAATAATATTTATTACGTCTCACTCAGACAGATCAGTCTTTTTGTATACAATAATTCGTACTAAAAAAATTATGATCGAAAATTTCGGCCATATAACCAGTCTCTATTTAAATTAATCATATTTGTCGCGAACTGCAATAGTCCGCGAATATGTAAAATGTAAATAGTGTAAATATTACTAATGGCAACACTGATGAAGAGCATCGTAAAAGAAAGTTGGACCTTGTCGATGGTAAGTGGAGGCCGCCAATTTTTTCAGTGTAAAAGTTCTTTACTAAGTAGTGAAAGTTTTATGTGAATATATGGAAGCAAAATATGAAAGCTAAGTATTTTAAGAGATAAGTATTTAGAGAGCTAAGTATTGAGAATTATGTTCTTATTGTAATTCTAAGTATAATCCACGTATAATTCTGAATATTTACAGTCTTCCTAAATTTGATTAAGGACGCTGTCCATAACCTAACTCAAATTGAGAATTATAATTTATCAATACAATGCTAACATAAATTGAACCTTACTTTGATTAGTTCTTAAATGATTTATAAACCGATGAGACTTAATCCTTGAAAACTATAACTGGAGAAGAATAAATAAGGTATGTTGTCCATAGAATCCACTCCCGGATCTTTGGGTATGCGTGGTGACGCTGCCCAGAGTGTAACGCGGGATGGTCGTGCCCTGTCTTGCACCTTCATGGTCAGGATGGGGACGTAAGGTCCTTTGTAGACCCCTAGAATCCAGTCCCGGATCTTTGGGTAGGCGTGGTGACGCTGCCCAGGGTGTAACGCGGGATGGTCGTTGCCTGTCTTGGGCCTTCTGGGACAAGACCGGGACGTGAGGGTGTATATACCCCAAATGAAAGTAACAGGATGGTCGTTGCCTGTCTTGGGTCTTCTGGGACAAGACTGGGACGTGAGGGTGTATATACCCCAAATTGAAAGTGTAACAGGATGGTCGTTGCCTGTCTTGGGCCTTCAGGGACAAGACGGGGACGTGAGGGTGTATATACCCCAGAATGAATGAAGTTTGTCTTGTGTCTGTAGAACAAGATTAGAATATGAAATGATGAAAGAAAGTCTTTGTTTGGACATGACTAAGTAAGATGAGAACTCAGTATAAAGTTACAATAGATCTTTGATTTTGACTGAAAGAGACAAGAAGAGAGATGAGAACAGTAACAAACTCTTAACTGACTATTAATATTACAAGACTTATGACTTTATCTTATATCTAACCCGTGTCTGATAATAATGATATTATGTATAATGAAACTCATACTGTGTCAATTGGTTTTCAGTAACTATTCGTGGATTACACCTACATGAGTACAAGATCAGATCTTGTTACCCATGGCACCGAGTCAGTCGGTGTCATGGGTCAATTTCAACTGCAGGTGGGGCACGGCGAGGCTAAGGTGGATGATATAAATTATGCTCAGTAAATCAAAGCGAAGCAGATCATTATAGAAGCTGAACCTAAGGCATAAGGATTCATACAGAAGATACAAAAGGTATGATTCAATTTATTTTTGTTCGCGAAGTTACATCCATATTAAGGGTTGTGTCAGAATGAACTTGGAAGTAGTCTATCTTCATACCGAAGGTAGATACCACTGATAAACATAACTTACACCAAAGTACAGCATGTATACATACATACTCATATATATACCCTTTCGCGACATGGTGGTGATGTAAACTGGGATATGATACAGACTAAAATCTCAAAAGAAAGCTGAATTTTTAGCACACCTGAACAGAAAATTATGATTGTATGTATGAAATTTATAGAGAATTACAGTCATAGCAATATTGAATCATGTTTCTGAATATGGTAAGGTGGTGCAATAGAGGTAACTGAGCATAATAGATCTGAAACTGAGACCTGCCATGGCCCCCTAATAAATATAGGTCTTTGTAAATTCGCGCTAAAATAAAATCGATGTTTTTATCAAGAGATGCTCAAGATGGCGCTTAGGAGACCTACTCCGTGTACAATTTTGTGTTGTATTTTTGCATAAAATGTTTTTTCTACAGATGTTATTCGACTGTATATCATAATTATAATTGATATCATTTCTCGTTAATGTTTATAAGTTAAGCTGGTTGAATGTACTAAATTCACAATTATTTAGTACACAATTAAGACTAAAACGACTTCATTTTATTATTCGTTAAGTTGGTAGTACTGACGAGTTTGAAGGGTGCGTTCGATTCAGAGAAAATATACTCGGTAGTTCAAGTCGAGTATACTGCTGTCAAAAATTGAATCGATTAAAGACGGATATTAATCGATGTTTATTGGTATACTTTGATAAACAGATATGAAAGACGTAATGTAATTTAATTGTTCATTACTAAGGAAGAAAAAATAGATTTTCCGTTGATCAAAAAGTTGAAGAAAATAAGATTTGACATTTGGATATACATATACCTGGATATATTATGTAAATGAATGTTTACATAAACATTGTTTAGTTACTGATAAAGGGAGAAAATTTACTTGGAAGAAATCCCTGTATAGTGACAAAACCGCATTTATACACGTCCATTTAATAAGTAAGACAATTTGTTATGAGTGGTTGTGAAATTCTTGTAATAATGTAAGCAATAAAGTAATTTTGTTTAATTTATAAAGGTTTTTGTTGATTCGAATTATTATTTCGATACGTAGTAAATTAGATTCTAATCGAGCAATCGATTATAATCGATATGGCATTTCGACAAACTCATTTCAAACGTACCCCTTTCCTACTTGTGAAAAAAAAAAAAGGGAAAAGTTTCTTTCCGTTCCGCCACATTACCGGCAAGGCGTTAGTTACTTTTTCTAGTAGTGAATTGGAAAGTTAAAAAGTGCTTGAAATTAATAAGGAGATTATAAAGGTATGTAATACAACGTTCACTAACAGAGTTGAATTAGTATAAAATAAGAACTATTGGGTTTTGACATGTAAATGTGTTCACGTGTAAGCAAATTTTCAATTGAAAATTCGTTGTATGTTAACTTCAATTTCTCGACTAACATAAAGATTTATTTAGGAAATCGACTTGGATACACCAAGTGCATTCTGGAATACAAGACTGTTAAGTCTGAAAGTCTGATCGACACGAGATTGAACGTCGATAGTGCTTTACGACGCTAGTACCTACTTGCATCGAGGTACTTTCTTTGCTGACATAAAGGTATGTAATTTAAATTTGAATATACGCAAACGCAAACAAAAGAAAATCGCATTCATCTAGTGTCTAAACAATATCTAAATAGTGTCGATAAGTAAACATTTTTCCTAGTCATTCTTTCTTATTAGAACATTCTGTCATAAATTTACGGCAATCAGAAATCGTTTGGTACCTAATAATAATAATTACATATTCTAAATTCAAATGAATTTATGTGTGCTTAGCATTTAAAGAGTATTCGGAAAAAGCCACAGTGACCTTCATTTTGATAAACATTTAGCTTGATTTCATAGTAATTGCCTTGTAAAAATAAATAAAACATAAGAATAAGAATATAGTGCAAATAAATAAGAATAATTGTGTCCGTAATATGTATTCCTTAGCACATTTATAAATAAGATAAAAGGATAGATGAATAAGATAGTGTTGAAGTACCTACATACTTACCTGGAATAACTTTATAAATGAATAAATAAAATAAGGTACCTAACAGGAGAGTTACTCTGTATGCAATAGTGTTTCTATCTATCTGTAGTAACTTGATGCTATTCCCATCCTGAATAGATATATGTGTACAAAGGAATAAAATAACTTAATTGAAATAGTTCACTCTGGTACAGACGGCAGCACAAAAAGGTGCATTCATCTTGTTTCTTTCTGTTACAAAGTGAAGTCAAAGTTTGATTTGATTAGATGTTTCGTTGTGAAATAACACGAGTGTAAGACTTAAAATGAATAAAATACTTACATAAATAAAATGTGAATTTAAATGTATAAAATTAATATACACATAAATGTTGTGATAGGTGTTAAGTATTTACTTGTCTATTGCAGATGGAGGAAATTTTATTAGATAGGTTGATAAAATTAGCCGATGAGATAAATACCTTGACAGAAATAAGCGATCTCCCTCTAAGTGAGGATGAAAACTTTTTATATAAAGCAGGACTAACTAAGTGCAAGTTAGAGACACTTCTTCAGCGCCTAGAAAATGACCTAAATACCTACTTTCGGGTTGCTAATAATCCTTCCGCTGATGATATAAGTCAAATAAGTGAAATACAACTAAAGGCTCAATTAAGCCTAGCAGAATTAAAATTCAAAATACCTACGTCTTTGAAAGCCACACAAAGTAATAAAGAGAAGAACCAAAATAATTTAGTTCCTGGACGTCTACCGAAGTTAGATTTACCACAATTTGATGGTAACATTCTAAACTGGCATCCATTTTGGGATCAATTCTCCTCAAATATTGATTCACGGAATTTATGTGAGGTTGATAAGTTATTATATTTAAAGGCATCCTTAAAGGGAGAAGCTAAAAAAGTAGTAGATGGCCTAGACACTACAAACAAAAATTATCAAATTGCTCTTAATGCTTTAAAAGAACGATTCGGTAAACAAAATTTACTGGTCGACTCTCACTATTCGGCACTGTATAAAATCAAACCAAGTGAGAATAACATTGCAGAATCTAGGAAAACCCTAAACGATATTGAACAACACCTACGAATTCTAAGTTCGTTAGGAGAAAATATAAATCATAACCATCTTAGGTTCATGATAATGGAAAAATTTTCAAACGATATAATTTATGAACTAAAATCTAAGACTCAATCTGATTCTATTGAAGAGATTAGAAAAGAACTAGAAAATATAATATCAGCAAAGGAAGAGGCCAGCAGAATAACTCAAAGAAAAGATTCAAAAAATATTATTAAAGAGACTAAGAATGAGGATAATTATACTGTAGAAACGCTTCATGTCACGGAAGAAAATCGCAATTCAAAAGAACGATATAAATTCCAAAAGGGGTTTACAGATAATAAAAGAAACATGTCATCCAATACTAGAAATTACGTAAACCGTAAAAGACGGTACGATCAAAGAAAAGAGAACAAAGAAAGGGAAAGAAATAATTATAAAAAGGAAGAAAGAAGAGATACAGAAAATCCTAAACGCAGGAAAATAAATCTTTCCTGCATATTTTGTAAAGGCGTACATTATAATGATAAATGTGAGAAATTCAAGACACTTAAGGAAAGGAAAGCCATATTAGGTAATCGTTGTTACAAATGTTTCCACATGGGACATAATATGTACAAGTGTCACGAAAAGAAAACATGTGTGTATTGCAACAAGGATCAACATAACCGAGCGTTATGTCCTGATAAATTTGACAATAAAAAAGAAGTAGCTACATTAACTGCAACAAGTAAAGGAGGATATACTGTACTGCAAACAGCAACCGTGAATGTCACTAAAGAACGAGATGCTTTTAATAGGAGAAAATGCCGCGTTTTATTAGACTCAGGTTCCCAAAGATCTTATATTACACAAGAGTTGGTAAAGAATTTGAATCTGCCAATTGAAGAAGAGCAAAGTTTATCCGTTTTTACATTCGGTTCTAAAACTCCGCAAGTATTTGAAAGCCCACTTGTAAGACTGCATTTAGAGACCCGAACACAAGTCAAGAGAGTAATCTATGCTAATACAGTACCAGTAATATCTGAAAGGATTTGCAATCCACCACCGAAACTGAATGACTACAATAAAGAAATGATTCTCGCTGATGATTGTTCAAGTGATAAAATTGATATTTTGATAGGTAATGACTATTACCACAGTTTCATAGGTACTGAAAAGATTCAATTAAAAGAAAACTTATTCATGGTAAACTCAGAATTTGGATGGATATTATCTGGTGAAATGAAATCCGAATCCACTGATCAATTGTCAGTATTGACTTATTTCCAAACAGGGATGGATGTGAAATTAAATCGGCCTGATCCTCCAATAGATCATGGTAACATAACGTTTTTATGGGAGCTTGAATCGATTGGTATTACGGATTCACCTAAACTTGGAAGAGATGAAGAAGCAATCAACAACTTTAATAAAACCACTAATGTCATTGATAATCGTTATACAGTTTGTTGGCCTTGGAAAGAATATCCTCCGACTCTAGATCCTAATTATGGTCTAGCATATGGACGTCTCGTTAACTTATTAAAACGTCTAGATTTCGATACGCTGGAAACTTACAATGAAACGCTGAATGATCAAATCAACAAAGGTGTAATAGAAGAAGTTACAGATCCAAATAAGTTTGAGGATCACCCGGTACATTATTTACCACATCATGGTGTAGTTCAAAAAGGAAAACCTATAAGGATTGTTTATGATGCATCCTCTAAAGTTAAAGGAAAGAAAAGTCTCAATGAGTGCCTTTACTGTGGGCCCATGATGCTAGAAGATTTAACAAGTTTATTAATACGATTCAGAAAGCATAAAGTAGCACTGTCAGCAGATGTTGAAAAAGCGTTTTTGCAAATCGCTCTCCATGATAAAGATCGTGATGTGACAAGATTCCTATGGGTGAAAGATATAACAAAACCTCCAAGTAAAGATAATCTTTTATATCTGAGATTTTGCAGAGTCCCATTCGGGGTCATTTCCAGTCCATTCCTATTAAATGCAACTATAAAACACCATCTAGCAAAATGCGATAAAGAACAAATTAGAAAAATGGCTAATGATATTTATGTGGATAATTTAGTAACAGGATCTAAGTCTACTGAAGATGCTTTGAACTTATACAAAGATGCCAAAGTCTCTTTCGGAGAGATATCAATGAATCTGAGGGAGTGGAGCTCTAATTCGAAAGAGTTCATGCGACAAGTTCCGGATACTTCTAAAGATGGCATAGTTAAGTTACTTGGTCTTGATTGGAATTTAGATAAAGATACACTTCAGTTAAGATGTAAATTCGACACTGCAGCTAATACCAAACGTCAAGTACTAAGAGTTATTGCATCTGTTTACGACCCTTGTGGATTTGTCGTACCATACTTATTGCGAGCGAAACTATTTTTACAAGATCTATGGAAGGCTAAAATAAAATGGGACACAACACTTTCAAAGGATTTTACTACAGAATGGGCAGAAATTCGGGAAGAATTAGAAGAGATTAAACAGGTCGTGATACCCAGAAGCTTGCTAGACAAATCAGAAACTGGAAATTGTCAACTACATTGTTTCACAGATGCATCCCTAAAAGCGTACTCCGCTGTGGTTTATATACTACATGGAAACAAATTAAATTTTGTCACTGGAAAGTCCAGGCTGGTACCTGTAAAAGATCAGCAGCACCTAAAAATCCCACGTTTAGAATTACTGGGAGTTGTGATAGGAAGTCGTCTTATCAAATTCGTCCTTGAATCTCTTCAGATACAAGTGTCTCAGCAAATATTATGGACAGACAGTCAAATTGTGATAGAATGGTGCAAATCAAGCAAACTTTTACCACCCTTTGTAGCGAGGAGAGTTGACGAGATTAAGAAAAACCCGAAGTTGACAATAAGATATACTCCGACGGAATTAAATCCATCAGACGTAGCAACTAGACCTACCAATATTAAAGTTGATAAGAATGTGTGGTTGACTGGACCTCAATTCTTACTGGATCATCCTGATTCTTGGCCTACGGAAAGATATCACTCTGTTCCAAAAGAGATTTGTCTTTTGGCGGGGGAGGGTCTCTCGAATGATGACATTAAAGACGATTCTCCCAAAGTACAAGAAAAACTGGATCAACCTACAGGATTAGATATCGGAGCAGTCAAACAAATACAAAATGAATACTTCCCTCTAGAAATGCAAAATCAAGAAACTTCCATGAAAAGAAATTTAGATTTATTTAAAGACGTTGATGGCGTGATACGTTGTAGAGGTCGCTTGACCAACACTGGCTGGCCATACGACAAGCGATATCCTATATTGCTTCCTAAGAACTGTGAACTTACAAATAACATCATTAAGAAGACCCATGTAGACAATTACCATGTAGGAGCAAACCAAACGTTGAGCCTTTTGCGTCAACACTTCTGGATTCCCCATGGAAGAAGCCAGGTTCAAAAGGTCATCCGAAAGTGCTCACGCTGTACTAAACACGGAGGAGGACCTTACAAATTACCACCGACACCAGCGTTACCTTCTGAAAGGGTAAACTATAGCGCACCTTTTACCTTCGTGGGAATTGATTACATGGGACCAGTTCTTGTTAAAACTGAGGATGAAACTAGTAAAATATGGATTTGTCTTTATACCTGTCTTGCGGTAAGAGCAGTGCATCTAGAAGTAGTCCGCGATCTTACAGCAGAAGAAGGTCTGCTAGCTCTGAGGAGAATGATAGCTTGCAGAGGTCTTCCCTCACTTATAACGTCCGATAATGCTACGCATTTTAAACTTATAGCAGAAATAGTGTCTAAACCATACTGCATTGATAAAAACATAAAATGGCGCTTTATACCGCAGCTTGCACCATGGTTTGGTGGGGTTTATGAAAGACTAATTTCTATAGTAAAAAACTGCATGAAGAGGACTTTGGGGAAGCATTTACTATCTCTTTCACAGTTGTCGACTGTTATGAAAGAAATCGAAGCAGTAGTAAATACGAGACCGCTTCTTTACGTAGATACCGAACTTGGACATATTTTAAAACCTGCTGATTTCCTTACTATAGGTAAATGTATCACTATTGATACCTCTGAAGACCATTTTATTGGGACAGAGAATACTTCAACTAAAACGAATCTCATTCAAGGTTGGAAGAAAGGACTTGCAATCTTACAAGAATTCAAAGATATGTTTTTAAATAGATATCTACCAAGTCTTCGTGAGAGATATCAACATTCCCACAAGGAGTCAAAAATTTTAGCTAAAACCGAGCCGAAGGTGGGCCAAATTGTCCAAATAAAAGATGAAAATAAAAACAGAGAAACATGGAAGGTTGGAACAATTATTTTACTCGAGAAAGGAAAAGATGGAATGAGTAGAGTGGCTAAAATAAAGGTAGGCGATAAAGAATTTACAAGATCTATATCACATTTATATCCTCTCGAAATGGAGGAAGATGAAAATTTTAGAACGGATGGTAACTCTGTCAATGAACCAGAAAGACGTTCGCCAGATATGGCTGTGGAACATGTAAATGAAGAAAATGGCGATGAAGAGATTACATCAATTGAAATGACAAACGGAGACCCCGAAAGTAACATGATAGAAAAGGCTATAACTGAACAACCCAAAGATAATACAGTGTCTGAAAAAATAGAGGAGAACTTGCACACAGAGTCAATACAGACGAGCTCAAGGTCAAGACGAGAAGCGGCCACTAAAGCTTTAGAAAAGATTAAACAGTGGACGCAAAACCTACTATCTTTAATTTCTCGTGGTGGGGAGTGTCGCGAACTGCAATAGTCCGCGAATATGTAAAATGTAAATAGTGTAAATATTACTAATGGCAACACTGATGAAGAGCATCGTAAAAGAAAGTTGGACCTTGTCGATGGTAAGTGGAGGCCGCCAATTTTTTCAGTGTAAAAGTTCTTTACTAAGTAGTGAAAGTTTTATGTGAATATATGGAAGCAAAATATGAAAGCTAAGTATTTTAAGAGATAAGTATTTAGAGAGCTAAGTATTGAGAATTATGTTCTTATTGTAATTCTAAGTATAATCCACGTATAATTCTGAATATTTACAGTCTTCCTAAATTTGATTAAGGACGCTGTCCATAACCTAACTCAAATTGAGAATTATAATTTATCAATACAATGCTAACATAAATTGAACCTTACTTTGATTAGTTCTTAAATGATTTATAAACCGATGAGACTTAATCCTTGAAAACTATAACTGGAGAAGAATAAATAAGGTATGTTGTCCATAGAATCCACTCCCGGATCTTTGGGTATGCGTGGTGACGCTGCCCAGAGTGTAACGCGGGATGGTCGTGCCCTGTCTTGCACCTTCATGGTCAGGATGGGGACGTAAGGTCCTTTGTAGACCCCTAGAATCCAGTCCCGGATCTTTGGGTAGGCGTGGTGACGCTGCCCAGGGTGTAACGCGGGATGGTCGTTGCCTGTCTTGGGCCTTCTGGGACAAGACCGGGACGTGAGGGTGTATATACCCCAAATGAAAGTAACAGGATGGTCGTTGCCTGTCTTGGGTCTTCTGGGACAAGACTGGGACGTGAGGGTGTATATACCCCAAATTGAAAGTGTAACAGGATGGTCGTTGCCTGTCTTGGGCCTTCAGGGACAAGACGGGGACGTGAGGGTGTATATACCCCAGAATGAATGAAGTTTGTCTTGTGTCTGTAGAACAAGATTAGAATATGAAATGATGAAAGAAAGTCTTTGTTTGGACATGACTAAGTAAGATGAGAACTCAGTATAAAGTTACAATAGATCTTTGATTTTGACTGAAAGAGACAAGAAGAGAGATGAGAACAGTAACAAACTCTTAACTGACTATTAATATTACAAGACTTATGACTTTATCTTATATCTAACCCGTGTCTGATAATAATGATATTATGTATAATGAAACTCATACTGTGTCAATTGGTTTTCAGTAACTATTCGTGGATTACACCTACATGAGTACAAGATCAGATCTTGTTACCCATGGCACCGAGTCAGTCGGTGTCATGGGTCAATTTCAACTGCAGGTGGGGCACGGCGAGGCTAAGGTGGATGATATAAATTATGCTCAGTAAATCAAAGCGAAGCAGATCATTATAGAAGCTGAACCTAAGGCATAAGGATTCATACAGAAGATACAAAAGGTATGATTCAATTTATTTTTGTTCGCGAAGTTACATCCATATTAAGGGTTGTGTCAGAATGAACTTGGAAGTAGTCTATCTTCATACCGAAGGTAGATACCACTGATAAACATAACTTACACCAAAGTACAGCATGTATACATACATACTCATATATATACCCTTTCGCGACAATATTAATAAAATTGTGTTTAATAGACTATTTAATACCCCTTAAATGAAAGTAATAAAATTAATGATTTACTAAATTTTATTTACAAAAAATTACATAAGAAAAAAACTGCTGATCTCGCCATAAAACAAAAACAGAAAACATGACATCTTTGAATAACATTACGAATTTTTTGAATTTATATATTTCGTATTGCCTCCTCGTGCTTCCATTACTGCGTTTACGCGGTTCGGCATACTGTACATCAAATTCCTAATACGATTTTGGGGAATATTCTCCCATTCCTCTGTGAGAGCAATTGTGAGCTCACGAAGTGTGGCTGGGGCAGGGTTTCGTTGTTTTACGAATCTCCCTAGCTCGTCCCAAGCATGCTCGAATGGGTTGATATCCAGGCTGCGTGCTGGCCACTCTATAGTATGGAGTCCATACGAGTAATGTTCATCTCTTGAAGATAGTCATTAACAATCTGACCTGTGTGAGGTCGGGCATTGTCATGCATAAAAATGGCATCCTCACTCAAATTGACCATAAATGGACCAACGTGTTCATTTAGGATTTCTTCCACATATCTTTCGCTTCTTAAAGAGCCGTTTTCTATGAACACCAGTTCTGTGTGACTCTCAGAAGAAATTCCGGCCCACACAAGTACAAACCCACCGCCTTAGGCTACTTTTTCTTCGATGCATGCTTGCTTGAACCTTTCCCCTGGTCTTCTATACACTCTGTGTCTTCCATCGTGCTCGTAGAGCATACATTTAGATTCGACGGAGAACATAACTTTTGACCAATCTTCAATATTCAAATTCAACTGGTTTAATTTAGGCATACCTTAGTCTTGAAGTAAGATACCCACGCTCCAATTTAGGGCCGTTTGCAGGTCTTAGTGGTTTCAAGTTAGCCTCAGCAAGTCGTCGTCTTACCGTCCATGCGCTTGGGTTACTTCCTCCAAGGCGTCGAAACTGATTTGTAATTGTAAGTTTAGTTCTTGTGAGAAAGCGATTACAAAGCATGGTGTTCACCAAATATCGATATTCTTGTGCTGTGGTACGTTTTTGAGTACATAAGTATCAAAATCAAAATTTAGCGTAAAATAGATAAAAAATATTAGATCTCGTACAAGTCATAACTTACATTTTTATGTCGTATCGTATCCATCCAGTTATAAAGCACGTACAACACAAAGTCACAGATCAGAGCCAGCCAAAACACTGATATGATAACGCGTGCAATTCCACTGCTCACTGTTTGATGACTAACTGCTTCGCCTTGCACCTGAGGCGGGGCGTGTTGGGAATTTTCCCTCCGCTACCGGGCGCCGTGGCGCTAGTGTCACCTCAAACTGGCAAGGACTCTTAAAATTACTTAATTTTGTTGTAATTGCCACTAAGTCGTTAAGTAACTAAAATATCGATTTGGAAATTTTCGAAATAATATAATTAATGTGTTTCTGCGGCAGTGATTGTCTATTACAACGAGTTCTGTACTAAAAATAAAATGAAATCACTAATACCGGGATCCCGGTATTAGACATTTCAATACCGGTATTGAAAATGCCTAAAAAAGTCCGGGATCCCGGTATTAGTCAATACCGGGATCCCGGTATTGGAAGCCCTATTACAAATGCGGTTTTCTCGATTGAATTAAATTTTTCGGATATGGGGATTTGATAAAATCCTGACGCCATATCGAGTGTAGTAAAAACAGACGACTGTCCTAAAGTATCAAGTTGTTCCGATATTAGAGGTAGCGGGTAATTGTCGCGAACCGTGTTAGAATTCAGCTCCCGGTAGTCAATACAGACCCTATCACCACCATCTTTATTTTTAACCAAAATTGCCGGGCTGGAAAAAGGTGATGAACTCTCACGAATTATGTTTTTAGACAGTAAATCAGATATAATTTCTTTCATAGCCTTGCGTTCAGCTGGAGCCAGTCGATAAGGGTGACGTTGTATTATTTTATCCGGATTTTTAAGCTTAATCTCCATCTCGCCTGTCTTAACTACTGTTTGAGAATTACCCTTAACAAAATTATCACTATATGCTTCGATAATAGACTTCAACCGAGTGATGTCATCCGCGTCCGTCAAATCGGTATCAAGTTTCGCAATATCGGAGCTTTCCAAGGCGTAAACTTCCGTCTGTACTTCGCGTACGACATGGACACCGGTGTTATTCATAATTAATGTTAAGCCGGGCCGATTAAAAACATCCCGCCCAATGATGACGTCGTGAGGTAAGATGTGAGAATCTACGATAACAAAACACACCTCAACATAAACATCCTTGATTTGAACCGGGAGTGTGATACGCGAGAACGAATAAGCTGAGGCAGAGCCGATACCCGTGAGACGCGTGAACTCAAAATGTCTAACACCCTTTATTTCGTCGGCAACTTGTTTAGAAATGAGAGAACATTCGGAGCCGCTGTCTACTAAAGCTCGCAATTTAAACTTATCAATGTTTATATTAACAAACGGGGCGTCAGATTGCATACACACGTTGACAGACTTTGCGGGCAAGGTAGTTTTGTTTCTATCGTCCCTTTGTTTAGTAAAACAAACCTGCTCTGTGTGTCCTACTTTGTTGCAATAACTACATTGAATATTTTTCTCACTGGGCTTGGATACAGAACGAGGCATTCCCCCACTAGTGGAGGCATGTGCTACCATAGATTTACAATTTCGTTTGTAATGACCCGTTTTACCACAATTATGACACACTATGGAACTACGGTCGGTTGAATCCACCTTTCGTCTTTTCTGGTCGCTTGGTACAAAATGAGAAGAATTTATTCGCTTTAAATTTTTTATCTTAGGGTAGGTACCAAGGTGTCTGTCGAGAGCCACAAAGTCCGTAGGCGTATTTTTTAGCAAATCAGAACGTACCTGATAGTCTGCAATACCTGAGATGACCACTTCTATCTTGTTCGCCTCACTCCAACCCGATTCAAGCCTGTCGATCATCGCTAGTTTGTTGGTCGAGTATTCCACATAGGTTCTGGCCTTATCACTCGTGAACTGCACCATATCCCGAAAAAGGTCGTGGAATCTCTTCGTAGCCGCAAATTGACGCGTCAGCCGCTCCTTCGCTTCTTCCCAGGTCTTGCAGAGAGGATACGATTTCGAAGCCCACTTACGAGCGCGTCCGCGTAAGTGTGTAAACGCTGCATTCCTTGTCTCGTAGTCAGTCCACGTATTCTGTGTTCGGTGGTGATCTATTTCCTCACACCATTGCGCCGCCGTAAATTCACAATCGTCAGGATCAAAAGAAGGTATGTAAACATCACCTGGTTTCATTTTCTTGGTAGTCTGCTTCGGTGGAGGCATTCCAGTTTCACTGAGGTTACAACTTTCCGCCATTCCACGAAAAAACGATGCCCACGCAGTGGACGAAAAATTAGGAATATTATTTTCCGTAGCCGTAGGTTGACTGGTTGTCCCGGAAGCATGTTGTAATCCCACCGCTGCTGTCGGGGATTCAAAATGATTCTCTTCACTGTCGGACACGTCATCGTCCGCCATGATGATTTCTGTTATCAATACAAGTCAGTGCACACTGCCGATGCCGCCGGTGGTTGAACACAGAATGAATGTGGTCCCTCTCCCACCGAACTACTGACTCATGGATAAAATTGTTTACTTGAACTTGAACTTGCTTGAAGGCTTGAAGCCTCTCACGTGCTGATTTAGTACCAACCAAACATAATAGGCTGCAGATGGCGCTAGCAGTAACTAAATTCCAAAACCATACCTGACATAAATATACTTTGCTGGATATAATAAACCAAATACTTACAATTCTGTCTATTTAAGTAACTGTGTGGCAAATGTGATTAAAAAAAAAAACTTCTAGCTTGTAGTGAAGCTAGATCGGTAAAATAAAATATACGAGACAACCAAATACTGCTTGTGAATGTCTTTTGTTACAGACGCCAACTGAAATTAACAAGAACAAACCACCACTGTAATCCGGCGACGTGGGACACGACGCAATAGCAGGATGGCCGAGTGTTATAGAAATATTTGACTTATGTATACATATACTTACATCATCTTACGACGGGCTCCTAAATATCTCGTGTGATTCTTTGTACTCTCTTATCGGTTATCATTAAGCGCAAGTACAAGCGCAGGTGACGCATGGAGACCTCAGTTTGTTTATGTTAACGTGTAATGGGATCCTCTTGTTTTGCTGTGTTGTTCGTGACTATTGTTTAGGTTAACTTAATTAAATTAATGTGACGAAGGGGGGGCCCGGGATATTTTTGTATGACGACTGAGTCAGTTGGATTGTATTACTCTCTACGAGAACACGTTCTTTTAAATAGACGCAGTTGTATTAGAATATACTTACCAGCTATTTTATTTCGCCACCCTGACCCACCTTCTGTTACACTATCATTTGTCGAAGAAAATGGATTTGCAACATGCAGAATAATAAAAACATAGAGAGAAGAAGAAGTCATGCAGAATGTTAGTGAGTGGTTGCGTGTGTGACTCAGTGTGCATGTGTGTGTGTGTGTGTGTGTGTGTATACCTCTATAAGTGAGATAGATCCCTCCTGTAACTCTGTAAGCTAGAAACTCGGGTTGGTGAGAAACCTCTGTAAGAGAAAGAGAGGAAAAAAGCGCGGGAAACGTCGTCTGGCGAATACGGCTCTTTTGGTTTTCTTGATTTTATTTTGTAATATTTAGTGAATGGGATCAGTTTTTTTAGTGTAGTGTGTGTATTTATTTATGTGAAGTTGTAAATAATAGTAGTTTGTATATATTTTATGTAGTATAGTGACAAAAAACTTCTTATTGGTAAGTGGTATTTTGCTTGTCTTTTGCGATGGGGGATCCTCCCGATGACCCCGGGGGAACAATCCCTGATGTAGGTTACTCAATTATAATTTCTAATGGTGAAGCTAGTATGGATACCGATGGTTCCGTAGTTCAGGGAAATGGTAAACGCAAGCTGAAAGCTCGCCGTTCTGTCTGCAGACACTGCAACAAAAAGAGAAGGAAGCATCGAGACGGTAAAAAGATCAGAGAAGATGACTGTCATTGTTCTGGTTCTGATGATGATAAACAATATTCAACAAATAATTTAAATCCACGAAATTCAGAGACTTCATCTCCTCAGGCTTCGGTTGCAAGGTCTGTTTATCAGTCTTTTGACGCAGCTCCTTATGTAGTCCACATCCAAAAAAAAACTCATCAGACTGATGAAGGGTTCTCCCTTCATCCTATCACGTTTGGTAGATTTTTGAAAAAGAATTCTTTTTTTAATATAATAAACGGCAGCTTAAAACGCATTGGGAGAAACAGACTAACAATTTCTTTCTCAAAATATGAAGATGCCAACAGCTTCTTGACAAATTCAAACCTCAGTGAGGAGGGCTACAAAGCATTTATTCCTACTTTTCAAGTCACCCGTATGGGCATAGTTAGGGGGGTACCTACTGATTTATCTGAAGACGATATAATAGATATTATAAATGTACCAATGGGCTGCGGTAAAGTTTTGAAGGTTAGAAGGATAAAGCGTAAAGAGACCATCGATGGAAAAACTCAACTGAAATCTACCCAAACTGTTATTTTAACATTTGACGGTCAGGTTTTGCCTAAGCGAGTTTACATGTGTTACACTGCTCTACAAGTAGACTTATATATTTATCCCACAATCCAATGTTTCAATTGCTGCAGATATGGACATGTAAAAGATCAATGTCGCTCTTTGCCTAGATGTTACAAATGTGGGGAAGGACATTCTGGTGTTACCTGCACTGTTCCTGAAGACCTTGTCACTTGTTGTCTATGTCGTGGATCTCATACAGCCATCAGTAAGACATGCCTTGAATATGTGCGACAAAAGTCCATCAAAGACTCCATGGCTAAGAGCTGCATTTCATATCCAGAGGCATCAAAGTTGCATCCACCTATTTCTAAAAAATCATATGCTGATGCTCTACTGTCCTCTCCTCAACTCAGTCCATCTGTAGCCGCTCCCTTGCTGGAGTACCACTTGCCTACATCTTCTCACTTGACCACTTCCTACAAAAAAACAATATTCAGTAAACCCAAAACTCCTCCAAATCCCAAATTTTCCAAAGGTTATGACAGAGCTGAACATTCCACCTTGACTAAAGATTATAATATACCTGAACCCTCTTCAAATGGCTGTGGATTCTCATCCCATGAGGATAATTCTTCAACTAAAGATAATAATTATATCTTTGGTAAATCTTCTGACTCAAAGTAATCTGATTTCACCGTCCAACGCTGCCTTGTTATTTGAATCTATAAATAAAAATTCTAAAACTGTTAATCATGGACAAAGTTGTCCATTGGAATTGTCGCAGTATAATTAAAAAAAAAAATGAAATCTTATATTTAATTAATAAGTACAAACTTTCTATTATTGCTTTACAAGAAACTTGGCTAAAGCCGGGTCTTCATTTAAGAATTCCTGGTTTTGCTTGTCTCAGAGAGGATCGCTCTGATGGATGTGGTGGTGTTGCCATATTGGTCAGACATTCTCTCACATTCACTCATGTAAATATTCCCAATCATAACAATAATTTCTCAATAATTGCTGCAATAGTAAATCATATTTGTTTTGTTTCTGTTTATCTACCACACCCTTCAGTTTCTCTTTTGGGTGAAATCAATACTATTTTATCTTCACTACCTAGGCCTTTTTTAGTAATAGGTGATTTTAATTGTCACCATCAGTCTTGGGGGTGTGATATTACTGATTCCTATGGAAGAATTATGATGGATTACATTGACTCTCATAACTTATGTCTACTTAACACAGGTGCCCCAACTCTTCGTACGGCTCCTGGGCAGAATAAAAGTGCCATAGATCTTGCCATGTGTTCTACCAATTTGGCTTCTATGTTGTCTTGGAGTGCACTTGACTCTACTTTTGGTAGCAATCATTTCCCCTGTCTCATTTCTTTTCCCTATCAAATTGATCGTGGCAGTTTTCCCAAGAAAACTCCTCGCTTAAGACATAATCTGACTGATGCTAAGTGGGACTTATTCAAAACTCGGTTAGAAAATAAAATTCATCTTCTTCCTCCTGTTCATTATGGTGGTGAAAGTCTTAGCGCTGATGCCTTTGCAAAGAGCATTATTGAAGTAGCAGATGAAACTTTTCCAATTAAAAGTGGGGCTCTTGGCTTTATTCCGTCACCACCATGGTGGGATCGTGAGTGTACTGAAGCTATCAAAAGACGCAAGGAGGCTGAAAAGAGATATTCAGAATTTTGCTCGACTGAACATTTCAATGCTTTATCTGATGTCATTAATGAGACTCGTAAGCTATTTAAAAAGAAAAGATTTGAGAGCTGGAGAGCATTTTGCTTATCTTTGTCCCCTGATGTTCGGCCGTCGTTAGTGTGGCGTAGCGTTAGGCGATTTTGGTCTGCTTTCAGGGACTCGTCATCTAATATGATACCTTCTTCCTTGGTAAATCCATTTTTGGATAAATTGGCCCCTGCTTCTGCTCCTGAGTTTATACCTCTTCCTAGGATTTCATTTCTGTCAGGTGAGTTTACTGGTCTCAGTAGCCCTTTTAATATGTCGGAATTGATGGGGGTGCTTTCATATGTTAAAGATTCTGCGCCTGGCATGGATGGAATTCCTTATTCGTTTATCGCTCACTGTGGACCGGAATCTCTTGCATATTTCTTGGATCTCATTAACTCTGTTGTTATTTCTGGCAATATACCATTATCGTGGAAGTCACAGATAATTGTTCCAATTTTAAAGCCTAACAAAAGTTCCTCAGACCCTTCTTCTTACCGTCCCATTGCTTTGTCTTCGGTTTTAATGAAACTTGCAGAACATCTTGTTAAAAACAGATTGGAGTGGTTCATAGAACATAATAAATTGTTAAGTAATAGTCAATTTGGATTTAGACGTGGCAGAAGCACATTTGACAGTATAAGCATTTTTGTTACCGATATCCAAATAGCTTTCTCGCAGAACATTTCTGTGGTGTCTGCCTTTCTTGACATTACGGCTGCTTATGATAATGTAGTCCCTGCAATCCTGCTTAAAAAGCTTCAGGCGCTTAATGTCCCTACTACCCTCGTCACCTTTATTTTGAACACAATTTCAGAGAGATCTATTAACTTAGTTTTGGAGAATGGTTCTACAGTTTCAAGGCTGGTTTGGAAGGGTCTTCCCCAAGGATCTGTCTTAAGTCCATTATTATATAATATTTACTCGTATGACCTTGAGTCAACCTTAGATAACGATGTTAGGGTTCTCCAGTATGCTGACGACTTACTACTATACCATATTAATCGGTCTGTTGACAGTGCTTGCTCTTCTATGAACTCTTCCCTTTCTCTTTTAAAGTTGTGGCTAAATAAAAATGGTCTCGAGCTGTCGCCAACTAAGAGTTCGGTCATGCTTTTTACTAGGATGAGACTTCCTCCTCCAGTTTTGGTCTATTATGATAGTGAAATTATCCCTGTTCTAACAAAAGTTAAATTTTTGGGTGTTGTATTGGATGCTAAATTGAATGGTTCTTCGCATTGTGATTACATTATCAAAAAATGTGAACAGCATTTAAATATTCTGAGATGTCTTTCTGGAGTTTGGTGGGGGGGACATCCATTCTGTATGAAGCTTTTGTATAATGCGTTAATCAGAAGTATTATAGACTACGGGTCCTTTCTTTTGGCACCAGGCATTTCTTTGATGTTCAAAAAATTAGACGTTATTCAGTCAAAGGCGTTGAGAATCGTCGCTGGGGCTATGAGGTCCAGTCCGATTAACGCATTGCAGGTTGAGTGTGTGGAGCCTCCCCTCAAGCTTCGTAGACAGTACTTGTCGGACAATTTTTTATTTCGTTCACTTCAATTTCGAACCCATCAAATTCATTCCCAGTTGTCTAGTCTTTCTGAACTTATTGATTCATCAAGCTATTGGCGTCATAAGCCTGTCCCGCTTTTAATCAACAGTTTTCGTAAATATTTGTCTATAGAAGCTCCAATCTTCAGTTTTTCTACTCATCCTCTCTTCATGGGTGAGTTTGAATCCTTGATTGCTTCTTTTGATGTCATCAGAGACCTGGGCGTCGATCGGGATGATCCGCATGCTAACCATAATTTTAACTATGTGAAGAATGAAAAATGGCCTGATTTTAATTACATTTACACAGATGCTTCTAAACACTCTCCTTCTGGTCATGTTGGTGTAGGGATTTTTCATGTTCAATTTAATATCGTCCAGAAAATTAAGTTTCCTCCTGAGACATCGGTGTTTACAGGGGAATGCTATGGTTTATATAAAGCTATTGAGTACATTCTACTTTGTAAATTACAAAAAACGGTAATATTTTCAGACGCCTTAAGTGCTTTACAATCTATAGACAAATTTCCGTTTAAAATGAAGGCAGTGCATCCTATTATTATAAATATTAGGAGTTTATTGTTTAAGTGTTTGGCTTTGGGGTATTCTGTAGTTTTTTCTTGGATTCCTGGACACTGTGGCATTGTGGGTAACGTAAGGGCTGATGAGCTTGCAAACGAAGCTGTGAGTTGTGGTGATCATTATCCATATAAAAACTATGCTCAGGATTTACTTTCTATACCCAAAATCCATCTTCGCGATTCCTGGAGGGAATTGTGGATGGAGAGTCGTTTGACCAAGGGCAAGTTTTATGCCCTAATTCAAAGCGATATTCCTGCTAAACCTTGGTTTTTCAAGTTAAAAATATGTAAAGTTGCTACCACAATTTTAATCCGAATGAGACTTGGTCACACGTGCTCTCCATCTCACCTTGCCAGACTGGGTATCGTGCAGGATGATACTTGTGAATGCGGTGAGGATACATGTGATGTGAATCACATCTTCCTGTCTTGCTCCCTTCACGATCATTCCTTTCTCTATCTGTCCTTGCTTTCTGCCGGTGTCTCTCTTCCTAAATCCATTGATATTCTGCTGTCTTATAATGATACTTATATTTATTCATCACTATGTTCTTTTATTACTTTAAATAATATTAAATTATAATTTTGTTTATTTTTCCGCATATATTTATTGCTTACCTACATGTATTTAATTACTTAAAAAATCCTGATCCTATCCTTCCAAATTCCGCTCCGAAATTCCTGTTTCCTTAATCAATACGTTTCCTCGCTTTTAATCCGTTAGTGGCATATGCACAAGTCGTGCCACGCCATATTTAAAAAAAAAAAAAAAAAAGAGAAAAAGAGATCGTGGTCCATTGAACTCTCACTTATCAGGGTTTGACTGTACATGATTATGATTAATTACTACACTGTTTTGTTACTTATATTATTTATTTATTTTCAAATAAGTCCAATATTTATTAGAAATTATAAGCATGTATAATTACCACGAATTTTCATGTTTGATGCCTGCAATTTGACGCCGTATCTTCCGATTGAACTGTTATTTGAACATATACGATATATTTCAATAAAACTGCATTAATTATCTTCATAGAACGCTTATAAAAGTTGTTTTATTATGAAAAAGTACATCTTTCTTGTGGCTTGTGGACATAAAAAAGTAACAAAAACTTCAATTTTACAAATTCATGTCGAAATAAATCGTCTAGCGGAAACGCCCTAGACAGAAAATCAGTCATAGTCAGTAATCAATTTGTCAAAATTAGTCACCAAAGGAGACATTTGGTCACTCCGCTAGGATGATTTTTTTGAAGCAATGCCGAATTAAGCTTATTTCGGTGAAAACAGATCTTCGCTAGGTGATACAGTTTACAAAAAATCCTTACAGCTCATTAACGGGAGGGTGACTATTTGTCTCCTTTGGTGACTAAGGGCGCTAGCCGCGGGCGCTTGCGTGCTAACGCTAACGCAAGAGCTACTTTTGTGTCCGTGACTGTTTTGTCACTCTTAACAAGTCACGGACACAAAAGTAGCCCTTGCGCGCTAGCCCTAATTTTGACCAATTGATTATTGATTTTCTGTCTAGTTAAAATCAAGATGAGACCTGGACAGTGCCGAAATAAGCCACGCGGTGACAGCAGAATTTTGTTTAATTACTACGTCACAGCGATTTCGACTTTACAGTCATAAATATCGTGGTATTTCGAGCACTGAATTGTAAAATACAGCTATCATAAATAAAACTGCGCGTTTTTTACAACCTGTTCTGCCAAAATTCATACTTTCAACGATTAAAATAATGCACGGTTAACGAAGCAGGGTGCGGTGGTGATTGTAATGCCAAATAAAAGAAACATATACTGGTGTCTGCTTATTTACTCGCTTCAACATTTTGAATATTACAAAATGTTATACCCGAAGTTAACTTAAAAGTCTTAAGTATTATATTTTACATTTTTTCCTAAAATGTAACATTACATCAAGTACCTAATACATCGTTGTACATCTTAAGAATCGATAAAACTTATGTACCGGTTTCACAATCAATCTCCTATCACAAGTTCGTTCTTAATAAAATAAATAAAATATTGCCTAACATCGCCATCGATTCTTAAATTCAACCAAAATAGCTTTGAAACAGGAGCTATAAGTTTTAGAAGTCTTAAGTGTGAACACCGATGTGTAAATTTGTTTTGGCTAGCCTAATCAAGCTTAGTTTTACTATACTCTCATGCATGTATCATCAATTCATCATCGTAAAACACTATGATGTGCTACTAAAGTTATAGGTATTATCAATTACCTTACAATTTACATAAACCTCTCCTGTACGGTACGGTATTCACTCTTGGCAGTAATAAGCTATTCTATTACTTACTGTGGGTAAGTAGGTTTAATGCCGTGTCTCGTAGCAACAAATTTTTATCTTGTAATATTACATCATAGGTCGAGCTAGTGTTTCGGCTGTGTGACGAATATTGAACTTTAAATTTAAATACAAATATATTTTAAATATCTATTAAGGTCGTTTAATACAAAAACACCGAAATCAAATTGGAGAGCGCGTCGCATGATTTTAAAAGTAAAGCTTATGATAAATACTATCTCAAGGGTTTCATGTATTAAATCACTTTAACATTTTCGTTATAATAAGAATAGGCCAGACAACGAACGAATGCTCAAAAAAAGGAGGGAAACGCTTTGAACACAATTTGGACTTCTTAACTTTGTTTGGACTAGTTAGGAGGTAAACATATCAAAAGTCCCCGCCCGTAGCTGTTAAGCCGAGGTTTGAAGGTCCCATTTCGTCCCAAGCGTTTCCCTCTATACTTTTTCGTGGACTGGCCTAGAAGTGCATCTCCTTCGGTGTTTTCATATGGAATTACTGTACAAGGAAATATTAATAATTTTATATGAGTAATAAACAGATGAATTACGACATTTTCAATTCATACAATCTCAACTAACAAAAATGTTTTTTTCTTTCGAATTTCTCTCATTACTACAGTTATTCCGTTTAAATTAGTCAAGCATGAAAAAATATAAAATACTACATATTTAAATGTATTCCAATAACATTCTATAAAATGCTTTGTTCAATGCACGTCTATCCGGTTTGCTAGCTTAATATTATTGTAACTTTAGTATAAGCGAGGCAATAGTTTTATTGGGTCTAATATTATTTACTATTTCTTTTCATAAAATATCGAAATATTTGTAATTTCCTTATGTATTTAATATTGGTTGCTATCACAAGCCGATGGACACTTCAACCAACCTTATGTGTGGTACGCATGGTTACAAGAGGTAAGCTATTTGTTGTTATTATACAAAAATAAAGGTCTATTTATCCAATAAAAATATTTACATTAAGCCATCGGTCGCCAAATAGCTATAATTATATACAAATACTATTTAATTCTATATCTTTCATCATAGTCAATTCTCTTTAAAATGAAAAAAAAAAGATATTCTTATAAAACTATTGTAATTGTAAGTAGGTACTAGGTAGGTATTTACTAGCACGGGCATTACATTACGCCTGCCATAAGCTTTTACTGACTTCGTTATTTTATTGATCTCACTCGTTTAAGTGGACTGATTGGGCAACATTTACTGGCGCGAAAGAACTGGTCAGAAAACCACTGAGCGCTTACTTTTAGTTTCGATTCACACCATGGCGATGTTATTTTTACTTTTATGTCTTATTTTCACTAACCGCCAAAGCTATACTTTCATGAATCCTCAAACTTATTGGTACCCTGAACAAAGAGCAGAAAAATAAAAACGCATCAAACAAATCAAATTCCTATTCTTAAGAGTACGAAACTGTCCAGCAGGAGTAGTTCATTACTAGAGGCCATTAGTCGAGTTGCTGCCATTTTGTCTACGGTTCTATCTCATTCGTACGTGCGGAGTGTAAAAGAAATAGACTGATATCGGTCTTTCGGCTAATGGTCTCTTTAACTGTCAAATTTGGCTGTAGTATTACTCCTGCAGCTTTATGGCTGTTGTCTGTATTACCCATGCAGTTTACCAATGACAATCATAAAGGATGTAGGTATACTGTAACTTACTGGTAATCTATAGTAAATAAAGTCATAACTACACCTGACATCAAGTTCACTTCACTGACTAGTAAATCTGGTGTCGTGTCTAACATGCAATAGTGTATTAAGAGCTTTGTAGCGCGGGAATTAGTCAGAAATTAAAGCGTTCACACACTTGAAATAATATATATACGTTTAGGACACAAGACACTGGATGTGTGATTGGTCGGTTTTTTCATGGCATGAATCAAGCCAGGTGTTATTGCAACCGAACATGACCTAATAAAACTTTTCACTGATTTCTATTGGATGCAAATATTGTTAATTTTAACAGATCGATACTGATCTATAATACATTTATTTAAGAGATTATGAGACGCCAAATGTCATGACAAATCAACCAAGCCTTCCAAGCCCAAGAAAATAAGAAAAAACTGCTCAAATCTCCAAAGCATCAAACACGTAAATCAACCAATCACAAATCGAGAACCATGATAGGTTGTATATTGTGTTCGTAGATTTAATATTATATTACGGATGTGTGATACACTTAACTCGACAACAGGCCCCTCCAATTACTACATAACAAATCAGTTATAAAAAAAAACACGTTGAAACTAAACAATTCAACCATTTCTCAAGACACAATAAATCAATATTACATTGTTGTCTCTAAAGAAATATCTCAAGGTAACAAACTCACTTTGAACTCGAGAACTCATAATTACAAACAATTTTAACTTCTAAACATACTATTTACACAATCATCAATCATTTAAGAACCGAGTCAAATAAAGTAGTAACAACTAGGTAAATTGAGCTTACATAATTATCTGAATATTGTTTAACAATAAATATTCCTTCTCTCTAAGTATCAAGTCTATAGTATACGTGGAGAAATTAAATGTTTAGTTGAATAAATGACAAGGTATTTATATTGAGGCATATTATACGTACGGTCACATTGTATATCTAAAGAGTTAATTGCTTCTGTAAAAGCTGACTGGCAGTAAATATGTATTTGTTTTTCGGCTAGTCACTATCACGGTCGGTAGAACCTCTATAAATAGACGGTATACTGTTCATTTCACTAGTAGAGGCATACACTCTTAACTAAGAATTTAAGTCCATATAAGTACTACCTATGTACACATAAGCAGAATATTAAAGGCCAGGGTCAATGGTGTCTTGGGTAGTGAGAACCATTGTTGTACCTAGAAATAAAAGACAGCTTGTAAATAATAAGAATACCAAATATAGCTTGGTTCAAAATAGCTTGGTTTGTCGCACGTAGCGTGTTCGTGGCAACCCACAAACACGCTAGACACGAATGCGACAAACGGGAGGTGATTCTCTACTCAGTATGACATTAATGCTCAAATTAGATTTTGATCTAATCCACGCAGCTAAAATGGGCCGCATGCCCGTGCAACAGCGGTGGGTGTGCGCCTTTAAGCTCACAGGTCAATGCCAGGTCACGCGTGCCTACCGATTTAAAAAGTCAATTGTAAAACTTCTACCAATTCAAATTGGTCGGTTTATACATCATTTGAAAGAAAGTAATAACTGTCAAAGGTTGATAATGAAAAAGAAATCTTAACCTATGAATTAGAACAGGATCTCAAACGTGGCGCTCAACCCAAGCCGTGTCATATAGGACACTCTGGTATCTGACAGGAAACAAGAACGAAATTACGTCAAAAATGACAGCCGCATGCGCGCAGTTTCAGTTTTGTTATAGAATCAGCATTAAATTATGCTACTTTTCAACCCTAAACATTATTTTAAAGCGTTCACATCAAAAGGCACGCAGAAACCAACGCGCCCGCATGTTTTATATTAACAAACACTTGGATAATAAACTATCATCAGGTAAAATCGTGGTCAAATTTATGACAAATGCACTTCTAAGCTACGCAACGGATTTATAATACGGTTTTACTGACATTAGGACTTTTTTATGGATTGTTTATTTATATGCTTAAAATGGCCTTTTTGCATTCCCACGAAACCGGGGCGGGTCGCTAATTAAGAATAAATAAATGTATCTACCTGTTGTTGTTGAATCGTTTGTACTTGTTGTGATGCTTGTTGAAGTGGTGCGGCGGCCGGCGCTCGCCTCGGTACTTGAACCCGCCGCCCCAGTGCGGCTTATTCTGTTTCTCCTGCACACAACAAAACATGTACATTATGTATAATTTCTTGACTTTCAAAATTAAATAAACATTAATATTTAGTCTGTGGATAGTTCAGAATTATAAATCTATAACCGTCCATCTAATAATAAATTATGTTTGTTATAAGCTTGTACTAGAGAGAGAGAGAGAGAAATACAATTATTCATGACACGGTACATGTAACATACCTACAACACAACACAAAAAAAGAATTAACGAATAAAGTACATTAAGTAAACATGTAGGTACATGTACCGCATCGGTGAATGGGTAAGCTCGCTCGTAAGTTTGCTTTTGTATGTGCAAGTATTATTACTTCCACGCTGGACTGGGAGTGGAAGAAAAACTTAGAATGAGTCAGCTGCCAAGTCTTCCCCGGCATACTGTAGAAGTCAATAGGTGGAACTCGAGGGTTTTCTTGTATATTGTGGGCAAAAGGCTGACAACCTCTCATCACTATACATCATGTATCATCTTTTAACCCTCAGAATTAATTCAAACGTGGTGTCAAGTGTTTCTAGACTTCAACCACACTATGCTCTACTTATCTGACAGGGAAATACGCGTGAGTGTATGTATGTATGTATGTATTAGTAAGGTTGTAATACTATAACATAGAGCCCTCAACATACCTGGAAGGGATTGTAGTGATTTCTGTTGTTATTGAACCGGTTGTAATGGTGGAATCGTTTCACTTTCTTGGTGCGGCCGCGGTCCATATCGTCGGTGGCGTCTAAGGTACGTTTGCGCTCGTCACGCCGTTCTTCGAACACCTATGAACAAGGACATGACTCATTAAAATCTTATCACACACACACACTCATGACGACTCACAAACAGGTCTAGGCAGAACCATCAGCGTTACAGCTTGATGGGACACATGCAGAGCCTGGACCTTTTCAGCATCACACACATACACGACATCTACACATATTACCTACCTGTCTCGTATGTTACTACTGTCGCGACATGTTACTGTGAATTACCTGCCTCGTATGCTATTCCCTGTCACGTATGATACTACCTGTCGCCAAATGTTACTATGAAATTCCTCTCTCGTATTACTATTTTTGCGACATGTTACTGTGAATTACCATGTCTCGTATATTATTACCCGTCTCGTATGTTACTACTGCCGCGTCATGTTATTATGAATAACCTGTCTCGTATGTTATTATGTGTCGCGACATGGTACTCTGAATTACCTGTCGCGTACGTTACTACTGTCGCGACATGTTATTATAACTTACCTTACTCGTATGTTACTACTGCCGCCACATGTTATTATAAATTACCTGTCTCGTATGTTATTACGTGTCGCGACATGTTACAATGAATTACCTGTCGCGACATGTTGCTATGGGATCCGTTCCACGAGGCCACAGGCGCCCCGTACCCCCGATGCGAGAGTGCCTGCAAGTGGCGCGCGGTGTCGGCCTGCCCCAGCACGGAGGGCGGCGCGGGCGCGGACGCGGGCGCCGGCGCCGGCGCGGTCGGCGGCGGGTGGTCACTGCGGTCACTTAGAGGAGACATGCTACTCACGCTCGTGTTCGGGCTCGGCTCTTCTTTCTCTTTTATTCTGAAAACATAAATTTTGTGTTGGGTTACCGTCTGCCTTGGACACCGAAAATGTATCCATCGTAATATCACTTCAACTTAAGTGTTGATTGTCTCTTTCTCTCACTATCATAATGACGACGACAAATCCTACTCAAATATAGATCAAAGTCTGAGTCGCTTTCTGTAATACGGACCTAAGTGATTTTCTACATAAAAATCTAGTTTGTCTTTCCACCGACTCATTGAGAAAAAGACCATGGAAGAAAATCGTTTATGGTTATAATCCTCATCAGTGATGAAATTAAGAAGGTAAGTTATATTGTTTCAAGTTGAGCTGTGAGCAGGAAGCCTAATATTTAAACTAAATAATTCTGCTATAAAGTTGATTATAAATGATTATTAAATAAACATAAAAATATCACCTACATTGTTTTTGGTTTTGGATCTATGTATCAAATGCTAATAAAAACTTATATGACTTACTAGTATAAAGATTTTTGAGATACATTATACAAAACAAAAACCGCTCTTTATATATGATTAATTAATAAAAAATGTAATTGATTTACTCACTTTTTAACATTAGTGACTCCATTCAGGCTAGGGCTAAGCAAAGGCCCACATTTTTCATTAGATACTGTCCATGCAGGCGTGCCTTTAGTAGTGACGACGAGGCTCTGCTCAGTCTCACATCGGCTAGGCTTGGGCTTACGACCTTCGTCTTTTCTCCTTTCATCACGCTCGTCGCCACTCGATTCCGAGTCATAAGGTACCAATTTCGAACTAGAGTTGCCATTTCTTTGTGAGTGATTGGCATCACTCCTATTCATCTGTTCCTCTAACTTTTCCAATGGCGATTTTGGCTTCACAAGCTTATTAGCAGAGGCAGATTTCTCTAAAGCCCTCCCATTGTTCAGGACTAGCGATCGGATATCAGAGTCGCTCTTTGAAAGTTTAGGCTTCATTACCTCTTCACCATTTTGTCTCTTTATAACAAAACTAATCTTCTTATCGTCTTCTGCTTTGTACGATTTGTCAGAGCCATTAAGAAGAATTTTTGGTGTGACTTTTTCTACTTCACCATTTTGCTTCACCACCCAAGGCTCTGAGTTGGAGTTAGAGGTTTCAGCAGATTTGCTCAAAGTGCTATTTAAGATTATAGGTTTGATCTCAGGTTTGGGGGCTTCAGTGGATGTGCTATTAAGGTTGCTTTTTCTATCATCGTTACGATAGAATGCCAGTTTAATAGGACTCTTCTCTCGGTTGAGAATATTTTCAGGGAGCTGAGGTCCATATACGGCGCTAGACGTGGAGGCAGTTGGGATGGAAGGGTCATCAGAGGAACTGTCTTTTTCAAAGAACATAATGTAAGCGTTTGTACCGAGTACCGCTGATAGAGGTAGAGGTCGTACGCAACTGTCATCAAATTGGTAGTAATTGCTGTTAGGAGCTTGACCGATTGCTGTGTAGTGACCACAGTTTTGTGAAGGCCCAAGGTGAGTAACTAGACTCACTAACTTGTAAGACTGCAACAAAAAAATCAAAATGATAAAGGCAAGATAAAACATCTAAACATTTGAGTTTTATTATTAAGACTTGTACACTTTTGATTGTAAGATTATATTATAAATATTTGTTTTGCCTTGTGAAGTATGGAATTAAGTATTTATCTATCTATCTAAATATCTATCTTAATCTTATTTTCTAAACAAAAAAATTATGTAGCAATCTTAGTCCAATTCCATTTCAATTTTGCAGTTATAGTCATGCCACTGGGCTGGTCATGTCTTCTGCATGCCAAACGATCTATGAGCCAAAATTACTACTGACTGGCTACCCCGAAAAAAGCAGTACGGCGGTAGACTGAGTCGTAGATGACGTGATTAATTAGACAAGAAATGGAAAGCAATGAAGACCTTTGCCCAGCAATGGTACAAATTAGGCTAAATAAGATAAGGTAAGAAGAATAGTCTTAGTGTGTCTCGTTGTACTAACTTACCAACTGTTGTGGGTTGTTTTTATTGTACATGTATTTATTGAGGGTGATTTTCTTGCGGAACTGCACATGTTTGGAAAGTTTGCCACCTGCTAGCGAAAACCGTTTTAGTGCTATACAGAGCACCATAGGAGCCCTTTCCACAAAAAATTGCTTTGTGGCAGATACCTGAAAAAAACAGAAAGAATTTAATACTCCTCTCCCTATTATAAGATTTGCATTATAAGTAGTAATAATACTGGCAAAAACTTTTTTAGTAGATTCTGGCCAAATGTCTCTCGGAAATAATAACCAGCGGAATAGTAGTTCAAGTAAGTCTCAATGTTACCTTTTTGTTACATGCTTCACATTTATATCCTAAATCTTCTAGTCTTTCTCTTGAAAAAAATGAGTCAAGTGCTTCATCGAGTGTTGAATGCTTTCGAATATCCAGCAACAAATCCTGAAAATATAATTAGTAAATAAGTTAGATTAATCGATATGGAATTACATATAAATTTCCTTAAGTATATAAGTGGTTTTGCTTTGAAGATTGCATAATCTGTAGGCACTACCAGCACACAAGCAACACCAAAAAGGTCTCTTCGTCAACAATATCAAATCTTCTCCTAAAGGTATTTTTTAGAGGGAAAATTAAAACAAAAATGCTTTACTTGATCTACTAAATGAGTTAATTACAGTGGTGGCGATAAGGCCGCCTTATTGTATATGCCTTGGGTTTATATAAATTTATTCTTATTTTTAGTTATTTTTCTGTTTGTGTGTACAATAAAGTATATTTGATATTTGATATGGCTGCCATCAGATAGCAGCGGTACTGGATCATAAAGTATCAGAGCATCTAAATGAAATTATTAATATAATTTATTAATATTTTTTAGATTTTACTATATTGTGCTTAGCTTTAAGTAAATATTTGTATGCTGATGATTACTAGCTCAATAGTGAATAGACAATTTTCTTAAGAGCTTTATACTCACCTATTCCGATCAAATAAACATTTGACTGATTGATTGAAATATAATAGATACCTGAAAATGTTGGTACGTCGTGGATAAGTGGTGGCACGCAAGGCACCGGACTGTGGAGCGCAAGTAGCCACCTAGTATCTGATTCAGAGGAGTGGTCTCCTTACTGTATTGATCCAACTTGTCAGAATTTATAATCCGAGATAGGTAACATTTCTCCATTGCTTCTACTAGGTACCTGCAAGTTATTACTTGTTTAGTAACTTGTTGAGTAACATTTAGTCATAAGAAATAAATAAAAACAAAAAATAGTAAAAGTAGGTTCAGAGGCCAACACATCAGGTTACTCCATTTTTATTGCAAAACAGCTCTTGTCGCAACAGCACAGAGTGCACGCTTGTGGAAACCTAATGTGCGGCCGTCTGTACAATAATTATAAACAAAGATTCATAAGTAACTTGAGTAAGGCAATTTAACATACCTGAGGAACTCATGGGCATCCTCCTGTCTGCCAGGAGTGAGATGTCGGCAAATGAGACGCAGCTTTGAGTACACTTGCCAAGGTTTTATAGGAGCACCACCACTCTTCTGTGTGGCCAGTAGTGTTGCACGCATCCCACATATCACACAGGCCTCTGTAATTTTAAAATTACCAGTTAACTATTTGAATTTAGATCTTTGTTATAATCTAAGTCGCTATTTAGCTAACAGATTGTCTATCTATACACACAGTGAATAAAAATTTTTTAACTTCTTGTTGTGTCATGGAAATGATTGATTCATTAAATTAATAGACTTTCACTTACAATAATTTCAATTAAGAATTATGCACTTTATTGCTGTTTTGTTATAATTTTAGAAATGCAAAGTTTGCAGAGAGAAAATAAAAGCACTGTACACAAAATGTTCTGAGCATGCAATAAAAATTCAAACTATCTGGAATTCTACATTTTGGGAATAACAGAATTAGTATAAAACTATTTTTTATTAATATAGTTCCATGGTCATGTTTATTCTTTTTTTTTTTACATCAATGTCATTATTTATTTTGAATTAACTTAAACTGCAAAAATAATATTTAATTGTGTTAATATTAATATAAAAATAATATTTAATTGTGAAACAACCAGTTTCTGCTATCAATAATTTATATATAATGTTATATATAAATGTTAGCCTATAATGTTATTGCAAACATAGGTAACAGTACAGTTATGATAAAGCAAGTTTTTCAATGTAACATTTACCTTGTTGATTACATTTCTCTGCATGTGCTGCTTCTGAGACCAACCAGTTGGCAAAAGCAGGCACATGGAACAGTGCTTGTAGGGTGGAGTTGAGATAGCAGGTGTTACCCACATTCTGGATGCCGGCACCAGCTGACCAGGCACTCTGCCAACCCAACTGAACCTTCTCAACAGGAAATAGCACACGTTTCGGTTTCGGTAACCCTTCTTCGCCATTTTTATTAGAATCTGAAAATAAAACAACACAATCGTTTCTTTATTCTACACAAAACGCATTATAGCCATTTAAACTAATTTAAACATGCAAATCTAATACTTGACCTGCTTCCGCAATGTAAAATCTATGATGATAAATATTGACGGCATACAGCAATATAACCTACAAATCAATCTTATCGTAATATCGACGCATGCATTATGATCAAAACATTAAAATTGTAAAACGTGTTTAGTATTTCACTCACCTGACGACTGGTTACTGGAAATACCATCTTTTTTAAGAATTTTGGATTCGAGCACTGGTTTTTTAGGTCGAATAACCACGTACTTAGACTTCAGTCCGTCGAGAACATTACTCTGATAATCACCAGATTCTTCAAATTCAATCTTTGATAGTAGAGAATTCTTAGCCGACGAATAAAGTCTGCTATCCAACAGCGATGAATTTTGGGAATCGTCTGCAGTAAGAGATAAACGCAATGCGCTTGATACTGGGTCGCAAATGGAAGCGGGCATTTTACCTCCAAAACTGCACTATCACTTTATCAAATCACAGCATAAAACATTGTCCACTGACTTTAATACCACTTTTTAAGAATGTCTAAGGAGTAGAAATCCATGAAAGCTTTCGTAACCATGTGTATTTCAAAATAATACGGAACAAGAAAAATGTAGAATCCACGACAACCCGCGACGACGTCTTAGTCAAAGACAAAAGAAAATTGAAAAAAAAAACAATCCATAGCCCATAGCGGCGATGGCGCTTACGTTCTATCTATCTATAGACATAGAGAAAAAGTTTTAACACCAACAAATTCATTCATTCATTCAACAAATAAGCTTGAATAGCTTGGCCTTGGCCCAACTCTAGCTGGCGCATAAACTATAGAAATTCATAGACTAGAGCGATGACATTTGTCAAAGTCAGCAAAAAATTGTTAACCTTCTCCTTGTAAGTGAGAATTTTGTTAAATAAATGGAAATATTTTTCATGAAATTGAGCATCCGTATTTAACAAGTGGATAAAAAATTCTTAGCATCCAATTTGTGCAGTAAATGCCGGTTATTTAGGATTCTCAAAAAGTAGTATAATTAGTAGTGCGCGCCGGTGAAACTGATCATGGCGAATCCGTCATCAGGCGTTGGTAAGATTTTGATTTATTTTTATCATAATGATTTTTTTTTTCTGAATCTGATAATTTAATGTTATTTGTATAAAACGCATATTTTCTTTGCTGTTACAGTTGTGCCACGGAACTTTCGTCTTCTAGAAGAACTTGAGCAAGGCCAAAAGGGAGTGGGAGATGGCACTATATCCTGGGGCCTCGAGAGCGACGATGACATGACCCTCACTCACTGGACTGGCATGATAATTGGCCCCCCTAGGGTAAATCAAAAATATTAATCATCCTCGATTTTTTTTTTTTTATAAATTCTTTGTCTGCATCCTATGTAATACCTAACGTTTTTATTCTTTCAGACTCCATACGAAAATAGGATGTATTCTCTTAAAATTGAGTGTGGAACTCGGTACCCAGATGAACCTCCTACTGCAAGATTTATATCTAGAATCAACATGAACTGTGTAAACAGTCAGACTGGACTTGTAAGTATTAGGTCATATTATCAAAAAATATAACATGTTTCAAACATGTTGTTGCAATAGTTGAAGTGCAATTTTACATCTGAATGAGTTAATATTTGTATCTTGACGTAGAATAAGTGTAAACTATTATATACCCATCAGACTGCAAATAGCAAAGTACTACACTGAAGTCTTGCACATGTTTTTAAAAAATTATTACTGCTTTGTTAAAAGCAAAAGGCCATACATATTCTATGGTTTGTGTTAGAAGTTATTTTACATTCAATTCTAATGCTTTTATGTAATTTAACAGGTTGATAACAGGCAAGTCCCGATTCTTGCTCGATGGCAACGTGATTACACTATCAAGACAGTTCTGCAGGAGCTGAGACGTCTCATGACACTCAAGGAGAACATGAAACTTTCGCAGCCACCAGAGGGAAGCACTTTCTAGTTCTTCTCTCTCTAAATGTGTCTCAATACACCCCAATCTACTTACTTTGATTCACTGCTTGTAATACCTAGTACAATCAGCTGCTTAGTCGATATTTTAATTCATTTGAATGTCAACTTTTAACTACAACTTTTAAAACAGTGTATGTTTTATTAGATAGGGATACTGTTCTATTACATCTGTTGTAGGTGTTTTATGTTGCATTTATTTACTCAATTTCAAGCCTATTTTGCAGCAAGTATATTTTGTGGTTTCTTGGTAGATTGGGTGAATTTGTAATTGTAAGGATCATTTATAACAAACAGCTCTTATTGCCCACTTAGAGGGTAACACCCATTTATTTATCATATTACCTAAATTATTGTGGCCTTTGGAAAAGTTAAACTTGCTTTTGGTATGATTAAGGCTAGTTTTACCAATGTCTTTGTTTATTTAGGTAAGTGGTACCATGCCAGTACTTATAAACAACTACATATTAACTTATTTTCAGCTAAGCATCTGCTATAAAGTTGTTTATGAATAATGGCACAATATTTCTTAACTACTATCTTGAACTTAATGGGTTAAAATTCTTAATTTTATGAAATTGGTTAATCTTGTACTGAATTAATGTGAGAAAAAATTGCTTACCTAATTTTTCTTATAGTTTAACATGATCAAGTGTAAAATATTTTAGGAAATTTTTATTTCTTAGGCACATAAGATAAAAGTACTACTGGTTCTTTATAAGGCTTTGCATCATATTTGAATGGTTTCTTTACGAACAATGCATATAATGCAACAGGAGAGGCGCACTCTGTGTTCCAGCTCTCAGCCCCTCACATACTTTAGCTCCCATTATCCACAATGCGTGAATTATTGTTACAAACCAAATGCTAAGTCAAATTGTTTCATAGCATTAATATTTTTACCAATGTATAACTAGCAAAGGTAAATAAATCAAATAATACTGTCATATTCCTTTTTTTTTAGATTTTATAAGATGTAGTAGCATAGGTAGTGAATTAGCAAAAGAACAATAGATACTTTTTATTCCAATTTATTTGAGACACAAATATTTTAGAACATTCAAACTTAAAAAAATATTCAATATTATATACTGCTACATATTTGTCCATAGAAACTTGATACATATCATAAAATAAATTGTACACAATACTGAGAGTAAATCATAATTTCTATTTAGATATCTTGGCAAGAGGATGATCTAGCTACAAGTTTATAAATCTCAAATTAGGTATACAAAACTTACATCAATTTGTTTACAGATTGCTCATTGTCACTACTAAGTTTGGACAACTTGCACAAGCTTAATTAATGCCAAATACAGATGGCTGCCAGGTACATAGTTATTAGAATATCAGTTTTTAAAATGCTATAAGCTATTTTCTATAACTCAGATGTACTTTGATCTTACAAATGTATATAAATGTACAAATAACAAAGCTCTCAGATTTACCTATTTAATATTGCACTGACTTAATTTGTCAATATCACCCAGACTCTGGAAGGGCGGTCAATGAATGTTTTACAGAATTATCTACCAGTACTTATAATGTGCCAAAATAGATTTCTCATCCCAATATTGACATGTTGTCCATGAGCCCGATAGCCAGCATATGAATGAACATATTTTCAGTGTGCGTCTCCTATTTACTAAAACATCCAATCCGTATTTTGAGATTTCTAATGTGGCAAAAATTAAGATGTGAATAAAATTATCCCAATTTAATAGATTGAACAACTTTTCCTTTTCTGACGCCTAGTAGAGGAGCTGATTGAAGTACGTATATTAAGTTGATAGGGAAAAATTCTCGTTCTATGGGGAACTCCAAATCATAGAGACTACAGGTTATTTAAAGCCTCCAATCTCCATAAGTATTTATCGAAATTAGTGACTACACCAGCTCTGCCATTTATTGGGTCCACCTATGAAATTGCTGTTTTTTTCTCAGTTATAATTTTCTACGTACTTTCTTTGTTTCAGCGCCTATTTCCAAAATTATTTTTAAATTTAGTACTTGGTTATACTATCGAGATTTTGTGTAAAATTTATTAATTGATTTGGGTTTTTAACTGACTACCAGGCTCAATTACAGCTCATTTGACTGGATATTTGCTTCAATGCTAATTTTCACTCTATCTTTTTAACAATTGGCACTTTCAGTAAACTAAATCAGGCGGTTAATAGCTGAATGTTGTCCTAAATCTCCCACAAAATAATGTTATATTTGGATGTTACATCCCTGAAAAATATTCAAAAATATTTGTAAGAAAAAAAACAAATTTTCAAAAAATGTTGCATGGAAAACAGCAATTTCCTAGATGGAGGATCTAATATATTAGCTAATTTAGCTGACGTGTTAAAAAATAATATGAAGTCGCCCAAATTGTCAGGGCCTACTGTATGTATAAGTGGTCAGTAAAATTTAGCTGATTCTGTTTTCTGTGATCTGGGTATACCTAAAGCTGCTAAAAGCCATTCACTATTAGAGTTCACCTAGTCTCATTTATTTACATGTTCCTAGCAGTAATTAAAAACTGGCGCAGTAAATAGTAGTAGGTATCCATATATTGTAAGAAGCAATATTAAAAAATTGCACGAATTAGACCATGCAATGCAATCTTTAAAACTCGTTAAACAAACAGCTAGCTATGTAGGTAGTTTGACTAACTTCGCCAGCTAGCTAAGTTAAATACAGCAACCAAGAAAAGTTCAGCTGGCTCAATTTAAAACGTTAACCATGAGTTTAAATTTTGGTGCAAGTAAAACTTATCAGCTACATAAGTCAGCTAACATCGCATCGCTAGTTAGCTAAGTCTAACTTAGCTAGATAAGTCAACTACCTTCGCTAGCTAGATAAGTTAGCTAATTTCGTTAGTTTACAATTTGTTGAGCTAGCTAAATAAGTTCAACAGCTATTTTGAATTGGACAACTTTTATTTGTCTGCGTGGAATAAACGTGTACAGCAAATTAACACGGATTATTGACGAGTCTGTATTATTCTTATTCCCTCGTACATTACAGATAAATGGAAAATATTGCATCGAATATTTTTTTTTTACTCTTGACGTCAATTTATCGTCACTCATATTAGCTACGTCATCTTTTTAAGTTTACTTTCTCCGCTACAGTAAGCAATATTTAAATGTAAGCTTCGCATTGAAGAAATGCAGTTTATACACACTTACTACTTTTAAAGATTAACCAGTTTGAAAAACTATAGTAGCTTCTTGTGAAATCTAAAATCTCACTTGAAACAAAAACAATACCAACTGATCAAATCATATTCTACATTGATTTATTGCGACCCAAGCACAGCCCGCGAGTCACACCACTAAGATGGTGGTGAACTTCACTTTGACAGCGAGTCCGGTTCGATCACCGTCAGTTTTTAAGATTTACCGTGATCTTAGTGGTGCGACTGGCGGGTTGTGCTCGGGCCGCTGGAATAGCTATAACGCTGCTCGACAATTTAAAAAATGTAATTAGAAATATTTAAATTCGAAAATCATACGTATATTAACATTAGTAATGTAATGAAACAAAACACGCCTGCACAAAATAACAAGCACCAATAGAATAGAACAAAACTTTACTCCCACTATTCTCAAAATGAGTGATGAAGATATTAATATTATGTTTATATTGGCACCAAACAGCACAATACGTAGAAAATACATCATATACAATGTATAAATCTTTGGTCTTGTTATTTTATTGCGAAATTAAAGCACCAAATGTGCAACAAACAAACCATTCAAACCTGTGTATGTAATCTAGAGCACATCATCAATATTGTGTCAACAAAACATCCCACATGCGTCTTCATTACCATAGTATTCATAATACAAGATCCATGATAATTTTATTAACTTAACTAAAAATCAGAATCATACTCTATGTTTATGTATATGAGATAGACTATTTTATTTACAACAATTTGAATTATGTACATAGATAATTTAATGCACAACATACAACTTTCTTAACATTCCCATTTCAAGTTGCACACCATTTACAAATAATAATAAACATCACACCAACACAATGAAACATCTAATTCGACTAACATTTAGTAAAATGCGCAACACATAGGTACGTAGGTAGTCCTTAGAACGTAACATTCCATTTTAAGGAGTGAGCATACAAGGATTTCGGAAAATGTTCTTGGAAGGAAACTGCGTTTTCGCGGGATTACAGATAGTCGACTACGATAGAACGATGTCGATTTTTTGTACATTGCTGTGTTTGGCTTACATCTCCGATAACTTCCAGTAAAATCACTTTGTAGAGAATAAATGTACGACGAATTTAAGATCACTCGGAATCGACTTGACCATCTGGAATAGCCCCTCGGATCCGAGGTAATGAACAAGTGATGAGTTTTATTCTTCAGAGTTTCCGGATAAATTACAGAAGTAAAATAAATTCAGAGAGTATCACAAAAAAGATAAAAACGAGCTAGTCATTTTTAAATTACGCATAAATTTGGTGAAATATAAGCGACCACTGCTTTTACTTTCTACACTACGACCACCTTATAATTTACATACGATCATGCATAGATAGATATTATTGCGTAGACTCCGCTATGCTACGTGAAGTGAAAAACGATAATATAAATTGATATAAGTAATAAATAAAAAAAATGATTTCTTATTTAATTTCTTAGTGTTTACATAACTACAGTCGAAAGACAAATGAAAATACTCGCGAAATTAATTTTTATCAACCCTGTTTACCTATAATAAACTGTATAAATGCTGTTTGAAGTGTTACTGAATATGGACACAAATAAGGACGTCAAAAGCCTAGTGTGCCATTTAATTAACTCGCACTGTTGAGTTTTTATAGTCTATCTATATGATAACGACTAAAAAGTTCAAAACGAATAATTTATTGACAATAGTGATAGGAATTGTATCACCTTATTATAAAGCGACACTCACTTTGTATATATCCTACGGAAGAATCTAAATGCGTGGAACTATCGACATAATAAAATCTAAAATTCTACCAGTAGTACAATATTTGGCGACTTATGGGGTGAAGATCAATTGCTTCTATGTATTAATCAATAAAGACTCAAAGACACAGACTAAGGTTTTCCCTCGCGACGTGGGTCCCTTAGAACACACACAAAAACAGACACGAACATCCATGACCCGAGAACAAGCATCTGTATTAATACACTTACACAGCGTTACACTGAAGTATTTAAAAAAATGTAATGCTAGTTAGTAGCTTTAGATTTAAAAAAATGTAATGCTAGTTAGTAGCTTTAGTTAAAACTCATGTGACGATGGTGAAAGTTTCAGCCATCCGCTGGGTCAATGGTTAAGGACAATCAATATTGTCTAACGCCTACCATACTTCGCG